>JBAMIG010000012.1:20946083-20963794 GCA_037177335.1 Kiunga ballochi | reverse complement strand
AGAACTGCTTTAGCTAGGAAATCTGGTTTTTGGCATAGTAATTCTTTTTTTTTTTTTTTTTTTTAAATAAATCAGATGTTTTGTGGAAATCAATAAATGAGGATTATGATGGTCATATTATGATTTATACAACACTACAAAAAAGCTGTCACTATTGTCACTATTGACAATATTTGGATGCAGAAAAAAATTGTGTAATGCCACAGGGAGACTCAGGCCCTCCTGGTCTAACTCTTGCCAGGCAGGATGAACTCATCTGGCCTGTTTCAGCTGTGGCTCCCACAGCGGACCTGTGAGAGGAAAAGGTAACATCTTTCAAATCTATGATTTTAAAAAATGTATAGCAGAGCATATATATATACATATATATATATATATATATATATATATACTGTATGCTATGTGTCATAAATTCAGAGATAAAGTATATTTATGGTAAACTTCAGCATCAGAGCTGCAGAAGTCAGGTGACTACAGATCTGACCTGGCTGCTGCCTCAGCTGCCAAGCCAACCAGGGCACAGATTGACCGGAGAGAAGCCGAGCGGCTCTCAAGTGAGACAGACAGCAAGAGCAGCAATCCCTGTAGTGTGCAGGGGAGGTTACGAGCTGTGAGCAGAGTAGCATCTCACACTGTAACACCAGTTATTGCAACAACCGCTCCATTATACTAGATTGCAGACCTCTGGCTGGCAGACATTAAACACATTGCTGCAGCGCTTCCACTGACACTGGGAGAAAACACACTGTATCTGTAATAATGAATCACTACCGAACACACACATTTATTCAAACACTGACTCATTTGTTTATTACAGACACACACACACACAAAAACCCACACTCAGTTTAGTCACTTGCTTGCTGAATTGTTCATTCACAAGCTTTCTCAGTCATGCACTTCGTCAGCAGTTCTTTTGATTATCCACGTATATATGTAGATACTAATAGTGTATTAGAGTAGAGACAGCCAGAAAATGCTTTAAAGCACAAAACTGCATGTGCTAACAACACATTATCTGGCACTGGGAGGACCTCATAAACTGCAGCCTAGATAAGAAATATAAATGAATACCGATGAGGCTGAGGGGGTCTATAATTAACCCGTCTGCATTAATCGTCAGGCGGGATGGGACAAATAGACATGTATTTTACTTAGTCTACCTTTTAAGTGCATTTGCCTAACATCATACGTAAGCTAAGACTCTTGGTACGTGAATGGTGTACAGTTTGTCATTTTAGGCTACATTCATAAGTGTAGATTCAATAAACATCTATTTCTGACCAGGTATCAATGCATTTTATCTTTGAAGCTCCACTGTACTCCTGTAACAGATGATACTCCAATAAGAAAGGTCTTCTTACATCAATATACAACCAATAAAAACAGTTCAATAACATCATTGTTCCACAACAAGTCTTTTATCAATAAAAAAAACACATTATAAGGAACGATTGAAGAATTCTAAGGGTTTATTACCAAGATAGAAAGCAGTCCTGTGAATGCAGCAGGAATGCAAATGCAAAGGCTTCTCAGTAGGAGACATGATTTCCACAGGTTTTCGCTCTCTCTCTCTCCCATCTCAGCTCAGACACATCACTGGTTAAAGAAGGTTCTGGATGAAATGTGACAAAGCAAAAGTGTTTTTTTTTTAATGCAGTGACCATAAATGCAAGGTATTGTCAAAGTGAAAACACATCTAACCTTACTGGCAGCTTTTTGACTGCAAAATCCACCTTCCAGCACACTGGCCGGCAGTGAAAAACTTTTAGCAAAACCTACGTCTGATTTACCGTATTTTTCTTTCAGAACTCAGCCGTGTGTTGCTCCAAGTTCAACAATGATAATATATCCTTACAGAGCAAAGCCATGACAAAAACAACATTTCAAATAGATGATTTGTAGAGGTCAAAACAGCCATCCTGCAAGAATTTCCCCTCTTCCTGACCATTAAATGCTGCCGTTTTTCTCATTTTATTATTTCATATATCACAAATTCACATAAGTGTGAAAACTAACTGACATTTCAATCAACCCCCAGCTGCTTTACTAAAGGCACCGAGCCTTCATCTGCAATATTAAAATTCCACTTTCAACATGTTATTCATCTTTATAAAACTACCAAAAAAATGGCTTTTTTAATATTTGATGCATCACAATACTGGAGAGAAAGTGTTGAATAAATGCAGATGTGAATCAATAAATATATACATAAGTATACATTAAAATGATTAAAAAGGACCATTTTCTCTGAAGGATAAACTTGACCTGTTGAAATTGCTCACTTTTATCAAAACTATAAGATATAATACATATATAGAACATTATAAACAATGCATCTATTACATCTTTATTAATATACCTCGATAACCAGTTAAGCTGCAGATAACATCCATGTTTCACACACAACATTTAGACACACATAACAGTTTTTAAAGTAAGATCTCAAAGATAAAACACATTATATTGTGAATGCAACCTTCAAACATGAAATTGAATACATTAATGCTGAAACAATAATTGAGTTTTCATGCAAACATGAAAAAAAACCTGAAAACAATACTCGAAGCCATTGTTGCCACCAGCGTTGTCTATGCATTTATTAGAAACTGCACAACACAAAATTTAGTGATTACTAAAACCCTGACAACATGACATATTCCAATGATTATCATGCAGTCTGATTAATAGGTCCAGATGGCAGATATGACTCGTGTTTCTCCAACATCAATGAATAACTTGCATAATTCGAGAGAACATTGACCAATACAGGGTGGGGAAAAGCTGGTGAGGAAGCATGAATGGATGGTTTGTGTCACGGCATTTTTTTTACAGATGTAGCACATATTTGATAGGCATTTGCATCTGTTGTACTGTCAGATGTCCTGGTGTGAACAGCAGCAAGGACACTAGATCAGAAGGGGGAGGGGAGGCCTAAACATACAGCCTTTAGTTACCAAGCTCCTGTTTTAAGGAATCAGCTTCCAGCTTATGTGAGGGAGGCAGACACAGTCTCTACATTAATGGTTAGGCTTAAAACATTCCTCTTTAATAAAGCTTATGATGTGGTCAGTGAGGAACAGGGTTAACTACACAACTGGAGCTATAGGCTGCTTTACAGGCCAGAAGCTGGGGGAAGTATGGTGCACTGAGCCTCTCTTCTCTGCTCTCATCTGCTTTCTCTTCTATCATTCATCCAACAATGTCCCCCTGGGTTCCTTTGCTGGATCAGACATGGCACACAGCCAAAAATAGACAGTATGCTGGTATCCAGTTGCTGGTGTGTGATGCAGTGCTGTATGGCAAAACAGCTGTCACTCGACTCTCCAGTGTGGAACACAATGTTGAGAAGTGAGTTTCTCCGCCTCAGGATGCCGCTGGGCAACAAGGACCCCAGGAACAGGTCAATGTCAATGTCAAAACTAGTTAAAAGTACATAATTTCAGAGGTTAGAAACAGTTTATGTTGTTGCTAAATTCTGGTGACTGACTTGAGGGCAGCTGCTTAGCACGCTGCTTTAGAAATCAGGGTTAGCTGCCTGACATGCTTTCCACAAAACACTCCAAATACTCAACAGCAATACATTTATTCCTTCCATAGGAGATGATACATGTGCCTTTCAAACTCCACGACACACTCGTTCACAACACACCACCCAGATCCTGATGCTGACATTATCTGCATGAAGAGAAATGTGGCATTTTACCACATTTAGAGTGTTGCTTTAAATTTGGTCAAACAGTATGTGGAGTAATTAATCTATTTTAATGTTATACATTATAAATAAAGAGAAAGTGCTTGATTGACCATTAATAAAATTAATTTAGGTGTATGTTTATCCAACATAAATTTTAATTTGAAAATCAACATAGCTGGACACTGAGCCTATTAATGAACATTACAATTACACAAACCTAAACTGGAAGGTTTGTTAAAACAATAACCCTTTATCCAAAGTAATTAGTGTGGTTAATAGCACTAACTAGTGTGTTTTTTCAACCCTGAACCTGAGGAACTAGATTTCACTTTGATGTGATTGCAGTTAGGTGTCAGTTTTTTAGAAGCAATGTTACATTAATAAGTTATTAACCTAGAAAATCAGTCACTGTTACCAACGTTACCAAAGTCACCATCCCATTCTCTCATATAAAGTAAAACTTATCCCATTGAAACATTTCTCTGACATTATTTCTGTTAGCATTCCTATCTTGTTGTCATTTGGACAACATAACTAAAATAATTGCAAATTGTCGTCATCTCTTCATTTAAACAACCTTGACCCACTCCCAGTCCAGGTCAAAGCGATCCATGTAAAGAGAAATTCACACAGGTCACAGCTAAAACAGCAGACACATGACTTTAAGCAGCATAAAGGTGAGGTGACTCAAAGGCTATCATGATCATCACTGGTGAAAAACTTGGAGGTTTTGCTTATGTCAGTCCTGGGAACAGCCGCAAAAAGCAGCAAAAGTGGGGCTCCTGTCACAATGATGGACATTTTTCTCAAACACATTATAGATCCCACATGAGAAACCGCTTTGCAGATAAAGCCTGCTGTGATAACGCCCCATATTCTGTGCCAGGAGGGTTAATCCAAATTAACTCTGCCAAGAATTTCCTGACACTCCAACACCTGTCTGTTTGGCCTGGGCCCTCTGCCAAGCACTGTTATAATCATCTGACCTCCACACACCAGGATATTACTCTGTGTTCAGGAATATTAAAAATAAAGCACAGAATAATAAACATCTGCCATATTTCAAGCATTTTTACACCTTATAAGGTTTCCAATACCTTTCCAGCACCTTTTAACAAAACACCTGCTGAACCTGGATGCAACACCTTTCCCAGCATTGCAACCTTTACTGGAGAGAGAAAGAAAAGACAAGAGGAGTGCGACAGAAGATTAAGTGAGAATATGAGGGTGGCTGTAAAGAAGCAAAGTAAGAAAAGGGAGAAATTTATCTTGTCTCTACTGTAAAGGCTTGAAAATCCCTGCACTGCATTAAGAAGAAAATCCTTGTGCAGCGAGATTTCATCTGAGCGAGATAGCAAGCAATTTTAAATGTGAGCGTCTCCCATATGTCAGAAGCTCCTCAATGGCTGATAGTGTGACTATGGTAGCAGTGGAGTTTGATGGGGGAAAAAAACACAGGAGGAAAAGAAAATATGGCTGAAATGGAAGACAGAAAAGGGAAAATTATGTGTATGGAGCTATCATCTCTATAACTGTTCAAGATTAAGATTAAGAACACAGAAAAATTAAGAAAGTAGTAATTAAAATAAAAGATCATATTAATTTTGTTGTCTAAAATATCGTTTCATCTTCTTTTTAGCAAACAACAAACAGTAATCTATATGGTAAGGTTTTAAAAAGAACATGTCTGAGATAAAACTCAGTGTATAAGAGAATAAATGCCCTCTCTGGCTAAAACAGACTCAGTATCGTTAGAAAATAATAACAGAATCTTATTGAGCCCAGCGCTGTTTATGTCAGCACAGTTGGCTCTCACTCTCTCCTGAGTTCTGTCACATAATTGCTACGTTAGATAGCCAGACAGATCTGCTTTGTCAGTTTCCTAGTGACGTTGAACCCTCGCTGTAGTTATATCACAAATCCCCCCCCAAAATCTGATCAACCTGACTATGTCAGATTATTGTGTCAAAGGCTTTAAAAAAGGGGAGGCAGAGGAGATTAGAGTTTCTCATTTTAGACAAGAGCAATGCTTGAAAGAGGAAGACTTTTGATGAGAACTGAGCGATAATATGAATGTCTGTTAAGCCCCGCCGTAAAAGGAGGGAGGGTGCCACATTGTGCTCTCTATGGTCAGCTCTGACTAGGATAAATATTAAGGAATTTTAGGTTTATGTGATGAATGTCAATAAGTGTCAAGCAGCTGAAAGGAGAAGATCTCATACATATGAGATCAAATAAGGAAATTCAGTTTTATTTAAAAACTACAGCCTTAGAGCTGGATAATGTGGGCTGTGACATAAGGAGCTTTTATCTGAATGGCACACGCCCAGAGGCACAACTTGTTCATATGCATGTCTGAGGAGGGTTCAGCCTGGCTGCTCACTTTCACTTCAGTGCTCTTGTATTTGCAACCTAATAGCTTTGTTAGAAGTCCAGTCCCACAGTGCAGATTAACCATTTACCCACAGTTACTGCATGGTGCCTCCTGCAGGTCCGACTGACAGACATGCAGGAGAAAATCACCTCATCAGTCTTTCATTTGGGTCTACACTCTGAGTGTATGGGCGATATAGCTGATGACACCCCCTCTAAACACACACGCTCCTTCATTTACTGTCTGAACCAGATTTCCCCTCTGCAGCAGTTCTGGTGTGTCGTGCCCTAAAAACCTCCACAGAGTGTCTCAGCCTGACCTTGATATTTCCAGACAGGCCACATTGATGGCTTTTGGACAAACAGGGCAGTGGTCAGGGTGGCTAAACGACTTGTCACTGAAGGCCGGAGCAAAGAGACTGGCTTTGAGCCACACTGGAAATTGGTCCACAGCTTTGGGATTATAGAGGTCTGTCAGAAAGACATTGTCCCATACTGAGTAAAAAAAAAAAGACGGACGGAGGGAGCATTTTATCCTGTTTTTTTTTCTATATTATTTTTATTTTGAAAAACTAAATTGAATTTTTTTTATTTGTTTGGAAACATTTGCACGGATCTTTTAATTACTACGTAATCCTAAAAGTATCAAAATTCTTTATTAAAGAAACAAAGAAAAGTGTGAGTCACACCAACAGCATCTAATTCTCATTTGATCACATTTTATCTAAAGAATATTTTCATCAGCCAAAGCAAGATATGGTCACAGTGCCCCATGAGGCTTTTATTACAGAGTAATGAGGTGAGTTTAGCAAATTATACACAAAACTGAAACGTCTAAATAAAAAAGCCTTTAGGTACAACAAGCATTTTCTGCTCACCTGAACATCAGAGCAAGCTTTGATGTCTAAATTAGCTAACCTGTGTGTGTTTGTGTGTGTGTGTGCGCACGCCAAAGGTGGACTTTAAGAGAGAGAGCGAGAGAAATCAATGCACACATAAGCCTCTACAACTTGCACAGAAAGGAGACTTCTGTATTAAAAGCCAGTACAAAGTGTAAATGGGAGGTGTAAAAGCATCCAATATTGGCATGCACCAAAGAAATGAAAGAATTACTTCCAGACTAATGCAAATCTAATTTAGCCTTTATTACAACCCACATGCTTGTAATCCTATGCACTAATCTAAAGTGCTTTTGCCCTTCCAGGCAGCCTTATCATTTTCTCAGTCTGCAGCAAAAGCATTATTTCTTAGCAAATATTCACAACCATGAAGTGTGCAGCAAGCACAGAGTGGACCTCGCCACTGACTGATGCGCATGCTGCCCAACCTTGACACTGAATCCAGCTAAATTCCTTTAGTCATCTGCAGCGCTGCCAGGCTTGTTATTACATCCTTCCAGCTACAAGTCTTGTTATTATTACTGAGCCAGTAGCTTATGCAAACTCTGAAGATATCCTTGAGTGCTGCTTAGTTCACCATGTGTAAACATGCCTTCTTTCTGTCAGATTCACTACATATTTGTTATAAAATGCCTTTAAATACAGCTGCACATCCTGCTTTTTGTGTCTTTGGAGTCTTATACTAAAAGATAATGTATTTCTTATTACCTTTGTAACAATAGTACTAATTACAATATAACAAAAACAGTTGAATCAAGTTCACAAGCAAACATATGTCTTTTATCTTGTCTTGTGTTTTAGCTTAAACTGTGGATAGGTTATCAGACCTACTCTACATTCAGCAAAAACAGAATGAGGGTTTCTTGCATACTCTGTCAGTCTGCATCACTGAACACGCCGGGAATCTTGGGGTTAGTTCTCACTAAAATTTCACATTTGATATCAACTTTGTTTTCAAATCCTGCTCCTCCAGCCAGAATTTTCTCTGAAAAACTTCCAATCTGTTTCCACATCACTCATATCCCCATGGCTTTATTTCTGTCACTAATTTCATTTCTGGGTTTCCCAGACAGCTCTGTCTCATCTACAGCTAGAAACATGCTGCGGGTCGACTGGAAGACGAAGAGGACACGTCATCACTCCTGTCCGATCGTCACAACACTGGCCTTTTAGAAAAAAGCCAGTACTTTTTTTTATTCACTAGTGATTCCCGCCATCTGTGATGGACCAGTGACCTGTCCAGGGTGTATCCTGCTTCCCATCTGATAATTGCTGGGATAGGCTCCAGATTCCCAGCAGGCCTGAATTGGATTAAGCAGTGTAGAAAATGAATAAATGACTCTGGGCATTATCTGTTGAGTCCTAATAGTTAAGAATCATTTTAAAAATGCCTGAATTCAGACAGTGATTCAGATCGCCCCCAGGTTTCCCCTCTAGTATAATCACTTTTTCCTTATTCCATTTATGACAGTTCATGACGGTTTAATCAAAATAAGACGTACGGCACTGCTGAGGTGAAAACCTTTATAGAACTACACATAAAATACATAAATATACTTGAATAAAATATAATAAGATCAGATTTTTTAGAGAAGTACAATTTATTTATTACACTAACTGTGAAGTGGAAGACAAAGACAACAAGAGCATAAATGCTTGTAATGTTACTCAAACAAGAAAATACAGACTTCCACAATGTATTATGGTTGAGATTTATTCATCCTCTGGTTTCTAATGCTCAGTGGCAAACCTAAGCAAACTGATCTGAAAAGCAGAAAAGACAGTTAAAGAAAGGTGATAAAAAAAAGAATTTAACTGATCTCCTTCAGGGGAATTGTCTTACTGGCTCCAAATATTCCTGTTTTTATTTATAACACTATATATAATGGTGTAATCACTCTAAAATGTGTATTATGTTATCTATAATATGTAAACTGTAAGATCCTCTCGATCATAGTTTGTCTAACCTAATAACACTCAGGATCCATTATAAAGAAGAAGGCAGATAAGTGCGGGACTGAGCTCTATGTAATCCTCTAGACAGGGAAATCCTCAGGGCTTTGAAGCAATGCATTGTGTCAATATGCCTCATGGTGTTGTACCATAAAACTGTTCACAACATGTAAAGATCAGAACTGCAGGTCATTTTTAAGACTATATAAAATAATCATTTTGTAGATAAAAACAAAGTTTCTGTAGTTTGTTTGTTTGTTTTCTAGGAAAAAATCGTCTGAAAAACTGAAGTGTCATGCAGTAATGGAAGTGAGCCATGAACAACCAGCTTACATACTGATACCTGAGGCATAAGCATATGCTGTGTGTGTGGGTGTCTATGTGCGTAGGTGTGAGTGTGTGTGGGGGTGTGTGTGTGAGATAACCCATGCAATATGCAAGAGTGCACCAGTATTGCACGCATAATATCTTGAGCTACTTGGGGAAATGTGCTGTATGAGAGAAGCTTCAAAGGCAGCAGAGGTGCGGACATCAATAATGGTACTTCTAATAGTACAGAAATAAAAATCCATAATCCCAAAATAATAAATTGAAATCAAAGCCAGTCAGCAAGTCCGAGAAGAAACAAAGTCATTAAAAGCAAAGAGAAAAAACCCACATTTTTAAGGGTTTTCTGCAACATTTTGCACTGCAGAGTGCTGAATTGTTACATAATCCTCCCCCGATACCAAGAGTCACTTTAGTTTGGGGGAAATAGAAATTAAACACCACAGGAGGGTTGCTCATAGCCCAAATGCACACGTGAGAAACATACTGTAATAACTTAGTGCCTGCTGACTGTAAATAATCTACAACCCATCCTCCAATTCCCTCTTTATGTTGCCAAGGTTACAGCAGCTCTACAGTAGTGAGTTTTGTAAGCACTGTGTAGTTTCCACAAGTAGTGAGGCTTTGCTCTGCAAAATGTTTCATGAATTGAAATGTAAAAGAGGCATGTTTTGGCTCAAAATGTCATCATTACAACTTGACATTCACTTCATGCTAATATAGTTTTCTAGGTTTGTGGAATGGATGCATTTAAATGCAGAGCAGTCTTTGAAAGGGAGATAGAAAGCAGTAAGGACATAAGGAAAGCTGTCCTGTTATGTTTTCTGTGAACTCTGTACTACATCTTGTAGGTCGTTCACCTGTGTACTATCTAGAACCATCCCAGGCTTTTAATATAAGGTTTATTAAGGACACTTCTGGGTTTTTTTATGCTTTCACTGATCACATGTTCTGTATTCAAAGTGCTGCAACTATAGAGCATGCAGTATGTTTTAAAAGAAAGCAAAAAAAAAGTCTCATTACATCTGTAGCACAATCAGTTCTGAATGAAGTAAGGCTTTCAAAGCACATGAGCATTTTATTCATCCTGGGCTAAACAATGATGAAAAGCTCAACAGCTTGCATGAAGTCTAAAGAGGTCTGTATGTAGGTTGGCATGTGTGGGAGCCCTCTTGTATCCAGTGAGATTCAACCATGTTGGAAAATATACTCAGATCAAAGACACTTGTAGGGACTAGAGGCAGTGAGGCACGTGGGATTCATTCATGGGGCTGCAAAGATTCATTTAATCTCCCTCAACCTCCATGTCCTCAGCAGCTGTTGAAGATGGAGGGGTTTAAGATGCTGTGGGCTGAGACCCATAAGAGAAGATTAGAATGGAACAAGGTGCAGGAAGTGAGAGAGAGAGAGAGGGAGGGGTTAGCTCACCAATATGGAACATGGTAAAGGCCTGGCCGTTGCATTCCTGATGCCCTGTCAATCATATGTCAGCATCATCTTCTTGCAAAGTGCACTCCTGTCAAGTGGCGGCCTTTTGGCATACTTTTGCAAATGCTATCATTAAGAAGAAAGTTTATGCTTTTGTTGCTTTTTATGCAAACGAACTGCCCAGAATAGAGCTGAATGTAGACTGGAGGTCCAGCAGGAACTGTTACAGAAGGGACCTGCAAGACGATGGCATGGCATTTGGAAAATAATGTCAGACTTAATTCCCTGCAGCCAGTCAAATGATTTCTGTAATATCCTTTCTAACCACTGTAGAGCATTTGTGAGCAGTGCAGCATAAACAGAAAACAGCACATTAACATACACAGTTACACTGAGACTGGAGATTATTCGAGGCAATTACAAGCTGGAGCCATTTTTGCCTAAAACCTTTTTCAAACAGACACAGTGAGTTATTTCTCTGTGGTTGGCTGCACTGTAATTTGAGGTAAATGAATGTACATCTTGCAATCCAGTTATAATCTCATCAAGGCAGTAAAGTCAAATAAATATAGCATAGATGTACAATGAGGGAGCTAATCTTTTATCTTTTTCATTTTTAGGTATAAAGATTAAACCTCGGCTGCCCTTAATAATCCTGTGATTCTACAAACCTCCTGATCTTTGGAGTATTCAAACTCAAAGCAAAAAAGGAGTTAATTGGGGTTGTATTCTTTATCATTAGTCTAATAATTTTTATACCTTTTGTTAAGTTCAGGGAGAAGAGCATTGTGGGTTTGATAGCATAATGTATTAGTGTTTGTGCCAGAAGTCCTGCCATGTTACGCTGAAGCTGGATCTTTAAATATCACAGCATTCAATCTCCACCAGTCACATGAAAACCATTACTGTATTCTCCTTTTATTTTAATCATGAGACTTAGCAAAGCTTTGAAATGTCATTACATCACAGCTAAAACTGACTTCTGTTTGGAAGAAAAACTATTTATATGAAAGTTAATGTTAAAGAAAGGAATGAAACGTAACTCATTCTTTTGTTAAATTTAGTTAAACTGCTTAAAAGTGTCTAAGTTGCAATTAAAGTTAAGTATGTCAAGTGAGAATGTATAATTGTCTGAAATACTGTAAAAGTTGTTTTTCACAAAAAAACATTTCTGTTATTTTATTGATTGTTAATATTTTAAGGATTTCCAGATCCTCATAATTAGTTTTATGAGCATTTTTGGAAAGTAAAGCAATAAGCTGCTTTCTTGCTTAAACTAGATTTGATGAGGAGGGAAGAAAAAAGGGAACCTACCTTTATCACTGCATCAAATCAAATCACTATTATTAAATCACCTCTCCTGTAAGTCTGAGAACACAAAGCCTTCTGGGTATCTGTGCACATGGATCAGATTTGTCTGGCTGCGGTAAACATAAAAAAACAGCAAAACAGCTGGAACTGACAGAAAACACAATGGTGGATCCGATAAAGAGAAATGTACATTAGGGTGATTATTTCTATAGAGGTGGTGTATTCTGAAAGCATATGTGTGTTTAAGGCTGCCTGTACATGGTGACGGAGCTATTTGGATGTTATTTTCTGTTTACAGATTGTTTAACTCAGATGTTTTGCTCAAACTTGGGTCATTATTTGGATCATTATAAAAGCCCAGAGTGAGTCGCAGCTCAGATATCGATTTCTTAGACCTTGAAGGGTCTGAACACGCATATTAATACATACATCAACTTTAACAGAGTTCATTGCATGATTTTCCCTCATGTTTCTGCCAAACAGGGTCCATGATGAAGATGGCTTTATCCCATTCCAGTAACACCAAATGAGAAGTAGCTGGCATGAAACTCTCACCAGCCCCTCAACCCCACCATCCTTCTTCTGTCCTTCCCACAGAGCTTTGCCTCTGCTCCTTCCTGTATTCCCTGCATGGTGTTAGCATCTGCTAGACTCAGATGAAAAATAGCAGAATGGGATGCGAAGGGTGTTAGTGACAGAGTGACATACTGTACTCTTATCAGCATAGAGGAATGAGTCTTATCCCAGTCTACACCCCCACCCCCCCACCCCGTGCAGCTTTTACAAAACTGAGAGCGGCGCTCCTAAAACACAGCATCTGAATCAAATCAATATGAACCATCTATTGCATGTCAACCACATATGCACAGAGATAAACCTGGACAGAACTATAATCTAACTCCACTCTGTTAAGTTTTCTTCCATCTTTCAGCTTGTTTGCAGTGACACCCCACAGCCCCATCACTGCATCTATAGCTTAAAATGCAGCATCAATATCTTTTGGGGGTTTCTGCAGAACATTTTTAACACTGTTGTTTTTCATATTCATGTTTTTGAATGAGTCATCTTCATAAATTGTTTTAGAGCAGATTAATAACTAGAAAAAGGGCCTGGTAAACAGAGCTTGTCCCATTAAGCCTCAATTCACTATTGTAGAGAATAAGTGCCTACGCTATGTAAACTAAATGCTTTGCAGCTCTGCAGACCTTCAACATATAAACATATGGATACAATCACATCACACATATTCTGACCTATTTAAAGCAACACAAACCACAAAAAAACAGAAAACATGAGTGATTGAATCATTCCTTACTTTAGAACTTCCTAAATGTTTCCCTTTCTTCTCTCCATTTACATCTCTCTCCTTCTTTTCTATACGGACCTCCAGACCACATCCTGTATGGCTGGTTTGAAGCTGCAGCATGAGCACCCATCTCTCTTGCAACAGTCCCCACCCGCAGGCCTGCAGCACTATCAAAGTGAAATGGATGAAGAGGCTGCAGCACTATCACTCTAGTTCTAGTTTCCACACAGACACAGAGATGCAGATTTTGCTTGCATACTTTGCTTCCTTTCATATCGTGATGCTGCTTGCAAGCTCCTGCCCTGCTTTGTGTGCGGCTTCAGTAGCACTGTAGTAAGCATACATGGAGGTTTCTTGGCACATAGCAGAGGTCTGGAAAGGGCCTCCTGGAACTGTTGTACTGAAGCAGGAGAACTTCTATAATGAGAAGATTACTGTGTTTCCAGCAAATAAGGAGACGGCATGTTAGCGCAGGCACCATGGCAACAACTCAGGAAAATGTTGAGTTTATACAATGCACTTGTCAAAGTAGGGCACAAAAAGGCTTAGCTGTGCTTTTTCTTGTGGAGAATTATCATCAACCAGTTAATTTAGACACATTAACTGGACCTGATTGCTGACTAAGCATGAATTATCCCATAGTCTCGCATGACATCTCTCCTTTTCAGAATCATTTTATTAGTAGCATGCACATTAGTGCAATACATCTGGTCCCATGGCTATAAGAGCCTCGCACTTTCTGCAATGCTTCCCTGCAATGCTCTGCAGCAGCCAGAATTGATTTCATCATAACCACAACATGAGATGGTACAGATTCTCATTTACAGTACTTTCCCCTGGTAAACAAAGCTCCACCACTGAGATGTATACATTTAAAACAGGGAAAGGTGGCAAAATGAAATACATGCTTCAATAATAAGCAAGCGCCAAAGCAGCATTTAAAATTGGTCCTTAATCAAGTCTTCTAAATATAAAACATGTTTTTTTAGCAGAATCCCTCATGATTGGGTGGTTTACTGGTGATTTCCATGCTTTGAGTGAAATCACTCCTTTTGCTTGAACGACATTGTAAAGTAGGAGGCAGGAAAGGCAGCTTGCATCCACTGTTACTCGGTCCCAGCTGGGCAAGGCTCCTGGCTTTCACAGGATCGCTGCAGCGCGAGCCCTGCACATCAAAAAACCCCTGCACACATAAAGCCTGGCATTGATGAATACACTGGCATCCCTTTCCCCGCATTCATGTTGTGACAGTGTCTCTTTATATTTGCTGCCAGTTCTTAAGTAGGGGAGAAAAACATCTTCCTGTCTTTATTTGACAGCCTCTTCATGAGGCTGTCTCACATGACCCCTGCATAAATTAGGTGTCACATTGCTACTTGGACACAACATGGAAGTAGAAAATGTTTTAGTCGCTCTCCACATATCACACACTTCTCTGAATCTGTAAAAAGTAATCAAATAGACATCCTAAAAGAGAAAGAACAGCTGTGCGTTGTTTGGCACATTTGTTATTATATATATCTAACATCTTCCAGTTAAATATAAAGCTGTGTATAGCTCAAATCCAGTGTATTTAGACCCCATGTGGAGGTGGACTTCGAGGGTGTGACAGTGAAGACCACCCACTAAAACACAGTGGGATTTCTGGATTGATTTTCTTCCCACCAAGTGATGTGTGAGAAAATTGTTTATTCTATGTTTGCAATCAACTCCAATCACAGCTAATCTATCATTATGAGAAAATCACCTGTTTTGGTTTGTTTCATGTGGGCAGGCTTTTTTTTCTTTAGACATTAGCATTGAAACCGTAAGTGCAGCATAATGTACAACCCATCTATAAGTCTTGCTTTCAGCATCTAAATGTAAAAGCAGATACTGTCACACACACTTTGTGGTGAAGAGTTGTTGGAAATTATAAGAGATGTACCATAAAATGATATTTTTGCATAGGAGCTGGTGCATGTCTCATGCTTCCTTCCAAATGTTAGCCACATTGCCTTTAAATGTGACACAGACAGATAAAACATGGAAATAACAGTAATATCCTTCAGTGTATTTCAGGTCCCATGTCCCAGGTCTCCAACTGGTGTCCTTTTCTAGGATGTGAAGTTTGACTTTACATGCATAAAGAAGTGACTATTTGCAAGACATGCAGGAACGTATTAAGGATATGAGTATAAAGCTTTTTCTTTTTTTTCCCCATTTAAATGTAAAGTCAAAGTAATAAGTTCCTGCTTGTGGTCCAGGTGTGTATAGATGAACATTTTTTGTGCAAATTGAGATTAATGCAGCAAAAACAAGCGTCTTTACTGAACTATTGTCTTCATAACTCATTGAAACTCATTAAAAGTAAAGCACATTATACTGTATATGATTTACTTCCATTAAGGATTACTTCCTTCATGCATTTTTGGTGGGACTATTTCTGAAAGGATTTTCTCAATTAAATTCCCCCAAATTGATTATTGCATTTTCTCTTACCTTCCAAACCATAACTACACCATCTGTGTATGTTCAGAGAAACTGGCCTAGCGCAGTGAGAGAGTAAACATCAGTGCTGTGAAAGGAAAGACCTTCAGTATCTAAATCTCTAATTAGATTCTCACTCAAAGAATCAGAGTACATTTATACCCATAATGTCTTTTTTTTTTCTTTTGAGTCTTAAATTGTCCCTGCATGATCCTGATTCTCTGCATCTCTTTTCAGGTCCAGTTCCTTGATGTACAATGAGATGCTGGGTCTGAAGCTTATCATAGGACAAAAATATCATCTTTACAGCTCAATTAACCAGAGAGCTGCTAAAAAGCCCTCTTCTTGTAGCACCTTTGCTATTTCTTTAAGCTGAATTTGAATTCCCTCACAGTTTTGTGCGATGGCCGTCCCAGACATTTCCTGGCCTTACTCAAATGTTTTAGCACAGCTACTTTTTTCTATACATTAGATTAATAGCTCAGAGATTAAAGTAGATTAAGCTTGTCGCACAGAGAAAGAAAGCAGCAGGCAGAGAGTGGTGTGCGGGTGTAAGGAAATCCTTCTTTTTATCATTTTAATCAATATATATAAATTTAATCAAACCTTCAGAAAGGCAAGGAAGTTCACTCCAAGAAGCTGGCCCACATAAAAAGTCACACATTTTGTTTTATTTTTTTGTTTTTTACTTGTACATATTAAGTGTTAATGAGTCCTTTTTATGTTTAGACATAGTAAGACAAGCTGTTTCTCCATTTCAGCTTCTTATTTCTGCTTCTTATCTCCCACTGAGAACTAAAACTTATTAAAACTCAAACAATATTTGTTACATAGATACATGTATTATTAGAAAAACTAGACTAATTACTTCCAGAGAGTAAAACGTGGAGCTGAAATCGGGACAAAATGCATTGGAAGTCGATGCTGATGAACCAGAAATTGGCTCTGAGAGTACAGTCAGAGAATCGGTTGTTAGGGTTTGACTTCAGGTTTTACATGAACAAAAGGTTTTACATGAACAAAATGCCAGATGGTCAATATATGCTGCTACACTGCCTTTGGCCATACTCCAGTGAAATCTTTATCAAACATTTCTGAGCATAAAGATGCATTTTTCACTGGAACAGACATAAGATTGTAACCTCTAGAGGGCTGGGCCATTAAATAGCAGGGAATTTAAAAGGACATCGTTTTCCCACACTGTCCCATGCTGCTGACCTTCACTGTTTGGATGAGTGCGATGAAAGCAAGGAGAAAAGCAGAGATAAAATGATGAACATGTCCGACAGCTGGTGGAAATTATTTAGAAATGAATGCAATGCTCAGAGAAACTAACAATATTTCAGGGAAAGGAGGGGGAGGGCCACGACAAAAAACAATGCAGGATCTTCACAATATGAGCTCACCGCAAATAGCTAAGACATATTTCACTGCACTGCTTTCCAGATGGTGAGAGAAGGCGAAGACCTTGGCAGGCTGATTCCAGACAATCTCAGCGCAGATGCTGTAGAGACAGCATTAAAGTGTTCTACTCTCTCATCAAACTCCATCAGGATATTTCTGGAGCAACTGAGAAGCAATTACTCGCTAAAGCAAACTAATTGTTGGTGCTGTTCAGGTGCTGTGTCCCCCCAGCAGGAAACCGTTCAATCATGAGCCAATTTCATTTCCATCCTCAAGCTCCAGATCAAATAGGAATAAAAAAAAAAGGGGAAATTATTCACAGAATGTTGCAGCCAATGTGATAAAGTGAAGATTCGAAATTGCACAAAATTTCATTTTAAAACTTATTAACCCAGCTCATTACTGGTGGCAAAAACACAGCAGAGATGTTCCAGGCTGTTGGATTTTGGTCATTTTAGGAACAAAATAAGAGAATGAAAAAGTAAATAAATCAAACTTGTGGCTTTGCTGAAAATGTGAATAAATTACAATAATAATCAGTAGC
>JBAMIG010000012.1:20922657-20943293 GCA_037177335.1 Kiunga ballochi | reverse complement strand
CAGCAGCCGGTCAGCAAAACCTGACACAATCCTGAATGAATGAATGAATGAATGAATGAATGAATGAATGAATGAATGAATGAATGAATGAATGAATGAATGAATCAAATGGGTAACAGAGGTGACTTTTAAAGATAATACATAATATTAAAGCGTTGTATAGGTGAGAACATCACTTAGAACATGAACATTAAAACTGAGCTTCCACATCCCAACATGGTCATAACAAAATAAACTATAAAAGCACATACAGAGCACAGACTTTCATCAAGCTACTTCCATATTTATGCTGCTTTGGCCACATACATATGCACATACTGGAAATGGCTCTTTCTTGCAATATTATGAATCCTTAAAGAAAAGTTTCTGAGGAATCTAAGTTAGACGAAGAGCCATTCTCAGAAAAAAATTATGAAAATCGGTTTGGATGTTTTTGCATAAAGCTGCAAACAGACAGCTCTACTTTTTGCTTATCTCCCTTGGTAATATAAAAGCCGTTTTTCATGATAAAGTGAAAAATTACTCAGATCATATAGATCCTAAAATACAAAAAACATGCAAATAGTTCCAAATACTTTTTGTTATGCATTAAGATTTGGTCATCAATTCATTTGGGACGTGTTGACGATGGTATATATGTAACGTTTTCTCCCTCAGGGAGAACAAAATGCCCAAATAAGTTGAGAACAAAGGACATATATTGTTCCTGTTCACAGGGACATTTGTAAAAGCAAACAGATAAATAACATTTTCCAACAGCATAGGGATGCATTTTAATCTGCTTACTCTGCATTTATCAGTATTCTGCAAATATATTCCCATCCCATCTAAAATATGCTCACCAAATGTTTTATGTTTAAAATGAAAAACTCCCTGACAACTAAATAGGATCTGAAAAATGTTAGTGTGAAAACATAAAACCTATTTTTATATGAGGGGGCGTGCAATCCCACAATAGTTGTAGGAAAGTGTTTAGACTTAAGAAAACATGCCTATGTGTTAAGGTGCCTGCCATTATTTTTATTTTACTTTTTACATGCACTATATAATCAAGTAAAAACCTGCAGAATGTAGTAGAACTGTGAACATTGGAAATACTTCAGCTGATAGTATTTCTTATTATGTCTTACACAGACTCAGAAGCACAAATGATATAAATTCTCTGGTTCATATGTAGTCAGCTGAAAAGCAAACAAGGAATCTTTAAACCATTAAGTGAGATCTAATAGACTGACTCCTAATTTTACTTTATTGGTATGAAAAGATTGACTGGGTTGACATTTATTGTTTGGCTTCGGGTCTTACTACGTAGAGCTTTTTATTTTGCAGTAGTGGGTTTAGTTTATTTTAAAGCTTTGCTTACACACTTTACAAAAGTTGAAAAAATGGGCTTCATCTTTTACTATATATGATTTCACATAAATGATAAATGCAACTGTGTTGCAGAAACAGCATCAAATCACACCTGCTTGTTAGCAGAAGCCTTTTACTGCACAATGCGAGTTCACTATCTCAACACTTGTGTGTGGTGTGCATTCAAATTCAAGCACGAGCTAAGGCAAATTGATTGCACATGTTCAGAGTTAATTACTTTAATTGCAGCCAACCACATCCTGAGGCCATTAGAGGCTAGCGGCGTGTGGAAAGAAAAAGCTGACCGGGACTAATCAAAGACGAAGAACTTCATTAGAGGCCTTAGCTCTGATGTTTGAATTTACTCACTTAGATATGAATATAACAGCAGTGTTAACCTGACAACTCTATCAGACAGCCGCCCCATCTCCAAATAAGGTCATTCCAGAAGAGGAAACCGGAAGACTCTCCATGGTAACTCACTCACAAACAGGAGGGGAAACAATGGACTAGTAAGCTACTAGGATGATGATTGGCAGGTCGTTGCTACTGCATCTCTACGCGAGGTGGCTTGATTATAATGCATGAACTAATAAAATAAATCCTGTTTTGTGAACGTATATAATGCAAGACTGCACTGAAAACCATATAACCCGCCCCCCCATTTCATTTACACAAAAACGCCATAATTAGGCTAGAGTAATATAAGCTCCGCGCGCCCTAATCAACGTGATTCATCTAGGCTACTCACTCCTCAGTGGGGACCACCGAATTCCCTTTACGCCTCAGCAGTATAAATTTACTATGTTATTACATGGTTGTGAGTACAATGGTGAAACACCTGCCTCCTACTGAGTTGCAACGACACAGGCTAAAACTTGGCAATGTAAACCACACAGATTTACGCTGGAAGGCTGTGAGCTGCGTTGCTGTTTACCTCAGCTTCTCCTGTTCATCGTGGTCTTCGCAGGCGAAACGACTCCACTTTGATGAGCAGGAGCTGTCCGAAACCCCAGCCGAATGAATACCGTTATGTGTTGTTTTTGCACCCAACGTGACTCGCCTACTACTTTAACACCTTGAAAAAAAACTCGCATTAATAGTTACAGGGATAATGTTAACCTTCAGTCGAGTTCCACGTGCAAAAAGCAAAAGTAACTTCACTGGTTCAAAAGTTAAATTAAAAGCGAGTGAGATTACAATAGGTAAAAATGAGATGCTGCGACACAGTGGGGAATGAAATGCAGAACAGCCTTTATCCCTCTCTTCCACAACATTGCTGGATGCTCTCGTTCACGGTGAGTGTCTCCGCCCATCGCTACTCGCACATACTGGTGGGCATTTCTAACTGGCCATCCTATTTATCTAAAGATATTGTTCTATTAATGCTGGTGAAGCTTTCGAAATACTTTCTTATAAAAAGATAAATCAATTAAACACGTGATACGCGTAATTTCCCTGATCGTAACCCTGTGTTGTTTTCATTCCCACCTTTTATTTCTGTAAATTGAATCTTTATTTTCTTCGAAATGTTCTTGTATTGTTGTATTATGAAGTAAACGCAAATTAAAAAGAAGCGCTTTAATGAATAGGTTTGTATTTAAAGTTTTCAATTTTCCTCATTGGATTAATTTCTTAAGGGTATTGTAAGCTCTTGTTTTGAAGGTAATAGTAAAAAACCGGAAATTGTATTTTTCTTCGATCGACCAATTGGATCGCAATGCTGAGCCTTCTTAGATGTGCGCTTGTTTTAATGAATAAAGTGCCAGGATGGGTGGGGTTAAGAGCAATTGATACAGAAAGAGGGTTAGTTTGTGAAGCTGGTGATACGTTTGACAAACAAATCGAGGTCACCCAGTGTGAGTACTTCCTTGTAGTTTTCAACAACGGGTGTAGTGAGATCAACTAGCTGACAGTACAATAGATAGTGTCGAAGACAGCAGGCAGAAACGTTGACATATATTTTTTAAGTTTAGGTAACAATTGGCTACATTTAGGTGAGTTGTTGAATTTCGCTATGCTTGTTTGTCTCCCACTTGTTACTATGCTAATGTTAGCTAAACGTTGCACGAGTTATTTAATGGTAGCATTAGAGCAAACTATGTTAAAGTCACCTTACAAGTTTGCCTAGGTTTGTTTTTATTAGACGGGAAATATGCTATCGAGACAAAACAAAAACAAGTACTATTAGTCATTCACAATAACATTCCCTGGTGTTATTTAGTAATGCTAATGTTAACATTAGTAGAAGTTACTTGCTTGTAACAAGTGTTCAATGCCCTGATAAGCACATTGTGAAATGTAGTGACTCGTGGCAGATTTTATCATTATTGTGTTTAATTGCATTTTTGCCATTCTGAACTTGGTTCATGTTTACAGGGCACACACAACATGTACTCTGGGTTGTCCATGTATTCGTCTTCCAGCCAATTACACAGCGCAGGTACTAAAATAATTACGTTGTAAAAATATATGTGCTGATTTTGTTTATAAAACATATATCCTTATTTGTGCAATTTCCACCATACCACTATATAACACATTCACAGGTCTAAATTCTTATATTGACCTCTGTTTCTCAGCTATAACACATATTTAAAGGCAGATGTGGACTATCTGATAAATCGGTCATCGCTTACCAAAACATCCATGTGTATAATCTTCTTCAAGTTTGACCCTCGACCTGCTTCCAAAAATGCCTACAGGTAAGGCAATTTATCTATTTTTTATTGATAAGGTTGCATAAAAAAGAAAAGACATAAAGGCACTAATAGTTGTTTATGGTCATTGGCAAGCCAAGTTTATTTATAGAGGGCATTTAATGTACAAGACCATTTAAAGTGTGTTACATAAAACAATAAAAGCATTGCAAATGGAGCAATGAAAGGGTTTAAAAATAGTAAAAGGCAACAACTAATGGGTAATTTACATCAAGAAGCCCTTTACGGCATATCCAGCAATACGTTAACAAGCATGTAAGAACTAAGATGATGACAGACTAGTTTCAGAGCAAGGTATTGCTGTACAAGATGACCACCCAACCCAAACCCATTAGCAACTTCCGCCTCATGGATGTGATTGAATATAAAAAGACTGATGCAGAACAGACAACAGTTGCTTGTAAAATATGGCGGTTTTAGATCTTAACAACAAACTCCAACACAACTAACTTATTTTATCACCAGCGTAAGAATCACAACAAAGAAGACAAGATGAGGGAGAATCAATAAGTAAAAGCCGTGAAAGCAACGTGGGCCGGTGGCGAACGCGCTCATAATAAACTCCTGATGCTGACGCTGCAACAGGCTACTGCTATATGTTTAATGGCAGGTGTTACCATGGCGACCATGTCTTGCTGAGAAAAAAAGTTTCTAAATAAAATAGATATTTATTACATACTATTTTTTTTTTTAGTATATCATTTCTAACTTAATTTCCACTTAGCTATTTTATATAAACTGTACATTAATTGAAATGACAGAAAAAAATTCCATATTGGGAAGGATATTGTTATGAGGATATAAAATAAGCTATATGGTGATATGAGATTTTGGTCATATCACCCAGCCCTATTAAACATTTATTAAACAAATGCTGTTAAACTTATTGACCACCAGAGATTTATTCACTCTACATGTTACAGCACCTTAAAAGGCAATTATTTAATGTTATTTTAAGCATGTCAATTTTTATAGTTTATAATATATAAGCTATATTCCACATCCATGTGGATTGTAACAGATAGGGGAACCAGTGACAGTTGCACACCACTGGAGTTATATTCTTTTAATATGTTATGGTAGGTCAGAATCTGGGTAATAAACTAAAAAAAGAACTAAAATAATAGGTCAAAGAACCAAAACTATTGTGAAAGGGAACAAAATTACCAACACACAAGAATTAGTCACTCATAATTCGTAAGAAATATTTGCTTTCACAACATCAATCTCTTGCCAGCATGCTTGCAACACAGAGTCATAAAAAGTTTATTCATCATTACTATGAGCACAGTCTGGATACATTCAGCAATCTTAACTCGACACAAGAAAGCCCAAACAAGTACTGTCGATAAGCATATGAAAGATGTAACGCACCATGAATGTATGGAAATAATGCTAATAAAAATAAACCTACATTTTTTCCTTTCTAGTACAGAAATGAGTACGCACTGTCATTCACACTACCTTAGATTTACTACCTTGTTGAGAGTATTTAGAACATGCATTCAGCTTTAGATGAATGCCATGATATTTATATCTAGAGTGTAAAACACCAGGTAAATAAATTAGTCTTTACTATCAACTATCACTGACTGACTTGCTTTCTATATAAGTTAACATAAGGGTACAATGTTGGCCTAGTTGTCACTTTAGGTGCATTTTTTGCATTTTATTTAGTTATTTTCGACACCATATTAAATGTGCAAACAAGAATGTAAGACCTCATTTCCCCAAATGCACCATTTTCATAAAGACAATGCATTTTTCTATTCTGTCCACATGCCCTACCCAGCAGTAAATGTTAACTTCTTCCAGTTTACAGCACAGACTGGTACACTATAAGCAGTCAATGAGGGTTACGGTGTGCTGTGGAGTACCAGCTCATTATATTCCCCTGCGGTTGAGAGAGAGAGAGAGGGAGAGAGAGAGAGCTCTCTGCCCTGGCAAGGTCCATCTCTGTCCTTCCTTCAGGGAGTTTGACCCTGCCCAAGGAGTGGACAGCAGAGGTGTGTTATGAGTACTGACTTGGATGTGAACCTGGGGAAAGGTGAACTGTTCTGTGCTCTCAGGTAGTGATGCTGAGTCTATATATAGACTAGAGTTTACAGAAATAATCTTTGTTGGTTGCAAATCAAAAGAACTTTTTAGCACGATTGAAAACATGGAAAGCAAGATTAGATTGTTTCAAAGTGCAATTATGAAATCCCACACTACAAAATGACAGGAACATATCCACAGGAGTTATATGAAGTTCAGCACAAATGAGTTGCTGATGACCCACATGCTGACTTTTCTTTATTACAAAAAATATTTCCTGCCAATTGCCGGCTTTTTTCCCCTCTTTTTTTCCAGCTGTGCACAAAAAAGCAGTGCTGTAACAGTTTGTTGAGTATTACAAAGGTGAGGTGAGACAAAATGCAGGATAAGCAGGTTTTAATCAAGAAACAAAGGAAACAAACAGAACTCGCACAAATGGAGGCTGACGACTAAAAACTAATGATGGAAGACTGAAGACTAATGAATCAGCAAAGAGAACAGACACCAGGGAGTATAAACCACACAGAAAGAAATGAGACACAGGTGAAGATGTAACCAAGTGAAGCCAATTTACAGGAAATAAGGAATTTAGACAGAAACGCGTGGAACCAAAAACAGGAATACTACCAAAATAAAACAGGAAACTAAACAAAACCAACTAAAACCAGGACCATAATGTAATTCTGTAATCTGACTTTGACCCCTCTAGCATGACAAAGTCACTACATGGATTTAACATAGCAGTCTGTTTTATGTTTGTTGTTTGTTTTTGTTTTTTTTGGATGAGCAGGTCTAGGATTATTATAAGTGCCCAAAATTTAATGAAGATTTATTTTTCCACATAACTCATACCTTTTTTCATGTTTCACTGGCCGTCTCTGTTGAACAAAAGTAACAAAAAGAGAGAAAAATCTAAATGAAATACTTTTTAGCTTTGAACCCTTTGTTTCTCACGCCTCCTGCATGATGCAACTGTAAATGCTATTGGATCTGCCCCTCAGGATCATGTAGCAGATGCTCTGTCCTGTGCAGCATCATTAGTGTGAGCTTTTTTTCCTCCCCCTCCCGGAACAGTGAGAGCTCTCTCAGTGCCATGGGAACAGGCCATCATTAGCCTTTGTAACACCAAGGTCAACCCCTATCAGCCCAATTTGGTTTATTTGTTTGCTCATGAAAGACTCCCATTCCCAACTATTAATTGGGAGACCATTGTCATGCTCAGAAGGACTACACAGCTTTATAAAGAGGTTAATAAATAGCATTTTCTTTATTACTGTGTGAACTATAGTGTCACAATGCTATGTGTTTTATGAAATACTAATAGGTTTATCTTGTACTTTTACAAATATAAACAAATATCAATATAATTTCTTACAAAAATGCTATTTTTTAATGACAAGTGAACAACTGTTTTTTTTTCTTTTTTGCTATTATGAAATAGCATAAATGAGCTGGATTAGGTTCATGTGTGTTTCAGTGGAAGTGTTGATGAATAGATATATATAAGGAGGATGTACAGCAATTGGGTGATGCTTGTTTTCCTCTATGCACACTTGACATTTGTGACCTGCTAATAAAAACATTGAATCTACTGTGAGTGTGGCATTTGGTTCAAGTTAGTCTCTTGTTACTGGTAGAAAACCTAATGACATTATTTCTCTGTGACCGCCTTTGAGTAATACAGGTCAAAATGTTATGCAACCTTTAGCTGACAGACAAAGTGTGTCCATCTCAGGGGATTTATTGGTAATCAGATCACACTTTTGTTCAAGTTATCCTCTCATTTGCAACAGTAAATATTTGTGTTTTGTTCTGGCACAGAGGAAACGATATTTCTAGAATGGATTAAAATACTTGCAACAATGATTTATTTGTTGCAAACACAACCAGCTTTGCAAATTAAAAAGTAGATCAGATTATTAGTGTTTGATGTTTACATAAAGCCTATTTCAAGCCAAGGCTCAGACTTTTCACCAAAATATAAAATGTCACACACTTCTTTTAAACCTTTCTCTCAAATTAAACCAACATATTTGGTGTATTGGGACATTTCTTCAAGCTTGGCAGATGAGGTTTCTCCTCATATCGACTAATTTGGCATCTATTTTGCATCCTGCTAGTCCATTGAGTCAGTACAATTTTTCTTCTATTCTACTTATAATGTCCTCTTGGGTTTCTTTTGATAAATTGGTCACTGTGTGCGCTGGAAGTTGCCAGTGTGTTGATATCGTAGATTGTTTTTAGAGAGGTTGATACCCAGTTATTGGCATGTTACGTGATGGATAAAGTCAAACTCAGCTCATGTGATGCAGTGTCCCATAAGAGAAAGTTGAGTGCAGTTTCTCAGCCTGTGGGATCTACTGGGCAAAGACAGCTTCAGGAAGATGCATATTTAATCTCCCAGTATGAAAAACCTATTTTTAAGGTCAGAATGGTGGAGCAGTGGTCAGCACTGTGGCCTCACAAGGAGATTGCTGGTTCAAGTCTAGGCTGAGGAGGTTTGTCCAGTGGCCTATCTGTGTGGAGTTTGCATGTTCTCCCCATTTGGGTTCTTTCTGGGTACTCCGGCTTCCTCCCACCCACAAGACATGCATGTTAGGAAAATAATTATGGTTAAAAATTATGTCTGTAAGTCGCTTTGGATAAAAGCGTCTGCTAAATGACTGTATAGTGTTATAGAAAGATGTCCAATGCTACTGTAAATGTCAATGCTGTGAAAATCATGTGATTACAACTAATTTTAAGATTATAAAGAAACATTTTGGACACCTTGGTAATGTCAGCATTAAGGCAGTCATCCTACTGTCATCACTGTCATTGTAAGATTTTTTATTTGTAAATCTAAGACGTATGTAATGGAAAATCGATCATTTAATTCAGAGTATGTAAAGCATATTTTTATTATTAGCTCCAAGGTATTGAATTTGAGAGTTATTTTGTTATTTAGATAAAATGTATTTAATGTTTTAAAGCAACACTGCTGAACTTTTGCAAGGGTTTAGTCTCTGTGGTAACACCTACCCAAGGCTGAAGTGGTATACATCTTGTATCTTACATTTGCTCTGAGCTCCTTCCAGCCAGTGAAAGTCAGTCTGATGTTGATTCCGGTTATATCTGTTTCTCTGCCAGTTTCTTTCTTTCTTTTCCTTTCATCCTTTATTAATTTCCTCCTTTCCTTTCATTGTTAATTTAGTTGTGATGGGCATCCACATTGGCCAGTCTGTTGATCTCCAGATGCTAACTATGAAGGCTCCCCATCTTATTTGAGTACACACTGAAATAATTACAATCTACGTTTCCCTGCCTATTTCATATTAAACATCTTGGTCCATAGAAGTCATGCTGCTCTCATTATATGTGTCTTCTAAACACATTTGCTCTTATTTCTCAGATCTAGGTTAAGAAGAAAGAGACAGAGTTACTGAGACTACGAGTTGGCTTATAAAATATAACAATGCAGCCGTTGCAATCTCTCTCGTCCATCTTTTTAGGCTAATTTTGGCTGCAAACAGAGATGAATTTTACAACAGGCCATCTAAAGCTGCAGACTTCTGGGGGACTAACAATGAAATCCTAAGCGGTAAGTTGTTTCATTAAGAGACCACCAATCGTGCACCTTATTTCCCATTTAACGGCCCAGTAGCTTTGAATGCTTAAAATTGCATTGAAAATGAATGACTTGCTTCTTATTCATGAGTTGTTTTAAGCAAACAATTTACACTGATGTTAGAAATCAGTGCATTTTACAATTAGACATAAAAACAGCTATCTTAGCTTGATAACTACTTGTAATTGCAACAGATGTGAGCCTCTTAGCTGTATTTGAAGGAAAATCTTTCTCCTTCACCTCAGAATCCAATTCTCCTTTAATCTGTCCCAGCACATCCCCTCCCACAGTAAACTATATCTAATTGACGGCTGCACAATACACATTATAGCCAAACAGAAGAAATCAATCATCCTTTACCTTTTTCCTGCTGCAAAGGAAACACAGACGTAGCCTCGTTGTTCATCAGTCTCCTCTCGCCTTTGTAATAGAGGGGTCAGGACTCCACTAGCGGGTATTTCATTGATGGCTGTTTTTATGGGATGTGACAGGAATAAATGGCTTTGCCTTATCTGCAAGGTGGGGGTGGAGGGTAGTTGCACGGCCCTGCAGGAGACATATCATGACAAGAAGAAAAGTACACAAGGGCTCCCAGTGGTATCATGGTAGCTTTTTGTTCACCCCCAAAGGAATAAGACCATTTGGCTCCCTGGCTTGCTGTCACTATAAGGAGGGATGTCTTAATTGATCACATCAGACATTTCTACCTTTTCTGCATCATAGGATGATGAAAAATGTGGAAAGTCCATAACAGTTTTATTGATGGACATCTTTTTTCTGTTCATACAATATGAATATAGTGCTTGTTGCAGAAGGAAAATGGTGCAAGGAGAAATATTGACCGTTTATTAATAATTAATACACATCTATAGTATCCTGAAAAGAAATCTAAGCGGAAGTTATCACAGTGAAGTTTCCTTGTAAAGAAAATATCTGTGTTTGAGCTCAGTAAATATAACTTTAATATGAATTTATGTTGAGTATTTTCCTACACTCTGATTTATGTGTGTTCTCACAGCGACGTTCACAAGTTTACAGTTTAATTAATGATAAAGGAATTCATTATTTGCAGTTGCCTTCTGAAAAATACACCATTAAATCATTTTCTTATGCAGTTTACTTGTGAAGGCAGAAAACATTTTCCCTTTGTGAGTATTAGAAGAAAGATTTTATTGTCAGTTTTAAAGTAAAGGTTGGGTTTTGTTGCTTATAATTATCAGACTGGCAGTCTTTCAGAGCTTGGTCCATTAAGCATTATTTGCCTTTGTTTGCCAGGCTTGGACCAGGAGTGTGGTAAAGAAGGTGGTTCATGGCTTGGGATCAGCAAAAGGGGCAAGTTGGCTGTGATAACTAATTACATGGAAGGTCGCCAGAACCCTGATGCTCAAGGAAGAGGTAAACCAGCCCTTTCAGTTCAGCTCACAACATTTAACAACAGGAATATCAATGCATGCTGCATATTATTAAGCTGTTTAAATGTATTTATATTCCCCCCCGAAAGGAAAGTTATGGTTTTAGTGGCACCGCATCCACAGAATGGCCGCGTGAACATGATAAATTGACAGCTTTCATTGGTTTTCTTTCACATTGCATAGGAGGACCAGTCACTGTAAGAAGCCGAACTGATTAGATTTACAACATTTTTTGTTGATAACTTCTGCTACCATTATGTAAAAAATTCACTCCCTTCTTCATAACTCAAAGTTTTTAAGTTTAGTTCATATGAAGGGACTAAATGAGGAATTGCCACACAACATACTTTCTTTTCTGAAGTTTATAATTGTGCCACCAGGAGGAGTTTTGTATTGAAATTTGATGGATTTTTTTTCTTCAATTTATACATTTTTGGACATTACTGATTAACCTGTGGTCCCATCTAGGTGAAACCAAATGCAAATGAAGAGACTAGTGATTATGCTGCCTATTGTTCTGTGTACTAACACAAATTTTCTTTTTAGCTTTTTATCTGAAATGTCATGTTTTTGGCTGAATCTGGACAAGTTGTCCAATTCACATCAAACCAAATGAAAATGAACTATAGTAATCATACTGCCCATGGCTTATGTATTAACCCCTTCCAAACGTTCTCACTACAGAGCTTTTCATTAAAAATGAAACATTTTTTGCTATATATCATTAACCGTTTGTCCAAATCATGTCAAACCAAATGCAAATGAAGCGACTGTTAATCGCATTGATTGTGTGTGTGTCAGTGCGGGCGACTGCATATGTGTTATACTGTTTTTAGGAACCTTCATGATTATAAATTTGAACTTTTGGTGACCTGCAGGATTTCTAGTGTCTAATTACCTTGTGGACAAGGACCTAGACAGCTATTCCTACCTTAAGAAGGTGTCAGCAGAAGGTCACCTATATAACGGCTTCAATCTTATCACAGCAGAGTTCAGGTGAGTGAAAAGTGTGATAAAATTCCCCCTGGTGTAAAGTCCATCCTCTGAAAAGTGGAGTCACACATGCTGTGAGCTTGTCTGCACTGAGACGGATTTGTAAAAATAGATATCTGTCCTGCAGGAGGTTACTTCATGAACTGAAAGTTACCATTTAAACTCACAAAGATACTTGTTAAGGTTGTAGTTTGGGATGAATTCTTTATTAAAGATCACAGGTTAATGTGTTCTAGTTTTAGTTTCACCTGGGAAGGAAATACACAGACCGCATCTTGATCTCTGTATTTCTACACAACTTCAAGAAAAAAGAAAGAATGTGAGGCTTAGTTGTAAAAGTTTGATTTTTAAAGTCTAAAGAAATCCCAGGTCAGATTTCAGGATGGATGGAGTTTGTGAACTGCTAAAAAGAGAGAAATCAAAGTAAGATCATTGCATACAGACATGGTTGTCAGGCAGGGGTCCTTGTGGTCTTACCATAAAACCAGAGGATGAAGGAGTTTACGCTCATACTCCTAAAAGTATTTCTTGCAAAGACACCAAAACAAAAAGGAAAGAAATATCACTTCTTTCCTCTGTCAGTAGTAATACTATCAACCTTTCAACCAGTCGTTCATTTCATGATGTTTTACAAAGAGAACCAGTTATAAATTAAATCATAACTTGATGTTTTACATATATAATTGTAAATAAGCAGCATGACTGGGACAAATAAAGACAGCATTGCTTTACATTGAAGATGGTTTTCTAGTATAGTTTAAAGTTGTAGTAGTGTAAAAACCTGACTGCTGAAGTGACACACTACTTTATTATAAGTATTATAAAATGGATACGTTTTGAATCTTTGACTTGTTTTTGTCGGGTTGTCTCAGATTTTGGTTGAAAAACTTCCTAAATCTCATCAGAACAGCATTATGCTACACTTTAATTTAGTGACAGAGGATGCAAGAAATGACCTGTTAATGTTAGAAACCTTTTATTACAGAATTGCTTTACTGGGTATGCTTAATTATTACATTTATGTTAAAGCAGAGAAACTTTCAACTAAATTTACTAGATTGTCTTGCTAAAAGCCGGCTAACACAGCCTCATTTGCATCTCTGTGATTTCTAAAAACAGCTATTATTTCTGGTAATGACAGCATGTGCATATAAACTAGTCATTGTGACCTTTTAACAATTAAGCAGCTGTTCTCTGAACATGGACAGAGTCCAGACAAAAACATAACATCTATGCTATTTTAATTATTTTTTACTTTTAATTTTTAATTATTTAATTTTAAATTATAAATATTTAGTTTTTTTTTAATATGCTATTTTTTAATCATTTTTGTAACATTTTACAACCAAACATTTCCAAATGGCTGCACACATTTTAATGATAAATGAAAATATGAAGAGCCAGAAACTTCCTTTATACTTAAATGTTAGATAGTTTTTTATTATTTTTTTTGTTGAATATCATTACAAAATATTTCAATTGCTATATTCTAACTCATTTTGATGAAGCAGATATGAACAAAACCTCTACCTTCACACATATTCACTCGGTTCCTCCTGCCAGTGTTGCCATGACTTATGTCTCCGTCTTACAACGGTCAATGCAGTCACATACAGTAACAAGAATAAAATCATTTTTATGTAAATGTTTATCACCTCAATCTGTGTGAATCATTTAAATGTTTTATTTCCACATAGTTTTGTACTGAATTGAAGCCCTGAACCTACCATTGCCATCTTAAAATAAATACATACAGTAAAGTTAACTTGACTCTGCTATTAAAACAATAGTAAATCTGACTTCAGAACATGATATGATATGCACAATCGATCGCTTGTAGCAAGACTGATGAAAGTACAGTGTATTTAGTGAGTCTTCTTCATATCTGCTGTGATGAAGAACATCTTAAGCGGTCATAGATGGGAGGATGCAGGAAAGGCTTTCCTGTCTCAGCTGTGTTTGTGCTGCAGCATCAAAGCCACCAACCTAAGGAACGCTGACAAACTCTGGCTCAGTACTGGAAACTGGCCCAGAGGAATTAAATAAGAATTTGCTGCTTCAATTAGTGTTCGCTCTTTTTTTTCTTTCACTCTGTTTTTCTGTCTGTCTGTGTGTAAAAGGGAGTTTTAGGCCATTGGGTCATGGAAATGCTGTAAATGAACCTGTATAACCACCATGCTGATGTGAAGTTTGGATCTCTAATCCAAATTATCTGCAGTTAAAAATCACTCTGTTTAGCCTTTTAAGCTAAAATGCAGCATGTATTCTTCCTCAGACACCTATCTGATGGTAGCTGCTGTCTCCTGGAAGAAAGCAAGCTTTTGTCCTTTGTTTGATATTTCTCTGTAGTATCTCCAGCCGCACTGTGGAAATAAGGTGTCTAGTTTCTTTCTGAATCAATAAGTACATCTGCTGAATAGAGGGCAGCTTTATTTTACAATTAAGCAATTCTCCATTCATCTGTTCCAGAGATGTGATTTATGATGTGGAACTGGAGGACAGGAAATGTGTGTATGTGTGTGTTTTCTCATTGTCTCATTGGTTGCTAGCAATAGAGAAGAGTATTTTATGTTTTTATATGTAGAATATTTCTGCCTGGCTCTGATTTATGTTTGGTTTCTTTTTAATTGCTTTGCTTCACCAGTACCCACTTGATTAATAATCTATAACCGTGATGGATTGAGCTGTAAATTCACTGATTTGTTCAATGGCAGCTTTACAGTTTCCAGAACGTTCTGCTAAGTCCTCCCATTGGGGAGCTAAAACCATATATATTTAAATTCTGATATCAGATAGTCTGCTGGTGTCCCCATGGCTGCATATCCAGCATTTCCTCTGACATTTCCATAACTTGGTTTTGATGCCATTTTGAGACACGCATTTAAAACGTCCTGCCCTGAACAGTTCATTTTAATGAATACGTCTACTGATGTTTGCCAGCAGATAGGCCTCTTTTATTGCTCTCTCAGTCAAATAGAGTGTGACTGTTTTGTAAAACCAACTTTTGTAAGTGGTTCAAGCTTATTGCCTTCCATCCTGTCTTGTAATTCTTGGTATGGACTTGTTAGATGAGAAAGACTGGATTTTAGTTACTTTCCAGAGGGTGGATATGTTGTTTTTCCCCCAGAAACTTGTTGGATTAACTATTGGAAAAGTACATTTTCTTTAAAAAAAGACAAAGTATTATTAAAATCAGTGTAAAATTGTCTGCTTTTTTTATTGCGCTTATCCAGATGACTAAAATTAAACCGATTAGAAATGAAGTTATTTTGTGTTTGATTTGGTTTGTCTGTTTTATACATGCATTCATGTGAAGAAGGAAGTTAAAAAATTAAAAAGTTTTATCAAACAGGGTCGTTTTAAAATCACCAGGGGACTCATTTATAAAACTTTTTATTGAATCTCTAATAAAATTGTACTTAACATAAAAGTAGCTACGTCCAGTTAACAGTCGGATTTATAAACTTCTGTTTACACACAGATTCACACAGTTTCCTTTTTATTATCACAACACTGACGAAAAGGTTGTGCAGGTAATTTTTTTTGTTTCATTTTTCCGCCCCCACACACCCACTTTCTACCAAACACGGTTAATGCAAAGCAGCTCATAAATATGTTGGCTTATGAATCAACACGTGTCTGTGGTTGTTTTACATTACATTATGACCACTGAGAGGACACGTACACTAACAGACGACCTGAGGAGTCAGCACCTCGATGGGTTTGTCACCTGGAGCAGCCATTACGCACAGCTTCTACCTGCAGCTTGTTTAAAGACAACAAACATCTCCAGGCCTGTGATGATGACTGGCTTATAAGCAGAATTAGATTCCTCTCAGCTGTGCTCTCACACATACGTACTGAACTGAGATAGTGTTTGATTCACCGACCTGCTGGAACCACCGGATCCCGGTGAGAACCAGTTTGTCTGTGTGAGCTGAAAAAAAATGTGCATTCAGTTAATGTACAAGTTATTTGTTACTTGGATATGTTTCCATGTGTCTGGTATCCTGGATCATTCATTCATACTGGCGCACAGCAAGCTGCAGGTAGAAGCCGCTGGCTGCTTCAGGTAACATACGCTGACTCCTCACTCTGTCTGTTCCCACCTCTCGCTCGCTATGATGTGGTCCACGCTCATATCTTCGCCTCCACCTTGAGATCCAACCATGATTTTTGTTTTATGTCTGTAAAGGACATCTTCATCACGCTAACCTTTACGCTGCAGCAACGTGGTGCCACTTGTTACACCACAACTATGACCCGCAAACAGGATCTCCTGACGTTTGTCCACCTTATCAACAAGTACCGACTCCAGTCTGGGAAAAGTAACATGTCCTCTCAGCGGCCATGATTCACTGTAAAACGCCACAGACACGCGTTGATTCATAAGCTAACGTATTTATGAGCTGCTTTGCATTGACCCTGTTTGGTAGAAAGTGGGTGTGTAGGGGCGGGAAGTGAACCAAATTCACCTGCGCAACCTTTTCGTCAAGGTTGTGATTTATAAAAGGAAATTGCGTGAATCTGTGCGTAAGCAGAGTTTTATAGATCAGACTTTTAACTTTTACTTTTTTGTTTTTGTGCGTAACATCAATTATAGTAGAGATTCTACGTAAAGTTTTATAAATGAGACCCCTGGTCTTCACAGAACTGAAAACTGGTTACATAACTCAGATGGAAAGTTGCATGACATTGTCATTATATAACCTAATTAAGGCACAATGCAGAGTTAGTATGTTGAAAAGATTGTAACCCCAAATGAATCCCGCGATGAGTCAGTAGCTTATTGGAACACCTTGAGGTCATCATTTCTGTATTATGTTAAAGGTGCCTTACAAAGACATAGAGATTCCCACTGGGACAATATCCCAAGTGTCTTGTGGTTTGTTCTGAATGAACTTTGCAAAGGGACCCTCTTTTCTTAGAGTGGAGCCATTTTCTCCTAACAAATCATTTTGTACTGTTATACGCTTTACCATTCATTATGCTAATGGAGGCCAATGGACCACATATGTCAAACTATCCTGCAAGTTTTTGTTGTTTCCCAACTCCAACAGACTTTATGATAATCTCTCTGACAATTTATGTCTTTCCTTATTGCCTTCATGTTAAAACACACTTTAATGCCCCCAACCAGAATCTTCTCCTTATTAACGACGTGTTCCCACCTGCTGATGATAAATGAATCAGGAGCAAGTGCGCATCACAAAACCCGATCCATCAAATAAAACTTAGAGCCCTCTTTGCCTTTGAGGTGCATGGTGTCATTGTACCAATGTCTGAACACCTTTAACCTCCAAAGATCTCTACAGTATCGGACCTGTACACCTGTGGAATGAAGAGTCTTGCAACACATCCCTACAGATATCTGCAGGACTGGCTGCTTTGACAAAGTGCAAAGTTTATAAAAGGCCCATTTTTTCTCTGTCAAAGAGGATGGTGTTCAAATAAACAAATAGTTCAAGTAAACTATTTCCAGATACATTGACACCGCACCCTACACCAGGTTATATGGATATTAATATAGAGAATTTAATCCGTTTGACTGCTCAGCTGTTTACCATCGCCTGCATTTTTTAAGTAAGTCTTGCTAATTAGCACTGAAGTTGTGGCCTCATGCTGAAATGAAATGTGTTAGAAGTTACAGATATCAGTAAATCCTGTAATATAAATATTAAACTAAATGTTAAGGAGCATATCAAGCAGCATTGATGATATTTTTAGTTTGTTAGAATTAGAAATATATTTTTAATCTAGATCTGGAATTGCTCGTGTTTTTGCAAAACACCATCTGGGAACTGTAGCAAATGTCAGTCTGCACCTCGGTGGCAGACTGACTAACTACCCGGCTTTGCCACCGATGAGGCTATTTATGTGCGAGTGTTTGCAGATGTTGGTCACAACATATGAGAGTACATGCTTTTCCCTCTCAGAATCACAACCAGCATTACCAACCTACATTTTTAATCAAAATCTCATCCAACCATCTCTAGACAACTACACCACGGCCAGCAATTGGGAAATTGCTCCACAGGCTCGATATGGAGGACTCTTCGTTAGAGCATGTCTCCGTCAGCATACTGATTACCTCTGCCTGTGAAAAAAAGCCTGATTTTGACTCTTCCCTCTTTGCTCTCTCTCCCTGCCGAGTGGTGCTGACCTCCTGCTGCTTCCTCATCTCAGCCCACATCAAGCCGCAGCATTGCTGATGGGACTTTCAATCCTCTGCCCAGTTTCAAACGGCAGTAATTGAGCTGTCTCTCTGCAAATCTTCCACCTGCGTCCATTACAATTTGATTTGTTTCACAGGCAAATTGTACGAACAAACATCCTTCGCTTCAGAAAACCAAAATAATCTTTTCAGGTATTTTGTTTGTCAGTGACTATGAATAAAAGCTTCACTGATTCCTTTGCTTTTCTGCTGCTAAAAGCTCCTCCTGCTTCTCATTGAACAGCTACTGACAGAGCATGGGGACTGCTGCCCCTGTCAGCATTGTTTAGTGGTGCTGCCATCATTGCCACCACAGGAATACAACCAATGTTGTTGTTGTTCTTTATTTATACTGTTCAGCTGAGTTTGGTCTGAATATTAAGTACAATTGTTGTCATGTAAGCCGTGTGTTGTAAGCAAACGACTTGGAGGATTTTCCTCACCGCCTGTGGGTCGGCTGTCTGTCTGGACACACGTTTCCTAGCCTGTAGAAAACAGTTTTAGATTTGTTCCTGTTAGACTATCATATTATTCATTTAATGTTTTGCATTTTTGCTGGATTTAAACAGAAACAGTTTAAACTACATTAAAAATGCTTACTTTCATCATCTCTTTCTTTAATTTTCTGATTCGTTATGATAACGTAGAGATAAAGGCAGAGCGGTCAGAGAAAGCATGGCTGGCATGCAGCACAGACCCACAGGCCAGACTCACACCGTCTCTTATATCATCATGTTTACATATTTAACTTTATTTCAGTGTGCAACAACACTCTCCGCATTGGTTAAATTTACTCCAGTAATGCCGAATTACTATTCCACCACTTGAAAGCAAAAATAAATAAATAAATGGGGAAAGCATTGCATCCATATTGTGTGTACACTGTATTTGAACACAATAGCTCATTTAGGTCTTCATGAAACAAGAAATTCACTTTGTGGTTAGTTTAAAGGTGGCTGTTAGAACTGGTTGCAGGATAACGGAGGGAAACTTTGGAAACTCATGAGAACATTTTTACAGTAATAATGCAGCATCTGAAATGAACAATGTGATCCTGAAATGTTTGATTTAAGACTATTCTAGTAATGTTACAAATATCTTTATAGAAAAAATGTTCAGCCTTATTCCTAATAAATTAATAAAGATTTATGTCTTTAATGATGGTTTTTTTTCTTTTTTTTTCTTTTTCTATTTTTTTAAATAATGATTCTTGTTGTTCTGTAAAATATATTAAAAAATACTTAATTAGGAAAATTCTGCTTTAAAATCTTTTTCCCGAAAGGTTTTATTTTAATCAATATTGGTTGTTTTTTTTGTTGTTGTTGTCAAATTAATTACATTTTTTAATTAGCAAAGTCTGAAGCTGACAAAAGTCTGGTGTTTTTAATTCAAAAACTAAACAAAATAATTAATTAATAAAAAAAAAAAAAATTGTGATGGACTGAGCCGTTAATGGACTCTTTTATTTCCATAGTGTTTGTCAGAGTTTCACAAATATTTTTCCTATCAGGGTCGTACAGACCTACGACAAACCAGATTCTCCTCATTTGCATGATTTTTGCGTTTTGGCTTTTAAAACTATCTAATAAATAGAGTTAGGATGCTTCAAGCCCAGCAGCATGTTTTGCCACAGTCTGAGCAGCTCTTGATGGGAAAAGCTTCACAGATAGATGTTGAAGCACTGTTGCACCACATTTCGGATTGACTGATGTCACTTGTATAGCTGTCATAAACTGACATCAAAAAGTTCACTTGCCTACTAGTTCAAAGGATCTGGTGATACTTTATTATTCATTTTATCCTGTACCAGTGCCACGAAGGTTTCCCTTGATGTTGGAGATTTTTCAAAAAGAATTAATTCCTTCTTAACCAAGGATTTTGCAAGATCTAATATCTGAACAGAGTAGTTTTATAACATTTATAATTGTTTGTTGCAGTGATTTGTGTTCTACCGCATTCAGTTTTCCCAGTTTTTATTAGATTATATAGTAAATGTTTGATATTTTCCATTTTAAACTGCAAAAGGTCACACAAAAAAACTTGATTTTACACAATTGATGCATTCTTTTGCACTTATTTTACACGTTCATCAAAACTTGTTTTCTATTAACCCCTTAATGCCTGAATTAAGAGTAACAGGGCAGAGACATTTCATTTTTGAAAGCTAAGAACTTTATTTGACCCTTTACCTAAATCTGAAAAGACTAAGCTATTTATTTTTTTCCATATATTTACTATTTATTACCATGGAACAAGTAAAAATGATTACAGTGTAATCCCCTGCTGTCTGGTGGTCACCA
>JBAMIG010000012.1:20905121-20917788 GCA_037177335.1 Kiunga ballochi | reverse complement strand
TGCCAACATACATAGTGAACATAAATGACATATGTGTATGTAAAGTATGAACAAGTAATTAGCATATAACAAAAAAAAAAAAAAAATATATATATATATCAGCTGAACTTTCTTACCAAGAAAAACATTAAAATGTTGTTAGTCATAGATGTGTTGGTGTTAACCACCGGCTCTTCCAGGAGGAGTTTGACAATGATGTTGACGCTCTGCTGGAAGCCGGTATGCCAGTCCCAAAGAAGATGCGCCCAGCTGAGGACAAATATGGTGGGGACAGTGATCATCAGTCTGATGGTGAAGGAGGTGTTCAGCCCATGGTGACCAAAATTAAGACTGTCCTGAAGAGTGAGTGGTGGATCTGTTCTTGGAGGTTAAGGATTATTATTAGAAGAAGTTTTGCTATGAGCATGATGCTCTTTCACACATGCATTTGAACTACACAACGCTGGTGCACAAGTACAAATTGTCAAGTTGTGAGGATGGTAAAGACAAACCACTCTTAGTGTGGTTAGTGTTGGATAGTGGTTTGTTTTCTTTTTTCCAATGGGCTGGACCGAAGTAAAATCTGGATGCCATGTGAGGATTTCTGCAATTTAAAGTAATCAGAGTACAGTTCAAAAGAATTCTCATCTTGTGTCTGCTTGATATTTCTGAAGTGTATGTAATAACATACGCTATTCAGAGAAAGTGAGGGATATTCATACCTGGGTGAAATTCGAGTGGAATCATGCAGTGAGAAGATTTCTTTTATTTCCAGCAACTTATATAATAATTTAAAAATAAAAAAATATTTTTATAAAATATAAAATTATTTTTAAAAATAAAAATAATCCAACAGCATTGATGTCTAAATAACTTGCTATGCGTTTGGTGTCGTCTCGGTTTGATGATGTCATGATGTAAACATGAAGAAGACTCTTTACAAATATAAAGCAAAGGGAGGAAATGTGCCCCGTTACCTTATAACCTTATGTTTGCCAACCCTTTAGCAAAGTTGGTGAATTATTCTGCTTTTCCAAGTTCCTCGCTGCATTTTTAGCATTTCCATACTTACTAATGTACAGTGGATGCATTTCTCGATGTGTGGATCAATTCTAAATCTTCTACATCCACATTGTGGGGTTCAGTATTTCTAAGGATAAAATTGGGATTCAGACCAGAAGCTTTCCAGTTGATCAGATTAAACTGCAGTTTTGTCTTCTTACATGTGGTGACAAGTTACCTTCACATAAACCACACGTTTTGTGTCTTATGTAACATAAACTGATATTCACGTCCATCATACTTTCATATTGTGGTTCTATTTCTGCTTTCTTCATGTTGTTAAATAAATCCCAATTAAGACTTGATTCCTAAACTTATTCTACTCATTCAGTTTAAAGCTAAAAATGTAGTGATCACATGTTCTTTGTGCCAGGTCGGGGCCGTCCACCTACCGAGCCTCTACCTGACGGATGGATCATGACATTCCATAACTCAGGCATTCCAGTCTACCTGCACAGGGAGACCAGAGTGGTTACCTGGTCTAGACCCTACTTCCTTGGAACTGGCAGTATTAGGGTAATGAACTAGTTTCATGTCTGAACAGGCATATGTTTTCTACACAGAACAGCTGATCAGCTCATTTTGCTTCCACTGATCGCTGCTTGATTACTGTTCCTTATTGAGCATATAGCATGTTAATGTTTGCATTTCTAATGTGTATTAGGGATGTCAGGACAGGTTTTTTATTCAGTTATTGTCAGAGAAATTATTAGCATTTTATGATCGAGATTATTAGAATCAGAATCACTTTATTCACCATGTTTGTATAAACAAGAAATTTGACTCCGGTGGCAAGTTGTTCTTACATTAAAATATAGGCAGGAGAGCAAATAGTTAAAGTTTAAAAAGAAAAGTCATATAAACACAAGTAACAACACAGGATTTACATATTATTTACATGTAATCTACTTGGTATTTAGCAGAAATGACAGGTTAATACTTTATGAAATTCCCATTATTAATGTGTAAAACAATACTGGCACTCCTTTTCTATGAACTTTTTAGTTTTATTGGGCCCATCAAAATGATTTTGTTGTTGCATGGAAATATGTGTAATTTAATGTTTTTATTCATTTATGTTTTGTCACATAAACAACAAAGTTATTAATTGTCTCATAGAAAAAATCCTTACATTTAGATTCTCTCTGAGAGAATCTATGTTGGACTTGTAGGTTAGGTTGTCTCTGTAGTACAAAGAGGCAGAAATCACTTTAAATCCTTTTTATATTAATGTAGATTTTGATTGTTTTCAAGCCCAGCATTTAGAAAACGGGTAAACAACATTTGATGTGTGAACTTTGTTTTAACATGGAATTTGCACTGATTTGCCAATGTGTGTAAATTCTTGCTCCTCTGTTTCATACAGAAACATGACCCACCTATCAGTAGCGTCCCCTGCTTACACTATAAAAGAATGAAGGAACAGGAGGACAAAGATCTTAACGGGGAGGTAATATCTAATAATGAGGAGTCTCCTTTGAAGCCTGTTGATGAGGCCAGTGGTGAAGAAAAAGCCGAGTATTTGGCTGAAGAGCAAGATATTAGTGTCGCTAGTGTAGCTGCTGCTGGACAAGATGGAGAGCACACCGCTGTCACCGCTGATGACAGTCTGCAGAATAAAGAGTCTCAGCCATGTGACACAGCACAAGGAGCCTTAGGGCAGGTCAAGGCTAAGGTGGAGGTGTGCAAGGATGAGTCCATAGGTAGGACTTTTACACTGGCAAGTCAAACTGTTTCCCTCCTCTTCATAAATTACTCCGTCTGACTTCATCCATTTTTTGCAGAACTTGAAGAATTTCGTACGTACTTGGAAAAATGTTTTGACTTTGAACAAGTCACTGTCAAGAAGTTTCGCACCTGGGCTGAGCGAAGGCAGTTTAATAGGGACATGAAGAGGAAGCAGGCGGAGTCAGAGCGGCCTATCCTGCCTGCTAACCAGAAACTCATCACGCTGTCTGTGCAAGATGCTCCGACTAAGAAGGGTAAAAGACCCATTTATATTCTTTCAAAATAAAATACTCTCATTAATATTACTTTGATTTTAAATAATGGGTTTTAATTTCACAGAATTTGTAATCAATCCTAATGGAAAGTCTGAAGTTTGCATTTTACATGAATACATGCAGCGTGTCCTGAAGGTTCGACCCGTTTACAACTTTTTTGACTGTGGTGAGTTTTTCTGTCATCTGAATTTAATTGAGATATTCATCTAGAATTGTTTTTATCTTTGCTTTATACCACTTTGTGCATTAACACCAGATATCAGCAACCCTGAAAGTGAATATTTTGTACTTTACACCAGTGAAATGAATCGAACTGTGAAATGAGGCTTCCAAGCTGAGACGGTCCATGTGCAGTAATTTAACATAAAGTGGATTTATCAAAATCACACATTGCTGGTTTCCACTCAGTGCTCTATAAATAAAAGGTTTCTAAGTCAAAGTGTTCCAGATATTAACATAAAACTATGTGTATCACCACAGAGAACTCGAGTGAACCCTTCGGAGCCTCGGTCATTATAGATGGAGTCACTTACGGTACAGGAACAGCGAGCAGTAAAAAACTTGCCAAGAATAAAGCTGGTAACTTGTCTTATTTCCACTACTTTGTAGTGCATTTTGATGGTTTGGTGGGTGCATGTCACAAGTTCACATTGTGACTTTTTAAGCTGTGTGTTGCCTCAGAGGAGTTCTGTCCAAAAACCGGGATTTTTGGCCTCTTGATGTGTCCTAACTGTAATAATAATTACATTGTGTTAGAGTAGATCATTGTTACTGTGTTACAAACATCATATTCATGATAGATGGAATCAGCTAAATGAAGAGCGGATAGCTGCCAAAAGGCTTTATATGTGCTTTATTTAATTTATTTAATATCTTACATTTGTACCATGTTAATGCAATATGGTGTGTAGATCTTGCACCTGCTGAAAATGCTGGCATTTATACAAATTTATTGTGATATATGGGTCGTTCTTACCTTACTGGTAATGTGTTGTGGACTGCAGCTCGAGCCACGCTGGAAATCCTTATCCCTGACTTTGTAAAGCAGACCTCGGAGGAGAAACCCATCGAGGGAGATGAACTAGAGGTGTGTTGTTGTTTGTGCCAAAGCTTTTCTCCTGAAATGCATGTTTGTATTTTTTAAACGGGCAGTGCAGTTGTAATGTTTATCCTGTTTTGTCTCGCAGTATTTTAATCATATCAGTATAGAAGACTCAAGAGTGTATGAGCTGACCAACAAAGCAGGACTACTTTCGCCATATCAGATTCTTCACGAGTGCCTTAAAAGGTAAACAAAAGATGCATTTTGGTGTGTTTGAGTGGCATTGCGGAGCACGTCCTCATAACAATGCTGTGCAAGTCTGAGCGCAGTTTCTGCTTTCAGGTTGTGGATATTTGTTTGATGTTATTAAACATGTTTGCAGAAATCATGGGATGGGGGACACGAGCATTAAATTTGAGGTGATCCCAGGGAAAAACCAGAAGAGTGAATATGTGATGACATGTGGGAAACATACAGTACGTGGCTGGTGTAAGTAGAGCCAAATGTTAATTCTTATATTCACAAATGCTTTGTTTTACATACACTGTAGGATGCTGTGTTTTCTGGGATGTTTACATGGTTCAAAGAGCCACACACACACGTGTAGCTATAAGTCATAGTTTTGTCTTGTGTGTTGTCCCTTAGGCAAGAACAAGAGGGTTGGTAAACAACTCGCGTCTCAGAAGATTTTACAGATGCTTCACCCTCATGTGAAAAACTGGGGCTCACTTCTGCGCATGTATGGCAGAGAAAGTAACAAGATGGTCAAAAAGGTGAGAGGATTTTGGTTGATGCATCATTTGGGTTCAATGTCTTTTTCCACAGATGACTTTGTCAAAATTTAACTTTTTAATAGTGTTCTCCAGGTTTAATTCTCTCCTGTGTTGTATTAAAAAAACAACAACATTGAAGGTTTAACTTAAGTCCATAACCAAAGAGCCTGATATTAATGGTGGAACGCTGTGTTTTATTATTTCTGCTCCTGTTTCTCTCTCTGTGATTGTTAGATTAAATGGACCAGTTAGGATAATCAGTTCACCTGTTTTTAAGTGGAAAGTCTCCAAAAGAAGAAGAAAAACACACAAACATTGACTGAATCATTCACTGCCCATAGATCTGGAGTGTCGTTTATAAAACTTTGTATAGAATCTCGCCAAGAAGCCAAAAGTTGCCTCGCCAAAATAAGTCAGAATTTGGCTCCTGTCCCCACCCCTACATGCATTTTCTACCATTCATGCTAAGCTCAGACATATTTCAACTATTTTCTGTGATGTTTTACGTTTAATCGTGGCAACTAAGAGGACATGTAAGCGTAACTTCTCACAGATCACTGAGGTGGAGACATGTAGAGACAGTGTGTTTGGGGGGCATATCAAGGTGGTAGCCACTGTCATCTGCAAGTCATGCCAGCAAAATACAGATTCAGTTTAATAAATCCTACAAAGTGTCTTTGCCTATCAAGGAGCAGCCATCACACGCAGCCTCTGCCTTCAGTATATTCCCCACACTGTTGTGTATCAGGATGCATGAATCGATTCAGGCCACTGTGTAACTACAGTTACTGTTAGAACCATGTCTGAGTCACAAATAACTAATGAAATGCACATTTTGGGGGTTCACATGGACACAAACTCTGTTCCAACGAGCCAATCTATCACTGTTCAGTACACAGATGTAGAGCCCGGTTCGTAGGAATCTAATGATCCTATGTTCTTCACGTGCAAGTACATCTGTGGTGAAGTATTATGCGTGTGTCCACTCATTTATACCGCGTATTCCAATAAAGGGTAGCTGGAGCCTATCCCAGCAGGAGGGCCATCACTGAGCCAACACAGAGGCGACGAACCAAACGCACATTATGCTCGTCACAGCAATATGTCCATGTTTACTCAGTTATTACACTAAATGCTCACAATTAATGTACCAATACGTTTTGTGTGTGTGTGTGTGAGTGAGAGAGAGAGAGTGCGTGTGTGAGTGAGTGAGAGAGAGTGAGAGATGCATAGTTCAGTGTTTAAGCATGTCTATAATGTTCCCGGCTTCTGTGTTTGATTATGAGGATCCATAATCTAATAGAAATGACACATCGGGGTCAACTGCAGCTTAAATTCATCTCATCAGCCGTGCTGCCGGTTTTTTCCTTTTCCAAAATGTTAACAGGCAAGGATCAAAGTTGGTGAACCGGTCGCACTTTATTTGCCCAGTTACTTTTATAAATGTAACATTGCACAGCTCAACTCCAGTCAGAGATAGCTGTTATCCTACTGTTGTGTAAAATGCACTATTTATATGTTTTTCCACAAAATATGGAAGCATGGAAACATTTAACAGGACCGTACTATTTTAAATCCATGACCCAATTTTCACATTCAGTGTCTCTACCAGTCCATTGCCATATTATAATCAACTGAATGACGTGACTGTGGGTTCAGACTGCCCCGTGTGCATCTGTTTTTGTTTGCACAAGATAAACCAAACGATGTTTTACAGGAGAGTTCAGACAAGAGTGTGATTGAGCTTCAGCAGTATGCCAAAAAGAACAAGCCAAACCTTCATATCTTGAACAAACTGCAAGAAGAAATGAGGAAGTTGGCCGCTCAGAGGGTAAGAACCGCTTTGTTTTTAGTGTTTTTAGTAAAAAGTCAAACTGAAGCTGTATAATGCATCTTCCCTTTATTCTGGTTTGGAATTTAGTTTACATCAACTTATTGTTTTGGGTTAAAATAAATTAGTCTCTTGGCTTATCAAGTCCCACATTTGGCAAAGATCCTTTCAAGACTATCACATTTTCTAAGAAGGGAAATTATTTTACTATAACTATTCTGTTTAGGGAGCTTTCTGAAACGCTGTAGTTTTTATTCAAAATAAATGTATTTTACTGCTACTTCATGGATGTTTGAAGCTTTATAGCTTTGACTTATTCAGTAAACAGTCTCCCACTGAGAAAATTCACATTGCTAAGATTTGTTCTTCAGGAAAAAATTGAGCCGGCTTTCTAAACAAAGTATCCCACTGGCTGCTTGCTTACTTTTTCATATCAGGAGGAAACAAGAAAGAAACCCAAGATGACCATAATGGAGTCGGCCCAGCCTGGAAGCGAGCCGCTCTGCACTGTCGATGTGTAAAGTCTCTGAATCACTGAGGAACCACAGCACTGAAACCCCGTCACTGTCCAACAAAACGCAGCGCCATCCTTCAATGGAGTATGCATCACTAAGCTCTAATGGCAATATGGTAACACATGGGCCAGGTCGGTCGCTGCTTGCTTCTTTCACCTGAGCAGGTACATGCAAGGGTGGGATTACATGCACTTAAAGACCTTAGAGAAAATATGTCCAATCTCTCTAGATCCATCCTTGTTATTGCACTTAAAAAGGATGCAGAGAAGTTAAAGAAGGATGATAAAGTGAACCACATCAAATAAAAAGGCATGCTCCTTAAATTGCAACAAAAGGAAAAAGCCCACTGCATTTATTGGTTTTCCAGTTTTTTTAGTACCAGCTGCTCGTTTTTCTTTGTGGTTGAAGTATTTCAAAGGGACTACTCATTTGTATTTATACCATTCATTTAATTCAGAAAGGGTTCCTTGTTTTATTGGCGGTTTTAATGCTAGTTCTGGGTATATTGGGTGATGAATGCAGATGTGTAGGATTTAGTTTGTCTACAGAAAGTCGCTGTCCTTTTTGCACGACAGAAACATGCAATGTCATGTGATCACTATATAAAATTATTATGCACTTGTGTCCTGTCAAATATTTTTGTGGTGTGATGATGCTGTTGGTATTGGAAGGACGGCTTTGGGGAGAATAGGAGGATGTTTTTTTTGGTTTTTTTGCCTTTTGTTTTTCTTTTTGCTTTGAAGGCACAAGAACCGAACGTCCTTTAAATGTGGACACTGCTGTAAAATCCAGTACAGATGCAGAGTACTGCAATACCCTGAAATATTATATGCTTTTAGTTTTTCCTCTGTATTAATACCATGCACTCCAGTTACCCAGCAGCTGCTCTTCAGTTTTGGTGTCCTTTTGAAACTAAATGAGTCAAGTTGGCTACATGTTGCCTTAGTTAATCCATTTCAGGAAGGGCTCAGACTCTAATGCATTGGACCTAAAACACCCTTCAGCAGGAAGTGGAAAGACCATGCCCTATTTACTTGATAAGCATTTATTGTCTAGGCGATTAGTATTTTTAAATGACCGCTTGCAAAACAATAAACCTAGGAAAATAGTTGTACTCCATAGGTTGTGTGTGTTTTGCCACCATCCTGACAGTTAATCTTACTGTCTGGCCACAGATACAAAACCAAAGCTTACAGTCTTATGCATTTTATAGAATTCTTAATGTTCCTATAAACTGAAATAAAGAGAAACAGATTTCAGACACAAAAGCCACAAACTAGCTGAAGCAAAACAAACTGCTGTGCATTATCTCCTATATTTGACCTCCTGCTTTTTCTCTTTTAAACAAAACATTGAAGACATGTTTAAACCAGGCTCTTGTCATAGTGTAGGTTGCTTTAAGAATGTGCTTTCTGCTTTTGTACACGTCTCGTATCGCTAAGTTTGTGCTGATTTGGGAGGGGGGCGTTGCTGTGTTTCTGTTGTACCAATGACTTGTTTGAAATGTTGCTGCCTAGATAATGTATTGCAATCTGAGCTCTGACTTAAGTGATATTTGTTATGCAAAATAAAATGTATTGATGATTGTTTTATTTTATTTAATAATGGCAGAGGGGAAAAGGTTCAGGTTGTAAGGAAGGAACTTTATTTCCACACACACCTAGAAATGGAGTAAACATTTTATAATCCTTATCCATAGCAGGGGCCGTTGTTTTAATTAACATGACCAGATTCACTGGCAAGGCCAGCACAGGGGGGAGTAAAACTAATGAGCAAAAAAACATTTTTAAATCAAAAGTTCCTCCAAGTACAAGTGGATATATTGGAAAAGAAAACAGCCATGCTGCCTGCAGTATTATGCATGGCCGGTTTCATTTGGACCGGTTTGCTGCTTGGAGTCGTACGCCACTCTCTCCAGCAGCAGGAGCATTTCTACGTGCATCGTCTGCGGGAACAGATCCACGGCCATGGCACGCACTGGACGAAATGGGGCTCCGTGAACTCTGTTGGAAGGAGCTCTGCACAGACTGAAGCCATAAAAAAAAAAGATGCACACTGTCAATGCAACATTTTTCCTCCTCTCCCACCTAAAAATGTGAGTTTTTTTTTAGTGATCTTGTATCAAATGCAGCTGCTAAAAAAAACTCACTCAACAAAGTTGGTCATGGCTGCTTTGGCATTGCACGCCACATAAACGAGCCTTTTCAGATGCTCCGCTCTCCTGATGGCAAGGATCACCTTGGAATCTGTTTTTAATCAAAAAGCAAGCCTTAACGCAGCTTATTTAAAGCTGCGTTTAGTGATGTAGACATGTACTCACGCAGGCCTGCCCTCGGTGGATCCACGATGGCGGTGACGTTGGGCGATACGAGGGCATTGAGGATGTTGGGGAACACATCTTCAGCTTTTCCACAGTGAAACTCTACATTACTTATACCTGCATAATGAAAAGACAAACTACTCACTAATAACTTCTTGCTGTTCTGTAAAAAGTGCAAGCGTGATGCCATTTAGAGCCCCACCGTTTAGCTTTGCATTAACTTTAGCATCCTCTACTGCTTCCTGACACAGCTCTATCCCAATCACCTTTTTCACTCTCTGGAAAAGAAAACAAGCCAGACTTTAGCATTACAGGAACATACTTAATTCTTATCAACTCCTATCTGCTAGTTGGTGTTTGGTCTCATGGAATATAAGGGAAAATATTGCCTATAACATTTATTTACATCACATCAATTATCTACAACAAACTTTAAATGCAGACAAAATATAGATTCTACTTGCAAGTCTATTTAGATAAAAACAAATATTACTTCAGCCAGTGAGAGGCCAATGGTTCCTGTCCCACAGCACACATCCAGCACCGTGCTGTCCTGGTCCAGCTGTGCCCATTCTCCCACAGCAGAGTACAACACCTCTGCAGCACCTGTATTAACCTGATCAATAACACATCACTTTACAGTGTTTAAACACAACAAACAGCAGAAGAATAATCAGTCATTTTCTGGCCTGATCCAATGTATTACTAATACTGACTACATACACTGATTTAATTTGCTAAAGAGTGTGTGGCACCTTTGAGTTTGCATCAAATCCAGCTGTTTCTCCAGCTTACCTGGAAGAAAGAATGAGGAGATATCCTAAATTTCAGACTGAGGAGTTCCTCATAAATGCAGTTCTCTCCAGCCACCAGCTCACAGGGCAGGTCCTCCAGGTTGGGAGATGTCCTTCAGACACAAAGAGCAGTGTTGGCTCAAACACTAATCATTCTGATCACCATTTCTCATTAAATGCTTCACATTGGGTTCATTTTATTCACCTCTGGCCCTCTCTAACAAAGTAAAGAGAGGTCACACCACTCTCTTTCCCTTCTCCTTCTATGAAGTGCTTCCTCATGGAGCTCTTCAGAGCATTCAGCTCCTCTTCTTCAAGTTTCTACATGTCATTGGACAAGAAGAATCAACATGGAAATATAGAAATCATACAATATGTGACTATTCCATCAGATGTAGTTATGTGAATGTCTCATTTATCACCTGTGGGTTGAAGAAGACGACTGCCATGGCTTGTTTGGTCCTTGTTGTACGTACAGTCAGCTGCTTCCAGTGTCCCTCGTATGTCTCAGGACAGTACACAGAGTATGGTGTCGTCCTGTTTGCACATTAATCATGAAAATCAAATTAAAGTAGCTTTTTTTTGTGTTGTAATTTTAGGTGAAATTGAAGTGAATTGCAGGAATACCTGATGAACCTCTGAAACTCGCTGACCACCTTCTTGGCTTCAGCAGAGACGTGGCTCGTCTCCGCCGGTCCCACGACAGCGCAGGAACCTCCTTTATATTTCCCCAAACGAAAACCAATGGTCTTATCCTCGCCGTTGGCACCCGCTGAGATGAGGAACTCGCACTTATTTCTGTACTCCGTCTGCCAAGATGCAGAAATCAGAGCACTGGGTTAAAACATGAGGGAAATCAGACATGTGCATCCTGACTCATTCATTGTTTTTGGTCCAGTTTTTCCAGTAATGGAAGCAGCTGTCTATTGGAAATGAATGAGTAATGGGTCGACCGGGTACCTGTGTTGGAGATGGTCGAATAGCCTCCAGTGGACAACACATTTTGTTGAATTTCCCTTTCTGTGCAAACAGCCACGGCAACATAGCTTTGTTGGTGCTGCCAATCTCCCTAAAAGCAAACATGATGAAGTTTAGTAAACAATAAGTTCTGCTGCTGTAGGAAATCACCACCCAGTTACTGCCTACTTGGCCAGCCTCTGCAGAACTCCCACCACCTCCTGCTCCTTTCTCCTCAGCTGCTCCTCATAGGGCACATTCCACAAAGGAGTCACCACATTTGCTATCTGAACATGGAGCGGCTCTTCATCATCCTCCCCCTCTGTTCGTTTGGGAGCAGGCTGCCCTCCTGCACCCTCTTCCTCCTCCTGCTTCCTCTTCCTCAGGATGGGGTCTGCTTTGGGTTTGGCCAGCCTGACACTCAACACCTGACCCTTCCACTGCATGCCATGCACCATCTTCATGGCCTTATCACGTTCCTCCTCATTCTTAAAGGTGACAAAAGCAAAGGTCTGCTTGCCAAACAGCTTGATTTTGTGGGGGTTTAGTCCGTGTTTGGCCAGGAACTTCTTCAGGTCGTTGAAGCCTACAAACTTTGGTAGATTCCTGATTTCCACTTTGTAGATCTCGGAGGTGAAGAGGTCATCTTTAATGTAGCGGTACATGCCGGGGTCAGGAACAGCCGCCTCGCTCTCCACATCACCCTGATCGCCAGATTTTGGAGCGTCATTTTTGGAGTCTTGCGGGAAAAGCTCGGGTTTCTCCTCGTTAGGGATGGTTGCCTCAGCCGCTGGACTTCCACTAAAATGTGCCATCACTCTACTGAATAACAAAACATTACATTAAATCATTTTTAAACACTGCCCAATCATTTTCACTGCAATTAAACTTAACGTTTGAGATTGGTGTATTCACTCCTAGCAGCTAATGCGCGTGCTGTGCTGAATACGGAATAAGAAAGAACAGGTTCTTTAATGTACCAAGTGAATGATACAGTCCTTAAATGTGTTTCTAATTCTTTTTATTACGTCCTTATTTTATATGTGATAGCTTACACCCTTTAACTACGTTTCAGTCTACCTGCGTCTGAATTTACGTCTATGTATGAGTTTTTCACAGGTCTTACCTTCCATCTGCGACTCTATTTAACTCTTAACTGTACATGGAGCCGCCATGTTGATTTAGCCACGTGCACCGTAAACTTTGAACTTCTTAAAGTGACAGTCGTCATTTTCCAGCTCCGAGCAACATTTTGCCTGTTCTCTGAGGAAACCTAAATAAATGTAGAAATCCTGTATATTTATGCAGTAGCAGTGCCTATCTATCTATCTATCTATCTATCTATCTATCTATCTATCTATCTATCTATCTATCTATCTATCTATCTATCT
>JBAMIG010000012.1:20884227-20897392 GCA_037177335.1 Kiunga ballochi | reverse complement strand
AGTGCATCCAAGTGCCAGTGCATCTGTAAATACATGTATATGGATGAAATGTTGCTCCTCGTTTGCACTCAGATGATTTAAAATGTTTCCTCAAACTTCAAATAAAAGCTGTTAAATACCATGTTTGCATTCACTGATGCGTTCTTTAGCACTGAGCTATGTGACACCTCCTGAACTGATTAGTAGGGAATTGTTGGGAAGAATGAAACGGATTCCCTCATAGTTGGAAACTTTATTAACTTTGTCATTGGGAATATTTTCTCTTCACAAAAATAGGAACACATACAGTTATAATGTATTCTATATTATAACATCTGTTTTGGAAAACAAACTCAGCTTGTGGCTGATGCAGTGTCAGGAATGGTCCCTGACCTGCAGTGATGTCCTTCCCTGGACTCATGGCAGTCGTCTTACGGAGGAATGACATCGATTGCATTTGGATATGTGGTCAAATAGGGGTCTAAGTCATGAGAGATGGGTTTAGAGGAATCTCAGCAGCTAATCTGTGGTGGTTAAAGATGTAGTGAAAATTCTGTCCCTGTTTACCACAGCCTTACATCAAACTTTCTGCATTTGGTTTAACCAGACAATCTTGTTACTGTGCTGTACTGTCCTGTGTAAGGCAGCTGGGTGAGACCTCGCAAACCATGCTAGCTAGAGTTGAAACGATAACATCCTCTGCAGTTAAGCCTTTATTTAGAAACTTAAACACTCATCCCTGTGATTTTTTTTATAACTAGAAAGATCATACATCACTCTGCACATCTGCCATTTGTCAGTAAGTCAAGGGTCGCTTTCTACCCCATAAACATTTTTACATTGTCCCTCATATCATAGTTTCAACCACAGATCATTGTGTGGGAAACTTTACTTTTCTTCCCACAAGGCAACAATGGTTTTTTCCCCCTTTAAACAAACAAATGTAACATTATACACCCATTTAATTCCTTGCATTTTGTGTCTCAGTCCTCTTAACAGTTACTATATATAATAACACAAGCATGGTCTTTCTTACTGGTGGAAAACATGAGCTGTACCAGACAGCTACTGCAACCCAACGCAGCGACGACACGTTTGCCGTCTTTGAGAAGGTAAAGGTGTGTTTGTGTGTGGCCACTTTTGGCACAAACGTCTCAAGGCAGCTTTGACACAAAGCCCATTCCTTGACTCGTGTACAGCAGACAAACCATGTGTCTGTTCACTAGTCAATGATGACAACTTTTAGAGTTCATGTTTCACAACATCACATATCAATTACACCTATACACTAAAACACAGCAAAGAATAACAAGCTATATTAGATTGACCCATTATTCATGATCTCTTTCCGTTAATAATTTCATGATTTATGAGCTCAAAATAAAAAATAAAAAACTCCACTCAAAGGATAATATCGATTCCCGGTTTAAGCTGCTGCTTTTGAAAGGTTGAGTATGCAAAAACAAACAAAAATAAACAGTTGAAAAGATACAAAAATGATAAATTAGGTGACCATGATAAATGTAATCTGACTTACTAATAATACCTTTTTATTTATATATGCTCTCTGATTACAGCACAAACATTTTCCCTGTTTTTATGTGGTTTTAGCTTCTCCTGGGCTTTGTGACACATGTTGGGATGAGGTATTGTGGCCTTTCAGAATGCAAACATATCTGCTCATCACTTGGATATTGAATCGGTTTGAAACCACACTGCATTTTGTGAAAGTAATAAAAAAAAAGAGCTCCTCCACACCTCAACAAAAGGACACATTCATATTGTATGAATTTATGCCAACTAGCATTTCTGCTGGATGCATTAATTCCTGAGAAAATTATTAGGGTTGTTTCTTTTATTTTCCTTTAACGTAAACCTCTCTCTTTAAATTTGGAGTTGCAACCAGGCTTGACAAGATGACTTCCGCATCCTTCACATCCCCAGTTTCTTCTCTCTCTTTCTTGCCTTCTGAACTTGCACATCACTCTTCAAAGCTGTAAACATCCTCCACACACGCCAAAGACGATATGAACAGTACAGGTTAATGTGAAGCACCGGGAATTCTTGAAGTCAGCCGACTCAGGAAAGAGTCGTCTTGCAGAGGTCCACAGTGAGGATGTTGATCTTACCATCTGCAAGGTCTTTATTTAGCTCTCAGTCTCAACTGGAGGGATGCTTGTGTGCAACATCTGGAACAATGAATGCTTCATAGCTGCAGATGAGTGACGGTCCGTTTCCACGACTAAGATAATGAGTCAGAAATGGTAACCACAAAACACTTTGCACACATAAAACACAAGTTGTGGTGTTCAACTGATTAACCTCACCTCCAGTAAAGTACTTATGGCCGATGGCTCAACAGAATCAAGACATAGGAGCAGTCAAGATCCTCTAACTGGACAGTGAATACAAAACACCAAGTGTCCCTGACTGCTTAGTATTATTTCTTAAATAGCAAAATGGATCATTTCCTTGTTTATAATGTCTAAATTTTTTTTATAGTTGTGTTGTTCTTGCTCACACCGATATTTCATATGTGGTGCCTCCAACACCGGTCACCTTTTTCACTTTACTGTGGCGACTGGGGCTGTGGGTGGCACCATGGGTGCTTGGGTGAGAGTCCATCTGCCCATTAACTTTCATGGCCTCTCTGAGTGGAAAAGAGAGAGAGAACATGATTTAGCACAAAACTACCAGAGAGTTTCAGCACAAGTGGAACGAAAGGGCTGTGCGCACATGCAGGTAAGTCCTCAGGACAGATGCAGTGTGGTAGGTTGCTTCAAAGCAAGCGCGTTAGTGAAGAGAAAGCGTCCGGGGGAAAGTTAGATGAGACGGTGAAAAGCATGCAAATAAAAATGGAATGAGGAGTCACAGTTTTATTCATTTTCATGTGTGAAGTAATGCACAAACGTATATATTTTCTTCTAGAAAGGCAAACATAAGAACAGAACGTGTGCAAAGTAACACCAAACAGAACGTATGAATAAATGATCAGAACAGGATATCATACATCAAAATGCAAATGCTACATGTAACTTCATGCTGTGCACTAGAGCCAGGGAATCACTGGTTGTGTCCAGCCAAAAGGAGCAAAGTCTTCAGTAGAAATTCACTCAAAGCCCTCTAGTTCCCATTGGCTCACTACAATGCATGCAGTCTCCAAGGGGTGACGTTAAGATTCATACCTGCCCCCCAGGCGAGGAGAGTCTGTCCTCTCATGAGCACTGATGTAGGAGAGCTTCTGGTGGGAGTAGGAAGGGGATCGGGGGATAGCAGGGGAGTGGGGCTGGTGTGCTGGGGAGCGATAGAGCCCCTCACTGCCCGGCGCCCTGCACTGGCTGCTGTTGCTGCTACTGTGATCTGTGTGCAGGGAGGTGGATGAAGTCCGAGGGGCACGGCCCAGCGTGGAGCCGGCATGGCGCAGCACCGGGGTTCTTTGACCATAGCTCACCAGCCCAACCCCCATAAGGTTGTCCCTGGAGCCTCCATAAGCTGGGGGTGTTGGACCTCTGGAGGAGGCAGGACCACGAGGTCCATCTGGGTAGCAAGCATTGGTGGGTGGGCCATAACCCCCATCAAATACTCCAGAGTCCTGGGCATAGATGTGGGTCTGGGAGCGCCCGTGCAGCATTTGCCGCTTCTCCCTCTCCTCCATTTCCTTTCGTTCCTGAATGGAGGCCATGATGGTCTGAGAGAGGTTATCGTAGCGCACTGGAGATGGCTCTCTGTCCCTTAGATGAGGGGATTGTCTACCCACCCCCCTGGGGGGCAACACTGGACTGTAGGTGGGAGCAGCTTGTTGTCTGTGGATGTCAGTTTCCCGGATGTGGCACATTTTGGTGGGTAGGTAAGGTGAGTGAAATCCAATAGATGGCATTCCACGGTGGGTCATGCACTCATTGGCACTAGCTGGAGAGATACTGGGGTTGAGGAGGCTATCGTAAGACAGACTACCGTTACGATTGGAGAGAGTGTTTGGAGAGAAAACACCCTTGTATGGAGTGGAAGTGACTGTTTGGGGCGACAGGGCTTGAAGGTGGCCCTTCTCTGGCCGGAGGTGACCCTGCTTCAGGCTGAGAGAGCGGGAGTTGATGGGGTCAGAGTCCAGTTGATGAGGCGAGGACTGGAACGTACGATGGAGGGGAGCGTTGGCGTACTCAGGAAGGTCCAGGTTTGGCTCAGATCGGTAGTCATGACCACGGACCCCCTCTTCCATGATGGCCGAAGTCTTTCGTTCATCAGCCATGATGATCTACAGATTAAACAAGGAATGACCTCCAGTTCTCACAGTTTCACAGAAATGATCTAAAACAAACTTCAAATAAAAAGACAGTCTCACCTTCTCTCCAGCAGTATGGTAATGGACTTTAGGCATGGTGCCAAAGGACGGCCTGAACTTGTACATGGCTGGAGTGGATGGATGGGTTTTACCAGAAATAGAACTTTCTATAATACAAAGAAAACATAAAAAAAACAAAGAAAATGGCTTTATAGCAGCGGGAATAGATCATTCTGGGAATGAAATATGTCAAAAGGATATCAGATGATTGAGAAGCTTCCAGAAATTCCCACATTCATGACTTTTACAAAGAGGCAAGACAGCAAGGATCCATCATGACTGACATGCTACATTTAGCTCATTTAGCAAATAAAAATATACAAAAGGGTGACTTTTAGCCCGGAGATGGTTTCCATACTGTCGGATTTCCACAAATAAGGAATTCCAACATTTGCTGGAGAAAGGAAAGGCATGCATTTAGATCAAGCGCAGTACGTCAGGGTTCCAGCAGAAAGCAGTAGCGCTCTGTGGGTGAGCAGAAAATGTTCACTCCCTGACATAATGCAGCATGACATTGTTGATCCTCAGAAGCCAACCTGCTGGTTCACACTACATTATTGACACTTTGTACAATTGATGAATGGATCTGCACCCTCAACAGTAAAGGCACATTCCCAGTAAATTCCCAGTCTACACAGACAGGCTGATAGTGCACCTTATTCCTAATCTTATCCCATGACGCATGAAGAAAAAAAAAACGTGGTGATTCATGTTGATAATGATGGTGATTCACTCTCAAACTGTACCACAAATCTGGCTGTGATTCAGTGTGCAGAGTTTGCCTCCACACTACAGATCACGCTGATTCTCTGGCCAAGCACCTACCATAGGGACATGCATCCATCTGGCTTAAGTAGCACTAATTCACAAAATGAGACACACTAGTGCTGTGCAGAGGGGGAATTTCAGTTTGGTGCAACCTTGATGCGTAGGATAAATTAAATAGATGATGGCTGACAGGAGGAGGAGGAAGGAATTGTAGTTCTTACCTTCGCTAGAGGTCAGCTGGCCTTTCAGCTGGTTGTACCTGTCAGCTTTGGGTGGCAGTGGTGGTTGGATTTCTTTGTTGTCAAGACCGTCAAGGCTGTTTTTGGACTGCAAGGGGAAAAGTAGGGTGTTAAAAGCATCTAAAACAGGTGGGGAAACAGCACATTTAGAGAGGACCATCTGTTGTTGCAGAGGATGCATCAACACGGCTCTATCAGAGGCATGCATGGTGGTGAAGATAAACAAGGTAGTTGCTCTACTTAAGCTTAAATACATCATTTAAGTGCTAATGAGGAAAATTAAAATTAATGTCTTGAACACAGACATTTCTACTTCAAATCAAGAGTCTAGCAATTAACTGAAACACAATTAGTCCAAGAATTACCAGCGTCATGGAGCTGCACATGAAGCTACTTAGGAATTATTCAGAACCACAACAAAATCCACAACATTTATATATAAAATATGATGCGCAGAATCAGTGCATCTTACTGTCCGCCGGGCAGTAATGGATCTTATACTCGCTAAAAGAAAAAAAAGGAAGATAAACCATAAAGGAATTGAGCTCAGTAAAATTAAATTAAGAGTTGCACGGTGGAGCAAAGTGTGTGAGACCTGTCCAGGGTTGCCAGTTTATCACTTTTATTCTTTAAGGAAAGAAGCAGTTAAATTATATATATGCTGATTGCATATAAGCTGAGCAAAAACAAAAAACAAAGAAAAAAACAAACATGGGACAGGTTTCTGCACATTTACAGGACACTGTTTACATGATCTACTACATTTCATTTAACTTATTTACAATTACTGAGTCCCACTTTAATTGGGTGCATTGCTTAATCAGTTGTTGAATGAACTAATACATGTTTATGAGGTTAACTTATATAAATCTTGTTTAATAAAGAAAAACAGATCTTTAAACTGACATAAGCAGCATAGACAAAACTATCAATACAAGATTTTATTTAGTTACTTGAACTGGACTGTGAAGAATTACTAAGTAAAAAAAAAGCATAAAGGATGTGTGAAAATGATTCCTCTCCGTTCCTAGAAAGAAACTTTTTCTCTGAGCATTAAGCACATTAAACTACACAGAATGTGCGTCAAAATATTTGCTTTTTATTAGTCACCAGGGGATTCACATTTAATTCACATAAACCCATAAAATATTAAACATATTTGTCTAAAAAAGCACAGGCGTGCCTGTCTGGACCTTCACTACATGTCACGTCAGCTCTCTTTCCCACACTTCCTGCTTCATCCCTGCTGCAAATATCCATTAAAGTCTAAATATCCCCCTCTCCACATATCTGAGTCTGCTCAGTTTGACCCAGAGCTCAAACAAACATCAAAATTTGACCCTAATATTTGAAAACAGAAGCAGATTTTTGTTGTTATTCTTTAAAAACTAGATTATTAGACTGACAAAAGAACTCAAAGGTAGCAGTAGCTACAACTGTATTGCACAACCAATCATAATATTAAATTGGGGAAAAAAAACAACCAGAATTTATTGACTGACCTCAGTTTCCTGCAGTGTTGTTTCATCTGGGCTTTCGTCCCAAAATAAAACAGATCTGAAAATTCATATCCATATCCCCATATCACCCCAAATATTAGCTATAAATTCATCCTGCAGGGAACGTGTTTGTCAGACTGAGTCACCTGTTTCTGAAGTCACAAATCTAATGAGGTCATGCAGTAAATGATGTGGAAATACTCTGATATGCATGGCTTTACAGTGCTATTGTGTCTGCTTAAATCCCAGCATGCATTGTTATCTGGGCTTGGATACACTGTGCTACAAATGTGCAGAAATCAAAGAAACAGAGAAAGGTTCATCAGAAACAGGAGTAGCTGTAGGTCAACTCCGTCACAGAGTAACACGGGAGCGCTCGGGGGTAATCGAGAGCCTCTCACCTTGGAGCTGATTATGGTGCTGTGGATCCCATTGTCGCTGACCTTGATGGTGATTTGCCTGTCTGAGAAGTCTGGTCTGATGAATGGGGGCTGCATTTTGATGTGGGGCTTCTTCCTGGGGTCCAACATGTACCTTCAAAGAAATGAACAAAAACAGGGCACATGAACAACCAGGTTCTTTCTGGTCACATCACTTCATCCTTCAGATTTAATTTTCCACCCATGCTGGCTTATTAATACATTTATTTAAAACGTATCTCAAGCACAACGCATCAATTGACCTGTCAGTCAGACTTTTATTGCAAAAATTATGTGACTGTCCTGCAAATATCTGGGACAGTTTGATGGTTAGGACCCAAATATGAAGAGTACATACACATAACGGGTCTTTTTCAGTAACAGTCAGGTTAAAAATGATCCGAGTCAGTGGTTCAGCAAATCAAACATCAAGGGACCCTGCAACAACCTAATACCAGATGCTGGAAGCACAATGTTTCACACCCACATTCAGTTGTGTCTGAAGTAGAACTGTTGATTTTGATAGAAAGGGACTTTTCCCAATAGGATGTAAAACTTTAGGTTCCAGTGATGGTGTGTGCAGAACACCACTGATTCCCATTAAGAGTTATTCTACAGAGTGAGTCAGTTCCCATAGCCATCTGTCATTCCCCCCGGGTTGCTGGCTGCTTTCAGGCAGAATTCAATACATACCTCTGCAACCACCTCAGAGCGTGTGCATGCACTCATTGTATGGTCTGTCTGATCATTGTAGTGATTAAACAAGGCGGTACCTTTGTGACTGCGTGGATGTCATAAGCTCTGATGAGCCACAAATGCGCAGCATGATCATATGCATTAACTTACATGTGTATCTATGTAAGGTTTCAAAAACAAACAGCGTTTTAAATGCATTTAATGCAGACATGCACACAAGCAGCATTTTACCTGGGTGCCAGGGGACTACATAAGACATACTCCACGTTGCCACAGCAACCCTTGGTGAAAGGATTTACTCCTCCACGAAACTTGCCCGTCACCTGAGGAATACAGTGCTTAGTTTAGAGCCACCAGCGATGGAAGCACGAGGCCACAGTGTATGTACAAACCATCCACATGCTGTCATACAAACACAGACGACTGCTGCTTTACTGCAGTGTAGATTCATCATAAAATGATGCAATAGCAATAGAATATGTGCTATTTATTAGCATCTTTTCTGTGTGTTTGCACATTTTTTTAAATATAAAACTGAATGAACTAAACTAGAATAGCCCTCTAAGAGCGCAGACTTTCATCAAGTAACTCATTACTCCCCGTACTGCAATTTTCACACAGTCCTACATTCATTCAATATGTATACCCTATTGATTTCTAGATTAATTGGCTATTATTCCACCATCTCTTAGCTAAACTGTGGTGTTTGTTGCATGTTTATATCTTTGTTTGTTCTTGTGCGCGGATAAAAATAAAAAAATCCCCTGCTTTTACCTGTTCTAGACAATAGTATCCTGAATCTATCTTTATATTATTTAAAATCTTGTATCCAGATGGTGATGTCATCAGTGTATGAGAGCTAAGTTAGACCAGGACCCATATTCAGAAAAAAATAATTCATTCAGTAGTTTTTCTGTATTGTTGCTAAAAAAAAAAAAAGAAGAAAAAAAGAAGCTGGCGAAACATAACCTCTGTTATAAAGGTAACAAAACACTTTTCTGTTGTTTCACCTGTTCATTTGTTGTCCGGCCACGAGCCACAAGCACCATATGAAAACCTGTGAGTCCCATGACTGGAATAAAGAAAAGCCCTGCTATACACATCACCACCAGGCTGGACACATTGTCAAGGTTAACCACAAAAACCACAAGGAAATAACATTAGTGAAGATTATTTTGGTAGAACACTTGGAAATTATTTCAATATTAAATGTGGTTTAACTAGAAAAGATCTGTTACTTGCACAAAGACGTAACGTTGCATATACATAGCAATAGTCCACATTTTCAAGGATGTTGAGGCAACAGTGCAAACACGTGTTGCACAGCTTAAACGTTGCGTAAGAAGTGAAAGGATACGTGACAGTGGTGTGCAATGTTCCCAGCTTCTCTTTATGCTGGAGGACAAAGATGAGGCCAAAGGAGAAAACTCCCACCATGTGAATACTCAGCGAAAGCAGGAAGAGGAAGAAGTAACGGTAGTTCCTCCGTCCAATGCAGTTGTTCACCCAGGGACAGTGATGGTCAAAGTCCTGAGGAGGAAGAGGAGCTGAACGTTGAAGTCATCAAAAAAGAAAAAAAAATTATGGAAAGTGTTTTTTTTAATAAATAAACCCTTTATTATTTCTGAAACAGTACTTTAACGTCATTTTTCAAAATATTTTTAAAAATAAAACAAAAAAAACATCCACCACACATTAAAATCCACGAAATCGACTTCGTTGACATCGATCAGAGCTTCCTCACTTATCAGGTTGTTCTCATGTCTTTTTTAAATGACTGTATTTATAAATGCCAATCCTCTAAATCCTCTCATAGGTTTATTTTTTCACATTGCTACAAACATTTATCCTTTTCTGAATTAAACTCTGAGGAAACAGGAAGCTAAAAACATCCACATGTGTTGTACAATTACATATTCTAATAATGTTTTATGGCAGTAGGGTCTGATAACACAAATAATAATGATCTTTAATAGATTATATGACATAAAAATCAGATAAAGGACAAATTCCTTATCAATCAATGAACCCAAACAGCTTGTCTGTGTGTGTGTGTGTGTGTTTTTGATCGCATACACACCTCCACACAGTTGTCACAGACACTGCAATGTGAGCATCGGGGTGGCCTGTAGAAGTGGCAAGTAGCGCACCACTTCATCCGGACCTGAATGCCTTTGATCTCCACGTTTTTGTAAAGCGGCGCCCGGAAATCATCTTCCTTGTCCTCGTCCTCGTCCGCTGTGGGACACAGACACATCCACAGACAAACACATTGACAGAAAGCTCATGCGGTGTGAGGGGAAAAAAACATTTAGTTCATTCTTCTGGTACAAACACAGCCATACAAGAGGCGTTGGTTTTGATTTACGATTTCATTTGACAAGAACTGCAGGGAAGAACCTTAAATGAAGCCCATCCCTGCTGTTAGCTGTCTGCAGAGACAGCAGACACACTGAGAGAGATGAGCATTTCTGTCGCTGTGACCTATACCATCAGCTTTAAAAATGACCAACAACATCATGAATCATGTACAACATCTAAAGTACAATATGAGAGGCAACTATAGTTATAGTTTTGGTAGAAATCTGCAGTCAGAGCGAAGCTTTTCCTGTGACTGAAGGCGTTCTGCTTTGGAGCTGCGGTGGAAAATAAAAAATCCTTCAGCTCATCAAAGAGTTCATTCAGCTGAAGCTCCAAGTTTCAAAAATCATTTCACAGTATAATAACTTCAGGCGAAGCCAGGTAGCTACACACACACACACACACACACATGCACATACTGAAAGCAAGAGAGTGAAAGAAAAGGGGCGAAACAAAGGCAGAGCACTGAAATAAACAGTTCCATAGCGGGAGACTGCTCTGTTATTATGGCTCTCAAGTCGATTCAAATAGATTTTAAAGGTAAACCGCCCGCCAAACCAGCAGACACAAACAGCAGCTACACTTCAATCTTCTCTTTCAGACTCTTTTTACTAAATCTTCATGCAGGCATGCAGATCATTGGCTTGTTTTAAAACAATATTCAGTGCATTCACAGCCAAATTAATGTATAACCTTCAATACTTGCCCCTTTTCTCATTCAGGCATCTTTATCTAGCATCAACAGAGTTCATTACCTTTAGCCTGACTGCTCATGTGAAACTCAGCTGAACTGCTGACATTATGGGCTGCAATAATCACTTATCTTCAGACCTATGAGTCATTGAACACGGACACACATCTGCATCTGCATGATGCTTTAAGAGGCACTAAGCTGTGTATTTATCCCACTGTAAGTTGGGCAAATAACACAGGAAGGACATTTTTATGATGTTTAATGAGACTTAGCCAAGTTAAACTGCCGTTAATTACAATCAAACCACTGGTTTAATATACTGAGCATTGAAACACTTATCTACACTAGACTGACTGTGTTAGGTGTGTTCATCTGAGAAATTGTTGTGATTGTTATTTAACTAATATAAGAAGCTGAAAGGCACAAAACCATTATGCTAATATTATGCATTTTCTGCATTTCTCTCACAGGCACTAAATATTCTGAATGACGCATTTGAGGAATATTTTTCTTCAGAGTAATATGATTATTATTCAACATGAGTTATTTAATCTTTCAGGTTCAGCTGACATTTTCCTGCAAGCTTCCAAAAAACAGCAGTCCACCATATTATAACATTTGTGTAGCGATGCAAAGAAAAAACATATTTATTATTATAAAATTTAGCTTTTCTTGAGAGGCTTTTTAAAACATTTTTAATCAATAGAAAGACAAAACAAAGCAGATTCACACACTAAAGTGTATTTGACCTTTTTCAGTTTATATGATATTTTCTGTCAGGATAACCTAATTTTAAATAGCAAGAGATAAAACAACACGTTGCTCTGTAGGGGCCACACATAAGGCCCTGCAGGGCAACAGTAAAATAAAATCATGGTTTTCACATGGTAAGTTTTCATCCCTTCCTACAACACTGCTCCTGAGATGTGACCAATCATCCTTATCCAATCCAGGTAGGTAGGGTGGAGGACGAGGAGCTGCCGAAATCATGAGCTAAAGTCAGAGTGTCTTGTTTGGCACGCTGAACGGATCAAGGATGCTCAATCCAACTTCCAATATGAAGGCTTATATAACTGCATGTGAAGTGTGTCAGCTTCAACAGGCTGTGAGAGGCAGACATTAAGGTAACGACAGTCTGTGCTGCTCTGATATGCCAAGCTGTGAACTATCTGCCCTCCTGAGGATGCTGCAGCAGGGTGAAATCATTACGATGCTGCATGTTATGATTTTGATGATAGAATGGCAGAAATGCAGGCAGATGCATGAACAAACCTCTGGGGTAGACGCCAGGATCCATGAAGGTTGCCATGCTGAAGTTGGCCAACACAAAGAGGAAGACCAGGCCATTGTAGAGGGGCACAGCGGGAGAGATGACCCTCGCCAACCACGGGCACCTTAAAGACAATAATGAAGAAACAGAGATTTAGATTCTTTCTGTTTAGATAAGACACATCATGCAAGAGAGATACTCTCTCTTGAACCTTCATGCCAGCCTCTTGAGCCTATTCTGACGTCAGAAAGCCAATTTCCTTGTGCTTGTACCCTGAGACCATCTTTAGCCCCCACATCCTCTTCTGTCCTCTTCAGCTTTGTTGAATTATTCAGAGCAGCGGCTGCAGAAAAGCCCTGATACTGAATGGAGGTGTTAACTGTAAGGAGTTAGTGCTGTTCCTCAGCTATGTGAATGGTATGGGTCCAATCCTGCATCTAGCATCTCATCACAGCTTTTGCTGACTCTCAACATGTGACTTTTAACTGAATATTTATTTCTTTGATTGCATCATTTCTACACTTTCATCACGGCCACATCTGTAATAACAAGAAATGTCTGAGTGGCTCCTGCTTTGAGCTTTGAAGTTGCTCTTAAAATGCTAAAGAAATTAATAAATATTAGACTTTGACTTTATGTTTTACAAGTCAATTAAATACAAATTACTTACCGTTACATAAAAACTGGACTCTCAGAAAGCTGTTTCAGGGGGCAACAGGGGCGCAAACACCAAACAGTTTATTATAGAAAATATATAACAAGATTACCAAACGTCCCCGAACTGTAAATGTATTATTTTAACTGAACAAGTCAGTGAAACTGGGGCTGCACGGTGTTAACACAGTGACCTCACAGCAAGAAGGTTGCCGGTTCGAGCCTTGGTGTGAGCAGGACTCCAGCC
>JBAMIG010000012.1:20863555-20873941 GCA_037177335.1 Kiunga ballochi | reverse complement strand
AGTCTGGGCTTCCCTCCTTGAGCTGCTGCCCCCGCGATCCGACCTCGGATAAGCGGCAGAAAATGGATGGATGGAAAATTTACATGCTAAAACATAACAAACTTTCATTCTCTCCTGCATCAGAGGGGCAGTGAGGAACCATAGGAGGAGAAAACTAACACCCATCCACTTTAACCTTCCACTATGGAGTACCAGTGTCTGTAATGAAACCCAGATAGAATGGGAGTTTTGGGCTTTGCCACCCAAACACATGGCCATCAAGAGAAATTGTTGCACAATGCAAATAATTCACGGATCAAATAACAATGCATCGAGTTTTACACCAAAACTATAAAATCTCATCAGAAAAAGGCTGTTTTTCTTCAGAGAAATATACTGTGGGTCATAATACACAATGTACACATGTACAATGTATTATTAAAAGAATATCTTGCTCAGTCTGCCTGCAAAGTGAGAATCCTTTCTTCTCAACTCTTGGTTTTTGGTGAAAAATGTCTCAAACAGGACGTTCTAGCAGGATGGTTTTAATCATTTTATCACACTCTCCCATTTAAAACAAAGTCTAAACAAACTTATGTTACTTTACTTAATAGACTATTTTTTTTATACAAAAGTTATTATGTTATATTTTGTTTTCATGTTTAAAATGTGATTTTCGTTTGAGCAAACACAACTATATAGGGTTTTATAGGGTTTCTGTTCAACATAAGAAGCCTTTGTTCAGCAAGTTGTGTGAAGCACCATCACCCCAGAGCATTTTCTCAACGTTTCCCCCTCTTTTCTTTTACTTACACTACAGCGCATAGCGCATGGCCCCCACATCTCTAAAGGGAGGTTTGTTTGGTGTGGTGGTGACTTCCATAATAACCCTTCCTCCACAGATGCCTACACGCCTGGGACTAAACCTGTTCTCCAACCACTGACGTCCAGATGTGCCTCCCTGTGGGTCTTAGGTCCTGATGCCTACCATTATAAGCAAAGATGTCTAGGAATGTGTGTGTGTGTGTTTCAATATGATATAATATAATTCATAGAGAGATTTAGGGAAAGATGGGAAGATGTGTTTAATCTGTTAGGGATTTAAAATGATGCTTACTTTATCCAGTTAGAAACTACCTCTATGGAGTATTATTTATTATGTACGGTTGATAAGATCACAATTCTGGCGGCTGATAGGATGCTTTTTTTAAGCTTTGCGGGAGGGTAAATGCCTCTATGAACATGCTGATTTTTAAATTAAAATGGTATTTTTTCACTTTATTTAAGCTTCAAATAACTAATCTGTTAGACAAAATAATATGCATGCATTAAATTTGATTTGATATTAGCAAAAGACATAATTTAATAGTCATTTTACGGGTCTATGAATATATACAAACTAGCTCCAGTCCCCACATCTAGCAATCAGTTGAACATGAGACATCCCAAATCCTGTTAGGTTTTTTTTTTACCTTTGCAAACCTGGTTTTAAAAAATATAATCTAATAAAAGCACATGGACAAATAAGTGATAAAAAATAATTTGTTTTCCATCTATTTTCTCTGCAGCTGAATCCATGCAGGGTTGTGTGGAAGCGAGAGCCTACCGCACTGATTAGCAGGCGTCCTGGACGAGTCGCCAGTCCATCCCAGATAAAGTTGTTTTATTTAGTTTAGATGGATTAGTTCCCACTCCCCCCGTGACACACAGTAGTGTGGTCCAGATCCTTTATTTCAGTTCCTGAATCTCCAACACACAGCTCACAGTGCGAGTGGCTAAAATCCAGCGAGTTACCACTTTACAAAGGTTAACATTGTTATGCCAAACTCTCTGTTTTTATTCCATCTTCATCTGAGTTAAAACTATTAATAACTTTCAGCAGGCTGTTTTCTTTGTGCTTTGCTACCTCTGAGTTCAAACGGGACCTCAATATGTCTCATTACTCACATAGCAGCTTCATCCACAAGAAGAAGCAGCTTTAAAACATGTCTGATGGATTTTACTTGAATTTTAATGCATTTATGACTGACAATATTTAGTTTAATTAAAGCTAAAATTCTTAATTATTAGGTTTACAAATAATTTCTGAACAAATATTGGATGAAATACTTTTTTAAATATTGTGAAACCACTTTACTGAAAACATATTTGTTTCACATCAAAGAGTTCTGAAAAATAAAAGCTTAAAAATGAGTCCTGCTCTAATTCTTCCAGTTTTCTGCATCACATTGCAGCCCATAAGACGCCAAAATGCTGCTGCTAGGACTCATATTACACAATATTCTATTGGTTTAATGTATGCTCTTCATCACGTTTTCTTTAAATTTAAGAATTTTAATTAATTTAAAATTAATTATATTAAGTCAGATTGTTTTCATTATCATTTAAAAATACTTTAATTATTTCATTTTCACATAAAAAGCTCAAAAAGGTGTCTAAATTCTACACTATAGATGAATAAGTACCATAAACTAATGTTTTTTATTAAAAGGAACGGTGTTACTATTAATAATCCATATTCAGGATAAAACTTTATTATTTTCACTTCATCTCCTGTAACAGATTCATCCACCCTAAAACCAAACTCATGCCTTTGAATACGACACCCACTTAAGATGGTAAAAAAAGAAGCTGAGCAAAAAGAAGACAAAACAATGTCTTTACAAAACCAACATGAGTTCATCAGCTCAAACTGCTGGAGCTGATTCCTCTAAGCGGTTAAACTTGCATCAACATAAGCAGAATAAGATCCGCTCCCTCATGGGGTCGTCCAATCGGATCTTCCCTGAAAGTGTGCCTCATCCATTTAAAACACAAAGAGCCACATCCCCAGTGCAACCCAATAATATGTGAATGCCAAAACAGTTTAAAGGGAAACAGTTTCAGGACAAGATGTCCTTCACTTCAAACCCACTCCCACCCCCTCCCTTCCTCCATGTCTCAGTTGTTCCTCTTCATCCATCATGAGTCCCAGAGCTGAGGCAGGTGCTTTCACAAAACCTCCCTAAAGAGCACCCATCCCACCCCCTCTTCTTCCTCCTTCATCTGTCTCCACGCCTCCCACACACTCTTCTCTCCATCTGAAGGAAATCATCAGCGGTTTCTTCACATCTGCAGGAATCTTAATTGTGTATTGTCGAAGGGATTTTTTTTTCCTTTCAAGGAAGAAGGAGAGCGAGATCAGCTGGAGGCCTGGAGGGTAGCCGAGTGTGCACACATAAATGTATGCACAAAAGAACATCTATACATAGACGCATAAGTATAACATTTGTGGACAAAGAAAAAAAAAACCCAATACATATTTTTAAATTTGCTCAGACAAGGAGAAACAGTCACAACTCCTCACAGAGGTTCAGAGTGAGACAAAAGCACGGCAGCACTGTGATGAAATGAATTCTGCAACGGCTCCAAAAGCACAGAGGACACAAAAACATGATCTGCTGAGTCTACGTTCAGCAAGCTGCTACCATGACACGTCTGTGCGGGCCGGGCCTCCGCGACCTAAAATGCTACAGGGAACAAAGAGTCCCATTGATTTACCGTGCAGCAACGAGACGACACAATGATTCCTTTTAGGAACAGTGGCTGGCAGCACTGGGCAGAATCCCACCAGTGTTCTCTGGGAACTTAGGAACAAAGACGGGGACACAAAATGAGTGGAGGGGTCAATAAACTGGGCTGAACCGTCTCCTATGAAAGCTCTGAGCACTGAACACACAGGCGACGTTACAGAACTGGGTACATTCGCCCCAAACGGTGAAGATGCTCACATTAAAGCTGCTTCAGTGCCTAACAGACACCATCAATATGTTCTTTCACATCAAACACGACTCGGGGAGCCTAGCTTAGTTAGCAAACTTGCAGCAAGTGGACATTTGTAAATACAGGCTGCTGATGTTAAACCCTCTTAGGAACCGTTAGGGTGTCTAAACCCCATCAGCCAAAAAGAGCACTCCTCTAAAAATACGGTCAATTAAGCATCCATCCTTTCCTTGAGGCGAATTTCTAAAACTTGCATAATAGGAGTGGATATCAGCGACAGGCTCGGATTAAAAAGCCAATGGTGGCGCAGCGAATCACAACCGATTCATCCAAGTTATCAATCTGATTAGGTTTTATTCACTTTTTTTCCCTATGCATGATTATGCGGTTAATTATGCAGCTTTTTAGGCCTGTGATATGTTGTGTATTGAGTCAACAGCTCTGTAAGGAAGAAACACCAGGAACAGTTTGGTTATAACCAGCCAAGAGAAATCAATAAGTAGCATCAAAGACTTCCTGAGAAGCTAAGCTGAACAGCTTTAGATCCTGTGAATATAATGCATATTATGTTATATAATACGGCGTTTTGTGGCAGTGTTGAACTGCTTCCTTTATTAAGGGGATTCCTGTGGATGCCTGTAGACACTCTGGCCGCTCCATCTGCTCCTGCTACAGCGTACAGCTTATTACAGCGCTGACAACCGTACCAATTGTGACCCTTAATGAAATTGTGAAGCAATATGGAAGATCTGATCCGCTTATAGGAGGGTGGTGAGATTTTTCTCCCTGTGGCATCAGGAGATCACCAGCGGGAGCCTGGCTGGAGCCATATGTGGGGATAAATGGTGATGTCAGGTCTGCTGATTCAATAAGAGAAGGCAGGGGGTGGGGTGGTGTTGTGAGACTTTACCTCTGCTCTGCTAGGCTTTTATAATGGCAACATATTCATTTTGAAGGTGTGGAATTTCATTGCTGGATTGTTCAGTAATTCCTGCTTTGTTGAAATGTCCAGAGGAAGCAGAGAGATGGCAACTTGCTGAAATGAAAGCTGATCAAGATAAATGTAATTTGCTCTTTCGCTGTAGCCTTTACCATTACTTAGCCTTCCACCTTGCAGAAGATTACAAGTTTTCTCCCCTTCATTATCCTCTTATTATTACAAGAGTCAGGTTTAATTCCAGGTGATCATCGAACTGGAAGTTTTCGCAAGAAACTAATAGTAAGAAACGGATTTTATCTAGTGTCTTACTGTGGCCATTTAGAATAAGTAGCTGTTTTGTGTTTCACATGTTTGAAAAGACAGATTTAGTCTATAAATATACATAGTGACCCAATTATAGGTGGGGTAGAGTCATCTGTGATTTGGTTTGTTTGAAGCTTGCTAAAATTCCCTTGAGGGAGCTGGGTGGAGTTGGCGAACACTTTGAAAACAATTACAGCTAGAAAAAGTAAAACGGCGAGAGGTTTCGATATCTTCATTTCTTATGAGCACTGCAAGTGAAACCACTGCAAAAGCACCTCAATCACTTTGTGTCAGAGACTGATGCACGCTGCTGAAAGATTTATAGAATATTACGACGCCAGGATTCATTGTGATTCTCTCTCACGTTACAGAAACGGGTTTGAGGTCTCACTCAAGCTATATTTTCTTGTGAACATGGGTCCACATTTTGAAAGCATGCTGTGAATCCACATGCATTCCTGGACAAGCAGCTGCTACGTCCAGCTGTAAGGCTAACATTTGCATCCTCTTATCAACTTAGGGGGGTGTCAGATACATGCATTTAGTTTTATTTTCAGGTATTTTCAAGACATTTGCAAAAGCTGGTTCAAGCATCTACATCATTACAGAGGCGTTGAAGCACAAAGTCTTTTTACCACAATGAAATCTAAAAGGAATGTACCACAATTCTGCTTTACTCTCAAACAGCCGTTAGGACCCAGGGCATGATGGGCAAGCATCCATACTGAACCAAAATAGAGCTCCGCTTCCTACTAATCCCAGCTGAACAGGTGCTTCTATTTAAAGTATCAAATCCTTTCCAATCCACCCATTGGAATCCAGGCACTGTTTCTCCTCTATCAGTCTTCATAGTATCCTAACCCCCACACCTTTTCCCCATTTTTCTGCCTTCCCTTGATTATGGGGCAGTATAATAAAAGCATTCAGCCCTGAATGAGTTGAGGAAATGTGCATGAGGAAATCATTTAAGAAACTAAAGCTTTCATCAGCCTTCCTGCAGATCCTGGAGGTTCTACAGAGTATGCAAACAATGAACAAGCACTACCTATTCATGGCATTGGTAATTCTCTGCACCTTAAATTAGTAAAAGAGTTTTACTTAACTGATACAACACAGGTGGACACAGACTGTTTAATTTTAAAAGGTGCACATATGAAGATTTATAGAGCAAGTTAAAAAGAATTGTGTACAGCGTGAACAGGGTATGTTGTAGTAATGAGCCCATAAAGACATGCATGTTAGCTCAATGTTAGCACAAGACATGTTAGCATCAGACAGGCATGTTAGCTTAATGTTAGCACAAGACATGTTAGCACCAGACATGCATGGTAGCACAAGACATGTTAGCACCAGACATGCATGTTAGCTTAATGTTAGCACAAGACATGTTAGCACCAGACATGCATGTTAGCTTAATGTTAGCACAAGACATGTTAGCACCAAACATGCAGGTTAGCTTTATAGCTATGGTTAAAATGATTATGTTAGTCGCTTTGGATGAAAACATCTCCTAAATGACTGTTGAATAGAATAGAATAGAATAGAATAGAATAGAATAGAATAGAATAGAATAGAATAAAAATTTGGCACCAAACTGACGTTTTATTTCCAGGCAGGTGTTCAGGACTGTCCAGGCACAAAGTTTCTCTTTAAAGCAAATTAAAAATGTATTATTTTTCACATAGCATATATAAAAACTACATGAATAAATAATCTTTGAAATGTGAAGTTATAAATACAAGCAAGTCTGATCACATGCATATCTGATTTGCTGTTGACACAAATAATTTTTAATTTAAATGAAGACCCTTTTAGTTGTTTACTTATAAACTAGTTGCATCAGCTCTGCCTACATGATCTGAACCTTGGTTTTACAGTTTTTTGTTGCTGGTAGTTGGAGATTGAGTTTCTCTCGTTTTCTTCTGGAGAAAGGTCGGTGAGGCAGTGCAACACCTGGTAGACATGAATGACAGGACAATGTGGTGCAAGTCTGGCTTTGACAGCAGATTAATCACACCCTTTAAATGCAGATTCATCCCAGCCTAATAGTGATACAGCTAACCAAAGCTCTCAGGCAAGCAGCAGAGTTTAAGCCCTTCTAATTTTAATTTTCCCCCTGGACCAGAAACCAATTTGTCTCATTTTCAATACTTCCAAGCTTACTCTATCAAGCTGACAGAAGGGCTCAGGGCACTGTTAGAAAAACAGCAATGAAATATTTCCACTTAAAACCAGTAGGGGGGTTGAGGGAATCTAGTCTCAGTCATGAAAAAAATAAAGTAATCCTCCAATGCATCAGTAAAAATGGCTGTAGGAGCTGGAGAGTGAGCAGATATGCACTTTATTGAAGCCAAAATCTGTTACGTGGTTAACAGGGGAATAAGGTTGACAGCTCCCTAGGGCTAGTCTACGGAGTTACTATTCATACAAGCACAATCACAACCTTTCTAAATATGAATGTAGTACAGCCAGGGCAGGCTCGGCTTTTGTTGCAAACACAATGTGACATGCATGAGCTGCATCAATTCAGCTACTAATGAAATGAAGAAAAAAAAGCCGGAGTATCTGAGAATGAGACCCGTCTTCCTGGCTGACTTGAAGAACTTCCTTTTCTTACTGTGGCCTGCAGAGGAGTTCACTGAGAAAAGAAAACAAGACTCTGTGATGACCCTGGTTTGACGTGAGACCTGGTTATGTACACGGATGCATCATTTTTCAACCAGTCGCCTTTAAAATGAGAAGCCTTCTTGTTTTCCCAGAAGATTTCTTTCATTTTTAGAAATCAATTTGATTTCAAATCACACTAGAAATACATCTGCAAATGAACGATGGCTGATCAAAGCAAACCTACACCCTTTAAGGCTGGATAATTAAAATAAGCAGAAGACTTAAGTGAACATTCAGAACAAAAAACGGCTCTGGGTTAGGAACAGCACTGATCTGCACCTAATAAGTCGGCCAGCCAACAAGCCCAAAGCCAATGCTTATATTTGGCAAGAACAGTGTCTATTATGGTAGTCATTTAACTCATTTTGGGTAAATTTCAATCAGTTTGTGTAGCCAGATGAAAAGCCAGAGGCTCCACATGAATGAGGAAATATGAATCACTAGGACTGTGTACCTCCTTACTCTCATCACAACATGTGGCAGAATCTGGTGAGACTGGACGACTCCTTATTGTCAGACTGCTTTGCAATGAAGTTGTCTGAGGAGACAAACTATTTAGATCTGTTTCTTTGTAACTAAAATGAAAGTCAAATGAGCACGGCCATTTTTCAATACGAGTCTAGATGACACACTGGAAACACTATTTTCTGATCTCCTTAATGCAAATGATGTCCTATTTAGAGAACGCAGTAATCACCCTAAACTGTGTGGAGTGTTATAATTTAGGAACACACACTGCTGCTTTACAGCACATGGCTCAGCGCTGACTCAGAATCACGGCACGTTCAACCTGCAAGCAAATACGAGGAAGCACAGCTGCTGTCAGGTCCGCTTTGCTCGTTTCCCATCAGCCAGTTCTTTGCTGAAAGTTGCTCAGAAACTCTAGAAGTACTTTGTGTTATCTCACATTAAAAATACCCAAAGACTGATCTATTGCATACCTGATGAGCTGTTTAAGGGAAAATAATGCAACATACTTAAATGTTGTACTTGATAAACTTTATCAGGGTATCAATTTGTAAAAGTGACCTCTGAAATTCAGAGTTGTGATTTCACAGTTAACAGTAAATGCTGCACGATCAGCGTAGACCAAAATGACAATGAAAGAAACTTTTATGGGTGCAATCTGGATAGACGTCACTAATTATTAGACTATATAACATGTACAGATACAACCTATAGAGTCCTACTCACAACTGTGTCACACTGTAATCACAACTAAATTTAATTCAGAACAAAGCCACAGAGACAAAAACACTAGGTCATTATATTATGGAAAAGTTAATGAAGGAACAAGGATGAGATTTCCAAAGACAGCAAAACCACCTGAATAGGAAGAACAGGGTGAAGTACCTGTACTGGACCATAAAGTCTGCAGCTCTCTACAGGAAGGGTCTTTTCCTGCTGCTTTCCTGTGGATGAACCTGTGCTGCTATTTTCTGCACTGTTGGTCATAAAGCAGGTGACACGAAAAACCTGAACAACCCTAAACAGATGTTCAGGAAGAGGCAAAGTAGGATTCTGCAGAGCATCTCAGAGGATTCACTTAGGTTGTCTCCATGTCTGTTGAATTATTTTTAAAAAATTTCAACATTTTTTAACCTAAAAAGCTAATTTAGTTTCACAAATTCACATTATTAACAAAGTATTATAAAAATTTTTACTTCATGGATGCTTAAAGTTTCTCGTATTCCTCTTAAACACTATAATTAAAGCAAAAACACTCACAGCAACATCCAATAAACCATGCTGAGTTTGGAAGCATGAAGCAGTTAATAGGATTTTCTTTGTAGCTGTGTCCAACTGGTAAATGAACCATTTTGGAGTGAAAAATTAAGCTATAAAAAAAAAAAGCTATCCCAACACCCTGGGGCTGAAGATTCACTTCAGGACCCGGAAAAAAAAAAACCTGATTCTCATCAGAAAGGATTGCTGGCAGAGAAACATTCAGCGCTTTGTGTCCACCCTTTCCCTCCTGGTTCTGAAGCTCCAGCAAATCCACCGAGAGATGACCGATACCGATAAGACACACGGAGAGGAGACAGACCAAGCATTGACCTCTGCAGGGTCCATGATCCAGGTGGAAAATAAAAGAGTCAAAGTTTGTCATTACCATCAGTATGAAGGGATCTTCCACCTGAGGGTGGAGACACAATATGACCTTCTGATGTAGTTCACTGGTCAGGCAGCACGAGAGTGCCAGCTAGCTCATTTAAGTTTGCATTTCATTAAAGCTAACACATTTTCTACACATTTTTTTTTATTTGTTCAATCAGTAATTTTACTCTTTAATAATAATGAAGAAAAAACTTTTAGGTAACATTTTATTGCATCTTATTGACATTATTAATATAGCTTTTATTACTGAATATTACTCTCACCACAGGGTGAAGTATTCATGTTATGATTGATTTAATAATATCTTCATTAAAAATGGGTGGGAGTGGGGGGTACAGAAAGTCAATGATAAATAAATAAATGAATAACTTTGTTTTAGCACCACTATAGACTTGAGCAGTAATAAATAAATAAATATTCAGTGCTTCTATATCAATTAAAGGTAGGTAAGGAGAGGCAAAGAACTCCAAATATTACAGATAACATGGAAAAACAAATCAGGCTAAAACATTTTTATGCAACAAAGAAAGAATAACATAGCTTGTAAAGGCAGTTAACTTGTTTATATCCAAGAGTTTTACATTTAAAACATAAATGTGTTATTCAGTTCTTCGTTT
>JBAMIG010000012.1:20834331-20849520 GCA_037177335.1 Kiunga ballochi | reverse complement strand
ATGAAAATTACCTGGCAATAAATCTGATTCTATAAAGGCAGGAAACTCCTTTCAACAGGTTAGCTTTACATTATGCATGTGTGGCATTTAGTGTTACTGGTCCGCTGGCTGCAGGATGCCCTGCAGAGTAATGAGCGATGATCAGTCAGTATTATCTTAACCCAGTTGCTGAGCAGTGACAGGAAGAATGAAATGACAAGAGATGAAATGAACTCATTCCCCCTGGGTCTCTTTCACTCATTAATAGCGACGATGTGGCATTGCTTCACTTCATGAAAGCTCTGATGAGGGGATAAGTTTGTCTTTGCAACGTGAAACTAACTGCAGGAGCCACACATAAAACGATTCATATTAATAAACTCACCTGAAAGTATTTCAGGATTATTAGGAATCTCTAAGAGACTAAAGAAACCCATCAGCTGGATATTACTGGACTTCAGATCAGGAAGATGTGTTTTCGTTTGTGCTCACCATAAAGAACAGCAATAACAGGCTAAATTATACTGCACTGGACTCTCTTTGGTTTGGATGCATCCTTTCTGGATGTAATCCGGCATTTCGTACAACACCATCTTATTATTTACTATTGACATCTACCTGATGCAGACATGTCTGGCATAGCTACGTTTGATTCCTGTGAATTCCTACAAACTCCTGCAGCTACATAATAAAAAGAACAACACAAAGCAGGTCGCATTAAGCAGACAGCAGCTAAACTGAAGCACCATCACAGCATGAAATGCAGAGACTTATGTCCAGGTTTAGATTCTTTAATAATCCTGTCGGGATATGTGAGAGGGTGTTAAACATTCGCTGTTTGCGAGTATAAATACCTCACAATGGACACAGATCTTCTTACATAAGTCCGTATACCCCCACTCAGAGGCTGAGATTGATGGATCAAGGTCTTTTCAGGTTGTTGCGCTGAATCTCTGGAATAATCTTCTCTGTCAATGCATTTAACAGTAAACTTAAAACTTTTCTTCTTTCTGCTCAGTAGATTATTATGACCATCATGTATTTATGTCTATTTTGTTGTATCTTTTTATGTATTTTTTGTCCCTTCAAGTGAACCACTTTGTGACTTCTGTCTGTGAAAAGTGCTATATAAATATTTCTTACTTACAGTCCATCACTGATTTATCCCAAACTATTTGGACACAGGAGCCAGATTCCTTATTTTAACATGATAGCTGCTTTGTGGACGTTAAAAAGCAGAAACCTGGAATAAAATTACAGGTTGGATATGTGCCGTGTGGTTAACCATAACCCACAATTACTATTAAGTTCATCTTAAAACCACATAGACTCCAGATATGATGCTCTAAAAAGTTTTCTATTCAGCTCAGTGGTTTTATAATTAGGAACAAGGTGTTTTATCCCCCATTATCTCTGCTGGTCACCATAACTACCCAAGCAGAGCGGCACAGCGCTGAACAGTAGTTGTCAGCCAATGAGCTCCAAGGTGCTGATGAATGACAACCTACAGAGAATATTACTTCCTTATCTAATCTGGCAAAGCTCTCCACTCTGCACCAAACTGCTACTGGTTTTATTCCCCAGTTAATAAAATAAAGCAGATATCTCTGCGTCCATGGATATTACAGGCAGGCCAAAGGGGACATTTCGGCCCGGGTGAGCCTGTACGTCTATCCACTCCTTCTGACCTTGTCAAGATTATCAGAATTGTATCCTGAGTGCGACACGAGGACAAGATCACTGCTTATCTTTCTCAGCTGAAGGGCTGAAGCCTTAATGCTGCAACAGCATGTGAGGGGAGCACACACACTGAACACAGTGAACACAATGACTGGTTTTCTCCTCTCATGGGAATGTGTTTTTTTTTTCTTGGGAGAAATTATGTAAGTTCTGAGTCTTTCCTCTGTATGAACATCCCATCGGGCGAGCCGGGTAGTTTCACACTGAAAGAGCAGTTCAACACATGGACATCGGTCTTTGCAACATTCAGGACGCTCAATTCGACATATAAATAAACAAAACAAACCCAAATCAGTGTTAGCATCTTATGTAAAACTGAAAAAGGCTCAGACAGTCTGGCTCTCACGCCAGGCCTTAATGAGATAAGTTAAAGCAGCAAATCACTTAACTAAAAGTCAAAGTCACACAGGATGGACACCAGTACAAAGGAGGGAGGCGTTAACTGGGTTTGTAAAGCTTCTCAGAGGTACAATGCAACAAATAGGAACAGATTGCTTCAACTGAGCCAAAATCATTTCTATTTAAAATGGACTTCACATGTAAAAAGGTGCTTTCAGGGTACAGGAATGACTCCCTTCACAGAGCCGATGCCCCGCCGGCTGATCGTGGTTTAACTGTTGCTCCTCCATCTTTACACAACTCTGCACGCTCGACAAACGCGTCGGAAATGCCTTTTCAAAACGTCTACAAGCAGCTCAGATGGGAGGACAGACGTGAAACAAAGAGCTGAGCTGGAAGTGAATGAAGCCTGATTCAGTGGATCTACGGTGAAAAGGAGGAAACAGATGTGGAAGCTGGAGATTACATTCCCTGTCAGGCCTGTTCTCGGGTGCAGCTCAGCCCGGCAATACACATGCTCCAGCTGCCGCCGCCGACTAGCTCCCTCATAATTCATCTCTGCACAGCAAAAAAAAACGCTGAACACCAGTCCTATACAGATGATTCACTTAATATTTTCACACATTCCTACATGGGGTAGCCTAGAACCAGTCATGCAGCTGTTTCTAGAGTAGCTTATCCATATGGTGTCGAGTCGAGGACAGCTCTTTGAGGATTCAGGCTTTAAAAAATAAAAAAAAATCAGTGCATCAATACAAATTTGTGAAAACAGAGACCAATAAGTAAGATCTGCTGTCTAACAGAATCATTTCACACAAGCAGATGAGGCTGTGACTGTATAATCATGTTAAATCAGTTCATTTATTATCAGTGGTTGTGATGAGCAGTGGCCATTCTGTGGAAATATATATAAATAACTCTTTATCAACTGTGTTCTTATTCAGTCCCTGCGGGGAAACTCAAACTGTCAGGCATCAGTAAGCCAAACACATTGACACAACATGGACTGTGTGTGTGTGTGTGTGTCAGAGTTAGAGACAACACTGGCTCCAGGTCTCATTCTCCATTAACCATATGACACCAATTGGCCTCCTGGCAACGCTGAGACCTTTAACACGCAGCAGCGAGGAATAAGGAGCGTTTGCATGTCGCTGACATTCTGCATATCCTTACAGATGTGTGTAAGAGAGCTTGGCACAGTTTTGACCCCTGCTGACCATGAGGCTCACTATGCACCTCTTTCATGTTGCTGCTCTCTGGCTTAAACTGGGATTGGGACGCTTTTAAGTGCAGCCAGAGCAAAGGCCAGGCAGGGTTCAATACACAGGACTCAACATCTGTGTGTGTGTGTGTGTGTGTGTGTGCTGCTCTCCACAAGCTCCCAAACACACAACTCAATCCTTAAGGCCTTTATCTGGGAAGTGGAGGAGCAGCAGACTAAGGTCTTAATCCTCCACCTTAAACCATCTGCGATGGGATGAACCTTAAGTTGTGGAGTGACAAGAGCCCCAACTAAACAAGGATTAATGCCTTTTTAGAAAAGCTTTGGGAAGCAAAGGGTCTGACTTGTGTTTGCTGAAAGTCCGGCTGAACTGCGGATCTCACAACATGTCCTGATAACACTCCAAGACTTAGAAATCAGGATATTTGTTTATGCAAAGTCATGGATGGGACACCAAGGAGAGCAAAGACACAATCAAGATGAGAGAAACTCCCAAAAACTGAGCTTGAAAAATCCTTCATTACTCATTCAACACACCTGGAATCAAGTTACTGACAGCAAATATAGAAATAAAACGTAATAAACAGAGATATGATGGAAACTATAGCATTATCTGCTGGATTTGCAACCTGCCTCTCTTCATCAGGATATGTTGCCCTTAGGATCTATGTTGATTTTATTGATAAGCTGGAGGCTTGAGGGGGGGGGGAGATAATTCAGACCACTCTCACTGCTTCCTACAGCTCAGCGTTTTACAAATATCCTCTTCATCAGATGAAGGGGTGTGGTGCATGGGTAGACCTGTGACCGTGCAATCTGGTCTGGTTGCAACTGCAATGGATTGATCTTTCACTGTGAACAGAAATCCACTATTAAAACATATTTCTTCCTGTGAACAACCCTCTTAATGGGACATGGAGAAAGAGGACGCAACTATTGCAACTCAGAGTACATCATTTAGGCTACAGCGAGGATTTCAACAGAGGAAAGTTGCTGTTTGGGGCCTAATCTGTCCACGATTCTTCCCTCTAGTTAAACTTGCGCGTTTTATAGGAAGTTTCTCCCCGCAGGTATTACGGCTGCATGATCTGTGTGCGCCTGCACAAAAAACAACTCAGCATGTAACCAGCATCCCCATTTCATACCCGCTTTTTCAACTGGGATAGATCACTCCTTTAGTTCACTCATTCCTCCTAAGTGACTCAATCCACTCGTGCAAACTTCCCGCTACGATTCAGCCGAGTCTGCGTGATCTGCGGCTGCACACTTTGCGCAGATTGAAAAGAAAGACATGCAAACTTACGTGAAAACGAAAAATAAAGTGGTCGATCCCACAAGGAGTGTGGCAGCAGTGGACACAGGGATGTATTTGGTGGGTTTAAATCTCTTTCCAGCGCTGTTGGGCATTCTGTAATTTCCACATTCCTCAATTATTTATTCCGATTGCAGGCGCGTGTAGAGAAAAACAAACAAGTAAGCACATCCGGCGTGCAGTGAATGGGTCTCTGTGGAAAAGAAAGGGTACAACCAGTCCGATTTTGCTATCGTGGAAGCCGCATAGGTCCAAGACGGTTGTCGGCAAGCATAAATGCCTGGAAATCCCACCCTTACAATCCAGCCCACTGCTGAGGTCACCGCACCGCTTCAATAGGTGGAGCTACAGTGGAAATAAGAACATTTTCCTATCATATTATTGTGATTATGCTAAGTTTAGGTGGATTTTACATTTCACTTTTATTCGGGGATTTTAAAGGGAAAGCACACGCAAACACCATGCTGGAGCATTATGGTTCTATGTTTAAATATTGTCATACATGTGAGTGAGACTTTAATAAGTTAAAGCTGCTAAAGCTTCACTGAGGTTGCTTATGAATAACGTTACCATTGGCTAACATCAAACTTCTCTATAAGTCTCTCAGTTACGCAATTCTTCATAAATCAGTGTCAGAGAAGATCACGTTTATTCCATTATAATGCTCTTAATCAGGAATCAGAGAGCGAGACATGCACACGATACACTGCAAATTTAAGGAATGTGGCGCCCTCGTGTGGCAACCTTTGGGATTGAACTGAAATAGCAAAATCCAACTATTTTGACTATAACAGGCCACCGTAGTAACAGAAGGACAGCGTTGATTAGCTTTCAGTTTTTCCCATCGTGAATTTATGTATTCTTAGAGTTTAATATTAGCGCTTATTATATAAATATATCGGTGTTGGATAAACTTTCTTTATGTCATATTGTTTGAGTGGTAATTAAAACCCAAAACTCCTTCAAAGCAGCAGAAGAGCATTTCCTTTTTGCCGTGACTTCTTATTTACAGTTCACCAGTAATTAGCTAGCATTACTTTGCTTCTACGGCTGCAACGCAAGAATGTCGTACAGGAAAACTTTCAAACTAATTTGTGGCGTCGCCGGAGGTTCCGTGGTGTTGATGTTTGCCGCTAGGACTGCCGACTCCCGCGGCTACTTCGGTGAGCAGCGCGGAGAGGCGGCCAGTCGATGGTCGAGATTCGCTGTCCTTCACGCTGCGCAGCCGGCGTGGACATCCGCCAACCACACACCAGTCCCGACTGGAAACGCGTGGGACTTCAACTGGGACAAGTATGTCATTGTCTACAAGCTATTTTGACTGCATTGTTCTGTAAAAGTAGCGCCATGCTTTCACACTCCACACTTTCTCCCCATTTTGTGTTAAAACAAATAGTTCCTGTTAAGCTAGCTAAGTCCAGTTAGCTCGATTTGCTTTAAATTGAATAAATTAAATAATCAGTTATATGAGAGTACTTGGACTGAATGTTTGCCTAATTTGAAGGTTGAGTATTAAAAATGAACTACATTTTTGCTGACATGTATAAAAGCTACATTTTTCTTAGTGTTTTTAAAGGAAGATGCAGAAAACAAATAAATCAACATGCTATGTGTGACTTTGAATCATTGCTAGGTTAACCCAGTTTTAATTTCCTTAAGTCAAGCCACACTTAATCCCCAAATCACCTTGCCCTGACTCTCCAGGAGAGACCCATCTGTGTTGTCTAATGGGAAAAGGAAAGAGAAAGCAAATGAAGACCCTACCTCTGAGCAGGACAACAGCAAACCCAAAGCCACGCGCAACATTCTCCTCATCAGACACTCCCAGTACAACCTGAGTGGGATCAGTGACAGAGAAAAGACCCTCACACCATTAGGTCTGTATAACATGGTGTCCTTATTTTTTGCTTATCTGCCTTTTTTTTAATTGAGATTATCGCCTCTTAATCTGTAGGGCGCGAGCAGGCTGAGTTGACAGGTCTGAGGCTGGCGGCACTGGGACTGAAATATGATGTTCTGATCCACTCCAGCATGGCCAGGGCTACAGAAACTGCACATATAATCAGCAAACACCTCCCAGGTAGTGAAGACCTGCAGCTACACTTTTTTTTTGTGTGTGTTGATGATGAAAAATACATGAGGTGTTTCTTTGCTTAAATGTCATGCGGATCCAGGGGTAGAGCTGTTGAGGTGTGACTTGTTGCGAGAAGGTGCACCCATTGAACCGGTACCACCCGTTACTCACTGGAAGCCCGATGCAGTGGTGAGAGAAGCTACTCCGTCAGTAGATTAGGCCTGAGTGTTATGTATTTGCATGTTCGTATAGATCACCTTTTGCTTTCCGTATGTCTGTGTAGGAGTCGTGTCAAGTGATTGTTTCGGCTTACAGCCAGTTTCCACAAATACATCAATGCACTGCCACAGGAATGGGTCATAGAAAGAGCTAATGTCCATAATTATTTGTCTAAATCAGGTCTAATTCAGAATACATGGCCTTTACTACCAGATTAGTTTGGATTTTTTCACACCAAACAAAAAGATGAATAAAATCCAGTTGTTTATTGTTGTGTTACTGTAACCACTAACATTTCCTGCTTGTTGTGATTGTGTGTAGATTCAGTCTTATAGAAATAACAGCGTTCATGTGGATGGCTTTTCCTACATTCCCTACAGCAGCATCATGTTTCGGCTCAGTTCTGACCGAAGGGTTCAACGTGAACCCTTTCATATGACAAAGGTAGCTTTCACCTCTCTGCCGTCCTCCAGCAGTACCACGAAGATGGAGCCCGCATTGAGGCAGCCTTCCGCCGCTACATCCACCGAGCGGACCCCAAGCAGAAGGAGGACAGCTACGAGATCATCGTGTGTCATGCCAATGTCATCCGTTATTTTGTCTGCAGGTTTGTGTCGGCAGCTGAGGCCAGACTCTCGTTATTGCTTTGCTTAAATCTTTGTTCAAATTGTTTTCTAAACAATTTAGGACTTTATTTAGTTACTTTTCACCTTAAATCATGTGGACGTCTGGTCGTAGTGAAGGAAACTCAGGACCCACAGTTAAATTGACACTTTTGCCTCAGCTTCCTGTAATGTAAACAGAATGAACTAAGCTCATATAGTGGATTTCTTTTCCTTTAGGTGTATAACCATACTGTAACTTACCTTTTCCCCTCCTTTAGGGCTCTTCAGTTTCCCCCAGAGGGTTGGCTGCGTATGGGCTTGAATAATGGCAGCATTACGTGGCTCACCATTCGCCCGAGCGGCAGAGTGGCACTCAGGACTCTGGGAGACTCGGGATTCATGCCTCCAGACAAGCTAACTCGGACCTAGTGGCTGGAACAGCAGATTTCTGGAACAGGGTCAGCTGCAGATTAGAAACTCAGTTTTCTCCTTAAGTGTCTTGAAAATTATTTTTGATGTTATTTTGTAACCGGTGGTGTTTGCGTCGTACGTCTGTGCCGGGAAATGCCAGCAGAGATGATCAGCAGCTTAAAACAACTTGAATGTGAGTTTGAATTTTTACAATGATTGATTTTTAAACCAAAGGTGTTTGTACAGGTTATGCTGTGCACATCTCTGCAGCGATGCTTATGTGCCGTTGTGTGGTAAATAAATGATCTATACCTCTGGGTCAGGTTCTGCTTTTTTTTTTTTCACATAACGTGATAAAAATCAAAAACGCACATAAACACAACATAGGAGTGATGATTTATTGATTAGTTAAAAGCAAATTGGGTCTAGACATACAGAAAGAATTCACCATGGAAGATTTTTTTTAATAAAGCACCGAACATAAAAAGCACAAGAAGCATGTTTTAAGTTTGTTGGTGCATTTTTGCAAAATTCAACATTCATAAACAAACAGAATTGATCTGTTGTCACCTGAGAGCACAAGGACAAAGATACAATCAGTCGGAGGAGGTTGTGCTCTCATAAAGGTTCAGTTCACAAAACATAAAAATACATTCAGAACATTTGTTCCTTTCACCTTAGGAGTGGCAAATTTAATGGTTAAGAATCTGATTTTCCTTTCTGGACAGAAATGAGCCTGTTAAACACCGACGTTGTCCCTACATGACTTCACAAAAAGGTTTTTGCACCTTAGCAGGTTTTTAGTGACCTCAGCAACCTGCTACATACAATTTCCCACCAAGAGAAATTCCCAAAACACTAAAGCTAAAATTAAACACTTGCAATGTGAAATGGTGTCTAATTCCTGGGACTAACTTGCAGCATGATGCAGCTCTCGTCTCACCAGGTGTTCTCTGAAAGCATAAGGCAGTTTGTTTAGTTGGCGTTATCTCAATAGGTCAAAGCTACTAGATAGGTGTGGATTGTGTTGCTTTTGAGTTAGTTTGAGACGCTTTGTCCTCTAGTGACTTAAATAATAAAAATCATTGTACAGCTTTAAGATGATGTCAGACTGGGTGAGGTTCTGCTTTAAACAAACTTCTTTACTGGAAGCTGTGGTATAATTCATCCACTACAGGTGATTTCTGACATACACACCAAAGAAAATGGCACAGTTTAAGGCCGCTGTTAGTGGCAAAAAGGAAGTCTGGACATGTTCAGCAACTACAAGAAAACATAGATGTAGACATGAAACAAAACGGCATGGAAGATCTCAGGTTTTCCCACAAGCCCCGTGCGACAGAGCGGATCCCTCACTTCAGAAAATTAAGGCAATTCCTGAACCGAGGAAAAACAATAAGAATTGGCAGTTTTTTTTTTTTTTTTTTACACCATTAATAAAAACACTTAATTTTTGTGCTACTGACCAACATACAAAAAAATTAAAATATTAACATTTTCTCCCCCCTCCTCTCTTTTTAAAACCTCAGGATCCTTATGAGCTGAATGGTTTTAGAGACCAGCTAAACTTTGGGAAGTGTGACTCAGGCTATAATACAGGTGTTTCACACTTTCCACAAACAACATCAATAATTCACATGGTCCACACCCATACAGTACATTAACGTTGTTCTCTCCCCATTTGAACGTTTTGACATCCCACTCTAATGTGATGAGAAATCCTACATGACAGAGGAGTAGTACCATACTTTATCAAATCGGTTTAGACACTTGTGCATATTTCTGTCAGGTTGATGCTTCTGTGACTGCAGCTGGGCTCGGGACAAAACGAGAGTAGGTGGGACTCTGAGATATTTTGGCCACAGCGTAGGCGCGAGAAGAGGCGGACAGTCAGTGAAGTGGCTCGTTTAAGTGCTTGAGGCGGATGCGCTGGATGTAACTAACACTGGCAGGGCTGTAACGGCTGGGGCTGAAGTCTGGAGAGGCAGCTTGGCGGACAGGGCTGAAACGACTCGAAGGAGACATCAGGCTACCGACTGGCGAGCCTGGAGGCGGATGCTGCATCCTGAGGCGGGGTTTTACTGCAGGGCTAGGCCAGCTACACAAGGCACAAAGCACCAATGGTTACACGTCCAGTATTTAACCAGTCTGCTGCTTTTAGTTGCACATCGTGAAGACGGTAAATATCTGGATGTTATATTCATCAGAAAAGCGTTACAAAGCACTGCTGTCATTTTAGGATAAATGTAAAACCCTCATCAGGAGAACAGGCAGCAAAGGCAAAGTCAGCGCTCAAAGATGCCCAGTTTGCACATTCTCACACCAGTTTGCACATTCTCACACCAGTTTGCACATTCTCACACCAGTGTATCAAACCAAACGTGTGACTTTCCAGTGTAACTAAATTAGCTTTGTATGATTAAAACAGTACATTATTAAAGCTATAATAATGAAGTTTAAGTGTGATGTAACCGCATGTGGGCTGAAACAACTTTGCTCCGTTGTATTTTTATTAAAACTTAGTTATTCTGCACCTTCACAGGTAAATATTTCAGCCAGTCTCAAGTGAATTTACTAAAATCGTCTCTTTCATCTTCTAACCCGCCTGAAATTCAGCAGTAATTACAGTAAAACGGTTGTCTAGCTCACTTACCTCTGCATGTCTGATACAGGATACGACTTCACTGTGCTCTTCCATTTGTGTATGCTGGGATACTTCTGGGGGTCCACATCTACCCCCGCTATAGCTGACAGAACCTCTCGGTCCAGTTTGGTTGGTGAATCCCTGCAGAAATCACACAGGACTCAGTTGTTTTTACAGTATTTAGAAGTTTGCAGAAGTAGTTTGACTTGTGAAATATACTTATATTACCCGTCTATGTAAACTAACTCCATAATGCATCATCGCTGTGACTCACCCTTCAATAAAAAGTCCTCTCCTAATGGGAGGTGGGGTCCTGGGTAGGAACTCATGGGAATTATCTAAAGATTTGTAAGAAGAGCCAGAAGATCCTGAGCTGCTTAAATCCCTGCCTCCATGGTCCCACGACTTTGACCTTGCACAGAAGTTGCGCACCCCTGACACCGAGCCTCTAGTCCGACTTGGTACCTCCAGTCTCTCCTCTGCTTCAAAGTACTCCTCTGAGCTGCCACTGCTGTGCGTCTCCTCTTTACTCCCTCCCTCTGTTCTCCAGCCGGCCCCGTCCACAGCTTCTTTGTCAGCATGACTGAGTGACAGGCAGTTCAGCGCAGAGCTCAGGTCTGTAGCTGAGGAGGAGCTGTAGGAGTCCGGGAGTTGCTTGTTCCTACTCCCGCCGCTGCTCCTTCTCTGCCTACTTCTGGTGGGACTGTCAGGTGGGTCTTGGTGTGACATGCGCTCAAACTCCATCGTGAGATTGGAGATGGGCGACAGCAAGCAGGAAGAAGATGGCGAGGTCCGTGGGGACACCTTATCTCCATTATGAGTCCTCTCTCTGGTAGAGGAGCACAGTCCATTTTTGCAGGCTACTCCTGGTGACAGGGGGCCATCATCACAGCAGCACAGAAGATCCTGCTCAGCGGCGGTCTCAATCAGGTCGGCCCCACGGTGGTGCAGTGCAATGTGGAACTCACGACCACCCACAGCTCCCTTCAGGGTGTCCTTGGATGTAGCAGAGGAGGTGATGCTTGTAAGTGCTGCGTTTTGGCGGTTTTTCATCTCTTCAAGGCTGATATCATCACCCTCATCCAGGAAGGCACCAACAGAAATGGAGTTGCAGAACTTTTTGGGTTTTCCTGGATCCAGGAAATAAAACAGCAGAAGACAAACTTACAAATTAGAAACTGCTGGTCTAAAACTGTTCACTTTTTAGCCAACTTTAAGGATTTGTATGATCCTTAGTATCATTATATTGTTTACTTTGACATTTTGTGGACAATAAATCTCCATTTTCAGCTTTTAAGACTTTTGGGCTATGCAGCTTTTCAGGAATTAAAAAGGTTACCTGGAGAGGGAGTTTTGAACCTGTTCCTGTTTTCATTTTCTCCCGTCCCCTCTTGAGTTCGTGGGCTGAAATCCTTCTTGCTCAGGTACTCCTCCAGCTTGTGAAGCCCCTCAGCAGATGATAAATCCACAAAACTATCCATGAAGCCCCAGTACTCAGCCCAGGGGTGACCCATCTCATGAGCCAGGTCCCTGAAAACAGAACAATTACTAACTTTACACAATAATAATAATAATAATAATAATAATAATAATAATCTTATTTTCTGTATTTTTACTAAATGGTGGATGTAAGAAGTTAAATGCAATAGAATAAGGATGTGGATGTACCTGCCCACTCTCTCTGCCCCTCGATCAGGATCCGACTTGAGAATGTGGTGGAAAATCTCAGCTCTATTTCTGGGTGGCGTCTTCCAGGACCTCCGAAAATCATCTGCCTACAGGGCCGGAGAATCCATCCAGGTCAGAAGCTTTATATGGCTATTTTCATTTAAATCAATGAATATGCAGAAAAGCAGTGAACTTGCCTTGGATGGGCTGAGTGGGCCAGCAAAGGCTGTGACGGTCATCAGAGGATCCATGGGGCTTCTCGTGTGCTGCTGGATCAGTGACAAGCTCTCTGAGGATTCAGGTGACCATGGGGCACCAATGATGGGTTGAGAGGTGTTGTCGGTTGCTCTCAGCAAAGGGATATAACAGCGGTCTGCAAGACAACACAGCTCACAGTTTAGACATTTGTGATGGACCCGACTCTCATTCAGGCCGGACTGAAGAACAATGGCAGCATATATTTACATTAAACTCATGGCTGGTAGTATTGTTACATAGTAGGTGCTGTAATACTGTGAATCTGCACTGGACAGGAGGTCATTCACACAGTATGCAATATGAAATCTAGATTTACTCACATAATTCAGTATGTTAGTAACACTGCAACCGTCTGATTTACCACTAAATACCCATAAATACTGACAAAACAGCTTATTACCAACATTTCAGACCCATTTAAACCAGTTTGAAACATGTGGATCCACATGTTACAGAGAAATAATAAGGACGATACAATTAAAACATATGAAGAGAGGCCAGTTAGAAATACCAGGCAGTATAAGCAACTACCTCAGAGTACACAGAGTAAATACAACACTTTACTATTTCTCTTGGCAAACAAGGAAACACCAGTATTTAATACTTCAAGTAACGTGTGTTTGTCCTTACCCTCCAAGTATTCACTTATCCTCTGTTTAATCTCAGGGCTTTTGTTTTTTCTGCTACATATAAGCTGTAGGAAGGAGAACAATAACATTAATGAAATATCCAGCAACAGAGCAGCTATCAAGTCAGGAAATAATATGCAGATGTACGTTTAGCTTCAGAGTGACCAAAGGATTTCAAGACAGTTTAAGTGAGCATCCCTCTCTGCATCAGGATATCAGGATCTCTATTTATTGCTGTGTGGATCCCAGATGTTCCATTTACACAGACATGAATATTTTCTATATTTTTTAAAACACACACACCATTATTAATGCAAACTATCAGACTAAACTAACTAATAAAATAGCTGTGAAAGTGCATCTCCTTACATCACAAGGTTTCTGTCCATCCTTGTTCTTGCAGTGTTTATCAGTGTCAGGATGTGAGCACAGCACATTGACCACATCGGGACATCCGAACTTACAGGCAAAGTGGAGCGGTGTTTCAAAGCCCTAAACAGGGAGAAGAAAGAGCAAGCACAAATAAATACAAGTTATAATAAACAAACTCTGAATTACATTCAAAATATTGTAATCTGGTTAAAAGTTTAGGACTGACGGCCTTATCGGGGGTGTTGAGGTAAAGATCTACAATGTAGCGGATTCGTTTCTGCAGCATCATTTCCTGGTCGTCTGGGTACATCAGGCGCATGAACTCTGGGTTTTCCAGGGTATCAAGCAGCAGCTGGGCAATCCTGGCTTGATTCTCCTTAGCTGCAACGTGCATGACATTATACCGGCAGCCCTCCTGAAAACACAAAGCAGAGAAACAATGGATCAAACAATATAATCTGCAATCTACCATCAAAAAGGAAACAAGGTTTCATTGGGTTTAAAAGCATAATGTGATCCTCATTTAACCAGATGGAGATAGATTCTTCACTTAAACATTTGCAGGTTTACAACGGCTCTTAATTTAACTTGATTTACTGAATTTATGATGAGAAAACAAACAAACAAAAAAAAAAAGATTTAATGCATCAATAGGGAGTTATAACAAACACACTGCATTGTGTAAAAGTATCAAGCGCTCTCTTGTTTTGCCTCCAAGTAGCCAGATGCAATAGTAATGTAGACTCAAAGCTCTTCCTTAAACATTGGCTGCATTTCTAAAATAAACATATTTAATGCAGAACATACAGGTGCATCTCAGGTAATTAGAATATGATGAAAAAGTTTAATATTCTTCATTTCAGAATGTGAAACCCATATATCATATAGATTCATTACACAGAGTCAAACATTTCAACCATTTATTCCTTGAAATATTGCTAATTGTGGCTTTTACATAATGAAAACCAAAATGCAGTGTCTCCAAAAATTAGAATAGTAAGGAAAACTTCAATGTTGGAGAGCCATAGCATCAGACCCTGATCAACTAACTCAAAACACCTGCAAAGGTATCCTGAGCCTTTAAATGCTCTCAGTCTGGTATTCTATTCTAATATAAATCTAATATTATAATATATTCTAATTTCCTGAGATGTACCTGTATACCTGACGTGTATCAGAAGAGTGTATTCTTTCTTTAGTCGATTTAATCATTTGACTCGGACCAATGAATCCATCATCATACTAAGAAGTGATGGACCACCACTGTGTACGCATACTAGCTTACAAAGAACATTTTCTTTATAACTTAAGAAATGAGGTACAGTTTTTTTGTAGTACTGTTAAATCCCAGTTTAAAACAGGTAGTAGCAGGATGGCTGGCACAGACAAAGGAAAAATGTTTCTGCATTAACAAATGTCAAGGTTCCAGGTCGAGTTATGTCTTTCTATTCATAGAGTGGCCAGGGTTTGTGAAGCCATGACCTAAAAATAACAAGCTAAAACAATGCTGTGGCTCACAACATTTAGAAATAGAAAATATTGATTTGAACCTTTTCAAATTCAATTCAAAGTCATTTGACTGTTTGTTTGAAATTAAACGATTTTCAAAGCTTAACGTTTAATCTACTAAAACCCTGCTTTATACACATATACATACATATATACACATATACACACACATATATACACATACACACACATATATACACATATATAT
>JBAMIG010000012.1:20817796-20834231 GCA_037177335.1 Kiunga ballochi | reverse complement strand
AGCAACCCTGTTAAGATCCATTTTATATGGTGCCAGTTTGTAAAACAAATATTGTATTTGTGGGATGAGCAGCAGTTTCCCCAACTAAGAAACATTTTAATAAACCTGTTAAATTTTCAACCATTACACCTTTAATCCAGCCACACAGCTCAGATCCAGACTGGGAAACTGCATCAAATATTACAGTGGGATGAAAAATCCATCATAGTTTTCTTGTCAGTTCCTCATCCTATACGTTTTCTGTTTACATGCACATCTGAGAAGCATGGCAAAATGCCAGCTGAGGGTGAAAGCATCAAAAGCATCCACTGTTGTTCAAATAACAGAAAGCAGTTCGTGTGTGAAAGAGGTTTATCAGTCAACACGGTGATGGCAGCATCTTTTCTCTCAGTGTAAATTGTTGTCTTAAGCGGTTGAGCTACACAATATTTGCTAAGTTGAAAGAGAAAAACTTGCAGAGTGAAAAAGAAATAACTCAGGTTGCTTTTGTGCAACAGTCTTTTAACCCAGTACTAAATGAGGGATCATTTAGGGGTCATACAAAAATAGGAACTTTTATGTCTTCACCTGGACAACGGTGGGATTATCTCCTGAGCCAATGAGATAGCGTGGATTGCTCCAGACCAGTTCGTTAAAGGCCAAGTCATCCCCCTTCTCCACAGCTTTCCTTAGTTTGGCTGTCAGGTCCTGGCTGCGTGGGCTCTTGAAGCTATTGGCCCGTTCCCTGTTGACGGTATCAATTTCAGCGTTCTCTGTTGAGAAATGAAAAGTAGCAAACAATGAAGTACACTGGAGTGTAAAATAGTGTTTTGTGGTTTACTAGGACTAACTGGTGCGCAGTTAACTTGACATAAACAATATTTTAATACTTCAATTCAGTACTAAACGCTGCCCCTCTATACAAGTCAAAAGATCTGATGCAGGCACCTATAAATGTACCTTTACCGATGACCAGGCCAGACTTGATAGGAGATACACATGGCGTGGATTTACTGGGGGAAGGGAAATAGTCACAGATTCCCTTTGCAAACTTCTCTGCAGCTTCACGGCAGGAAAAGGCTTTGAACCGGGCTCCTTTCATCATCTTTACCGCTTGAAGTGCATCTTTCTTGTCCATGTATACATGCACTCCTTCTATAGTGCAAAAGATTGTCATGTTATCATTTTTTTTAACAGCCAGTGAAACTAAAAAAGGACATGTTACAAACAGTATCATGCAAAACAACCCTTCCTTTTGATCTCAAAATAGGCCATTAAAATAAAGCCTCTCGCCTTAGCTACACCTTTTCATCCACTCCAACAAAGGTAACTTGTTGTACCCAGAGTTAGGCACTACCCAGGCCAGTTGCCCTCCTGAATGTGAAGCATTTTAAATACTATTTAGCCGTGGTTGTACTCACTGCTGACTGAAGGATTTTGTATAACTGTCAATGGAGTGAGACTTTGGAATGATGAATTAAAACAATGTGCCAACATCAATATATTTAAGAAAAAATATAAACAGTGTTTTAATTAAGTACGGATGTGAGCTTGTGTAACGATGCGTATAGGTGTTGTATGTGTATATGAGTAGGCTTAAATAAAATGTATATTGTGGCAAGCAAAACATATTAGGACTACAATGGTATTGATGGTAATGTCGAGGTATTTGTTTATTGTGATATAATGATTAGAGCTAGGGGTAGGATTTAATAAGTTTATACTTCTTCCTACCCCTTTTCGAACAAGTTTAATAATGTTTTTGTTTTCTCTTTTTAAAAATTCTTTCCCATTTTTGCTTATGAGTTGTTGTTTTGTTTTTTTTGTTGTTTTTTTGTTGTTTATTTTTGCTGTTTTTGTAATCTTAAAAAAAAACCTTAAGCTGTCAATTAGACTGTTCGAAATAAATAAATAAATAAAATAAAATTTTAAGTAGGTATACTCTGCATACTCACATATTGTCTGCACTGCATTACTAGTATTCAAACATATTGAGGAAATTATTCTACCTAACAGGATTTAATATCGTGTTTGTGTTCAAATATCCCTCAACAAAGAGGGGTTAACAATGTGCAAGATATAAATCAAAACACCTTACACATAAAGACAGCACATGTAAAGAGCATTTAAAAAGCGGCAAATACAAGAGCCAAGGGCAGTGTGACCCTTTCAGACATTATTGTTTGGTGTATTTGATCTATATCTTTACATATGAAGAAGCTTTTTCTGGTGTATATAATATCTTCTATAATGAGGGTTAAGGGGTCAGTGGTTTAGTGACCAGTGTGATTTCAGTTTCCTAATATCTTAATTATTAATTGATTAATGATTCGTCTTCTTTTCCCTTCCATCTAGTCGGCCTGCCAAGTCATACCTTAATGGGGATCTACAAAGTGTCGCTGGTTTTACAGTGCCATTAAAAGCAAGAGCTGCCCAGTTTAAAATCAACAGATTATTTTTGACCTAAAATGTGTAATTACTACTCCATTTAGGAGGGCTGCACGTTGGCATGGTGGTTAGCACCACTGGCTCATAGCAACAAGGTCACTGCTTTGAGCCTCAGTGAGGAAGAGGTTCAAACTGTGGCCTATATGTGTGCAGGGTTTGCATGTGGTTCTGTGTATACATAGGTTTTCTCTGGGCACTTCAATTCCCATCCACCTTGTTCGATTATGTAATTGTTCACTCTAAATCCTCCCTAGGAATAAAGTGTGATGGTTTCTTTTCCAGGGCGTACCATGCCTCTAAGCAGAATAATCAGACTGTCAGCAGCCAGTGCTCTAGCAAAAACACAGGACAAAACTGGAGATAGTACAAGTAAACAAATAAAACATTGTTAAAAAGGACTTTAGCCTCTTTCAGCCAATACCCAGTACCCAAACGTATCAAATAAAAATAACACATTTAGGTTTTAAGAGTAACAATTTGGGACATTCAGGGGGGAAATATATTTTATACTTGATTGGGATCATAACAGGGTCATTTTATGAAATGCACAATTCTTCTTTATATTAAAATACTGTTCTGTGAATGAGTCACTTACCATTTCTAACCAAGACATCCTCCCACGGTGGGCATACTCCATAAAACGTTGGAGACACTTGTGCTGGTTTTGAAGGAGTTTCAGTTTTGGACTGAGTGTTACTGTATTCAGTCGAGCTGTCAGAGGTCACCTTTACTGAAATCTCCTCTTCATCTGGAGGGTTTAAACCGACACCATAGCCAAAGTCCAACTCTTCCGATGCAGTCTCAGAAGAGCTGCTGCTTGTTGCAGAAGTTGCAGCTGATGAGGTGGTACATGACACAGCCTTGGTATGATCCGCTGCAGTGTCTGAGATGTGTTCTGAATAGCTATTGTTCGTTTCTGTGGCACTCCCCTCTGGGCCCAAAAGGACACGGGCTAACTTCCTCTCATAGGTGCCTCTGGTCGTAGACGTGATGGGTCCACATTTGAGGTCTGCTCGAACAAACTCCTCACACAGCTCAGCATCACTTAGCCCCCTCAGCCTACTCAAAACCACCTCCATGCTTCAGCTCCCTGTAACACACCTAACACTCAAGCAGTTATGACTAACAGTCAATCAAAAACAAACATGAATGCATGAAATGCAATACTACATAAAATTAACCTATTTTATTAATTGCAAACATTTGTGTTGTATAAAATTAATCAATATCATTACACATTGAACTTTAGCATGTCAACATATTTTAGTCCATGTATAAACTAGAGGGAAAATCAATCATCACATTCCAGAGAAAATCTTCAACTGATGTGAATATCTATGATTTACATATTTTAATTAATAAAGAGTTATACGACGAAAAGATTAAGACATTTTTGCTATCCAGTAGCTTACAAATATGTACTCAACTTATTCTTATACTTAATTATTTTCAAAAATGGAAAAAGAACAAAGAAACCACTCATAATGATCTTACATGTAGGACTAATTTGGTTATTTTTACGATTATGTGTTATATTTTACAATATGAACGACAGTAAAGTTAAATTAGCCTGCGCTGGCTAGCTTGCTAATCAGCAGGTCAGCTTTGGAAGCCGGAGGTTGCGTCTTGGAAAGCTAACAGTAAGATACCCCGTCCGTTGCAATTGTACATGTTAAAGCGTGAGACTTGGTTTGAAAAACCGACCACCTAAATCCCCAATAGACTAGTTATTTATTTATTTTTTTTACATTTTCACCCTATTCTTTCCTATGCTGTCACGCCCAAGTATGTCATTCGAGATGGGTTTTCGGACTGCACCGTAACGAATTTGATATGTGGCTATGATGCCGACAAATATTGAAGTGCACGTGATGACAACTATTTATACATGTGTACATGTACTTACCGAAGAACATATTATAAAACATACTCAGAGCTGTGGAAACCCGCTCTGTTTAGCATAAATAAACTGTTAGGAACACACAAAGCTAAAGACGGTCTGGAATAGTCTCATTGTTTACAACATTTACCGCGCATGCTCAGTTTCAAAGGGAGGGCGCATGTTGCGTTCTTAACCTGTAGGAAAACTCATAACCACGGACTTGAAGGTGTCAGGCGCATTTTGCAAAACTATTCAAATATTCTATTTAAAGCAATCTAAATGTGAAAGTATACAGGATACCTTATGTTGGGTGTTACAATATTAAATTCCAAATTAATTGCAAATGCTAACCGATTCATGTCTAGACTCAATGGACTCAAATAAACATAACCCAGAAATGACAACCAAAGTATGCGCGTGTTTATGACTAAAGTTAAAAATAAACGACAAATCCGGGGGCTGTCACTGCCCCCATTAGTTTTAAAAATAAAGAAAAAAATAAGTATCATAAAAACGTCCCTCGTGTATGCAATGAGACATAATGCTCCAAAATAACAGGTGATTTTTACAGTCTATGGTGGCGAGTTCAGGAAGCAAATACTTTGTATACTTATTGAAAGGTATTTGCCGTCAACATTCAAGATATGCAATATGTATATGCAAAAGACTAATGTTCTAATCCAACTTAACCTGTATGCAGGCCAGTTGATTACACATCGGCAGACATGAAAAATTATAAAAAATTATATATATATATAAATAAAAAAGTAAGGTACCTGTTTAAGAAGTTTTCCATTGGACGAATGAAACAAAAAGTAAAAAAAACATGAGCTGCATGTCTCATTGTAGGAAACCGTTTTCCCAGCTTGCTAAAACACATTAGCCATTTAGCATAAGCTAACCACCTTATTAGCATACAATTGTGATAAATACTCCCCCCAAAAATACGGACCCTACATTTTTTATGACACACATTAACATAAACACACAGGAAAGTTTAACATTGTGTATGGCTACGTAAGAATTTGAGTCTAAATTATACCATTCCCACCTCCTCATCTCTCCCCGGCTACTAATGCTAGGCGTCTTCTCACCGCGACGGTTTCAAAACGTGAAAAGCGAGGACCCCATTTCGTCTAAGACACCGCCTGAACAGAATCACTGTAATTCAAAGTGAAATATTGCAAAAAACTCACGTATTTCAGTTTAAGTAAAAACACACACTGAACAAACGCAAGGTAACAGTAGATAGTGCAACTTTATGTTAATACAATCACGTCTCTCAACAAATGATCCATCGGGAATTAGGTTATTCCAATCTGTCAGAAAAAAAGGTGCATCCACCAAGGTCCAAATATACACAGATACATCAGAAAGAATTTAGTTAAACACTGTATATTGATACATGTGCAATTATTTATCCCAAATACAGTCTTTAAATGTCTAATGTCCTTTTGAAAAGAAAGAAGAAAAAAAGGCTTTATTGTGTGTGGCAATACAGGAGCTGCGATCCGGTTGCATGCAGAAAGCCATTGCACCATCCAATGTCCACTTTGCATTAAAATGTTGGCTGCAGCAGAATTATCAGATCTGGTTGGAATTGTTCAGCTTGTATTCCCAGCTTTTTTGCACCCAAAAACATTTAAATTACAATAATACAAAAATGGACATTATGCATATATTAAACTCTGAATACAATTCAATTATCCAATAACCCCAGAAAACAGCTTATCAACACCAGTTTTCCTTTGTTTTTTGGTAGGAAGGGAGGGGGGGAATACAATAAGTACCAAATGTAACAGAAATTGAACAAATGAACTCATCCACTGTTATCAGAAGTAGTATTTTTTGTTTCTGATTACACCCATCTGTCAGTTTGATCTTCACCATCTGGTGTGCAACATCAGCTGATGTGATACATTTCACAATAAACAGTTCTTCAGAAAGAATTTACCCACATATACAATATAACATATTACATCTTGCACAAACCCTTAGCAGAAAAAACCTATTTAAACCAACTTAAACCCTAAACAGCATATTAAAGATGGCTTAAGGCTTTTTTTTTTTTTGAGTACAAATTACTGCAATCCATGCTTGACAACATAAGTGAGATACATGTTTTTACAGTTTACAACCCAAAGTGATATGGTTACACATAAGAAACACTGCATTTTAACACAAGAGAACCCAAGAGGGATACAGATTCATTACAAACTCCTCAAAATAAGCTGTGAATGTCTAACCATGTTGGTAAAAAATATATATAGATTAGTGATATCACAAGTAATCAGGCACCAATAAATGGAAGAACAACTTGTAGTTTTTGTCAAATTATATATTAGTAGTTATTTTTAAATTATGTTAGCAGGTAAGCAACATCTATGTTACTGACTTATTTGTGACAGTTTAATAGGAGAACTGCTTATTAGGGGAAAACAGACTCAACAGATAACCTTCATATCTACACCGTATCTGAATCTATGAAAGGAAACTGAAAAAGTGGTGGTCCTCTTGGGGAGGCTGCCAAATAAAATATCATTTCTGAACGCTTAATAAATAAATGTGACAAAATATAAACAACTACCAAATAAAGAGAAAATAATAAAGCTATAATATATAAAGTATTACTTTGCAAAAGCACCTTGGTGCTGATGGAAAAAAATGCCAAATGTTGGCAGCAATTGTTAAGAAAAGAGAAAGGGAATAAGGTTTAAAAGTGGCCTTGTGGATAAAACTCCACTCTTCCTCTATTAGCCTGAGAAAACCTCTGTGTTGTTATGATTGCTGCTGGTCTGCTTCATTGTTGTTTTCCACCACATTGTTTACCACTGTTGATGATGTGGAGTTGTTGTTCTGAAGCCCCAGTTGAGCCAGTCCCTCTTCTGTGTTTGCCCATGAGCTCATTGACTCATGTACTGTTACTGTGTGTTCCTCCATCTGTCTCTGGAGGCTGTCCATCTCCTCCCTGTCAGGAAGAAAGAAAGCAAGCAATGGGAAAAAATGGCATCAGTTCAGACACTTAAAAAGCTCCATCTCGGTGTGCGAGTATGGAGTTTACTGCATCCAATTGGGACGATAGACTTACTTGAGCTGCCGCAGACAGTTGTGCAGGTTGTTGAGAGGTTCCTTGTTGACAGATGTTGATGGCTTTAATAACTCATCCAGCAGAGAGGCAGGCACTGGACAGTCTGGAATCTTAACTGGTGTTATTGGGTTGGTTGGGCTCCCCTCATTCTTCAACTCCAAGCGCTGCTGCTCCAACATCAATGCAAGATGATGCTTTAGTTGCTCATTTTTAGCAGACATCTGGCATAATTGGTGCTAAACTAAGCTGAATTACCTTTCTAAGGCGACTCTGTTTGAGATCTTGTTTGAGTTGCTGGTTTTGCAGCAGGACTGTCTTCATGCTGTTTCTCAGCTCACCCACTTTTGCTTGCAGCATAAATTTATCTTTCCTGGTGCTGGTCAGCTCCTCCTGCACAGACTCGAGTTCCACCTTGATGCTCTGAAACACAAAAGGTATTTATTTAAATTTTCTACACTCATCTACACGTCACAGCTCCATGTTTGTATTTTGAACGCTTGCCTGCAGAGCTGTTTGTAAATTGTCCAGCTCCCTGTGGTGACACTGCTCCATCATTTCCAGCTGCTGCTTCTGAGCTTCAATCTCCCTCTGCCTCTGTTCCACCTCCCATTTCAGGTCTTCAACCTGAGTCAGCAGACAACAATGATAAATGATTAACAAAAAGTGATTTATTGAATAAAGCTCGAGGTTTTAAAAGGTTTTTAAACAGAATAAAAACAAAAGAATGACAGATTGTGGTTCAGACTCCATACCTCTTGGTTGGTGAGGGGCTGCTTAGCTAGCTCCTCATCGAGTTGTTTTTGGAGGATTTGAAGCTGAGAATTAGCCTCAGCAAGCTCTTCTTGGAACTTGGAAATATCCTGAGTGTGCTGATCATCCTGAGACCTGCAGAGTTTAAACATATTCACTGATATTGAAAGGTGAGATTTTCAGCCGCTAATGATTTTGCAAAGCAATTTTAGAATTAAAAACAATTTATCTTTAAAATAGATATATGTACATACTGTAGTTTCTGAGCTTCACTCTGCAGAGCTTTGACAAGGTCTTCTTTAGCCTGCAGGTCCTTCTTAATCTCTGACAGTTCAAGCATGGCAGCCCTGTAGTGCCTTCTATTGTGGGCTGCCTCTGCCTTTGCTGCTGCCACCTACAGGACACATTTGATCATTACAACAACTTCAGATCAGAGACTGTAAAGAAAAAGCAGTAAATCCTGAAAAAAAGATGCCTTTTGTAATTAGGCTGTCTAACTTATAGAATATCAAACATATTTTTTGGCTATAATAAAAATAATTTAAAACCAATACATACAAATGAGAAATATGACAATGTTGGCAGTTGTTTACTTTAAAGCAGAAACTCTCCATATTTAATTAAAAAAAACAAAAAAAACAATTGTGTACATGATAAAACAGCTACCTGCTCTTTTAAGTCATTGACTTTGGTTTTCTCTTTCTCCAGAGCAAGCTGTAAAGTTTGCACCATCTGTTTCATTTGCTGGTCCTCCTCCTCTTTGCGCTTCAGAACAGCTTGAACCTAAACAAAGACAAGGGGGGAAAAAGATGCAGTTAATGTTAAAAACAAAGTTGTGAGGTATCTTTTCATACTTTGATCTACTGAGTAAACTACACTTATCATTTAGGTAATGAACAAGTTAATTCTTCACCTGCAAGTTAAGCTGAACAAGATCCGCCTCCCTTTTAGCTAAAGCCGACTCCAAAATGTTAGCATGTTCCCGCAATGCATTGTGGGATTGTGATAACCCAGTCAGTTTCCCTTTTTCGTGTTCCAGCTCAAGTGCCAACTTCTTGTTGGCATCTTCCAACTTCCTGATCCGTTTCTTAAAGCAGCGAGATTCTTGAAGCTGTGAAAATAATCCATGTTGTAAATGCAGTAATTCAATGTTAAACCATGCAGCAAACACATCTGCATTGTAAATATGCAGAAAAAATATACATACATTTTGACAACCTGAACAGATTAAAACAAATAGATGATCACATGATCATATTTTCACCTCATCCTCAAGCTCCAGAACCTTCTCCTGGTATTCCTCCAGCTCTGTAGAGGTGAGAGTGATCACTTCTTGTAGTTCCTTCTCCAGCATCGTCTTGCTGTTGGTAACAGCTTGCAGCTCCGCTTGCAAAGCTTTAATCTTCTCCTGTTTGACAACAAAGCTATACTGTATTTCAATATATTTCAGCTAGCAAACTCAAATTATTAATAACTACTAACATAATATGTTTGCAGAAATAGCTAGTTATGACATTTCTGTATAAATATCTCTACTTACACCTTTGTGGCATGACCTTAACATATATGTTTGAATTATAAATCATGTCTTGTGTTTTAGACTAGTCTGACAGGCTTTGATTTAAAAAAAGAATATATATTTCCTTTGCATGTCAAAGACTACCTTATAAACAGACCAATGTGGTGCAGCCTTGAGAAGCATGAATAGGTGCATCAGTAGGAAAATCAGGGTCCAGCAGGTTTGTTCATTACCTGTAAGACTTGGCTGCTGCCTCCATCTGATACCTGGGCCTTGAGTTTGGCTAACTCTGCTTCTGCTGTCTCCTTGTCAGTCAGGGCCTCTTGGAGCCTCCTGCTCAAGATACCTACAGCGTTTTCATAGGCCTTGTGTTTAGCCTTCACCTCCTTCTGAGCACTGGTCAAATCTGTTCCCAGCCTCTTCATGCGCACCTTCTGCTCTGAGATGGCCCTATTTAGATGCACATTAGAAATAAAAATAAATAAAAACCAAATGGCATCTCTGACAAACTGATTATATGTATGAGCATTTAATGCTGGTATTCAGACATCTTCAGATATTTTATTTGGAATTGCAAAAAGCATAAAAATCTGATAAAGAGCCAGTCACATACAAATTTCCTCCCATGTATCAGGATTATTCCATAATTGTATATAAATAAAAGCCAACAACAAAGATGTGCATTATAGTTGAAGTCATTACTGACTCATCCTTTAAGTTTCTGCATCTCAAGCAGCACATGACTCACTTCTTGGCTTCTCCCTCCATTCGCTCCACCTGCTTCCTCAGTCCCTCATTCTCTTGAGTCACGGCTGCCAACTGGTTCTGATCAAACTGCAGAGTCTGGGTTGGAGGAACAAACATACATTTCTCCTCACATCAAAATATATAAGTTTAATAACAATAAATATCAAACTAATGATAATACCTGAATCTGGGTTTCTAGTTGATCTCTTTCTGTCTGAATTGCTTGCAAATGGGCTTCCATGTTACTCATTTGCTCCTGGACTCTTGCCACTTCTTTTTGCAGCCGAGCTTGTTCAAACTCGGCCTTTTGCTTGTCACCCTGGACCCCCAGCAGCTCCTGCTTCAGGTCTTTCATCTCCACCAACAGACGCTTTTTGGTGGACTTGAGCTCACTAATTAATTGGTCCTTGGAGCTGGCATCACGGCGGTATGCCTCCACCATGACCTGCAAAGCCAACAACATTGTTCATTTGATGAAAACAAAGACACAAAACAAACAAACAAAAAATAATTGTCTCCATAGACTGAGTGTTGCTGATATTTGCCTTGACTGAGAGCATGCAATAAGCCGTAGCAGCTTAATAGCAGGATGCTGCAAGAAAAGAAGAGGACTGCACAGCCTTGTTGTAGGAACATGAATACTCATAGTAAAAATAAACCTGCGGCATAGACTACATTGTTGTAGTGATGTGTAATAAAATATCTTATTAATTTTGAAATGTGTAAAGAGACCATAGAAATAAGCTGTGTCGTGTATTTAAAATGACATAAAAAGACAAAAAGCAAGATTGTTAAAGGACTAAGATTAAAAACACTACCGGGTCTAAAATAAGGATAGACAGCTACATTACCTCATCATACTTGCTTTCCAGGAACACGCACATGGGACTGACGGTTATTCAGTTTAGTTATGTGTCTGATTCATCACAGACTAAGAATTTAGTTTGGTTAAAGTTGTTTTGTTCAGATTCTGCTATGAGAAAGATGTTTGTGCAACATCGTGACATGTTCTGATTCCTCATAGTTTGCATCTCGTAATTATTCCAAGTAACTTAGAAACAATCTGATGGACCAAAATCAAGATGCAGAGCATTCAGGAAAAAATGAAGTTTTACAGAAATTATACAGAGAAAATTTCTGTCATTCTGTCAACAGACTCCTCCTCCTCTATGAAAGCCTGTCAGTGCTATAAAGCAATCCCTTTTCCATCCGCTGAAGCATGTCATCGTGTCTTTAGGCATTCTTCAGAGCATCAGATTGCCTGCTGGCTTTACAAAGCATCCTCCCACAATGCAGTCATCAGTGGGTCAGTTGGGAGGTTTATAACAAATTGCCTCTTCATGTACATTTAGTCTCAACTTCTCCCTGCCTTCTACCAACTTTACATGGAGGAGGAGGGGTACATTTGTGCAAGAACAAGATGAAGATCTTACTTTCTGTTGCTGGAACTGATCCTTTAATTTCTGAGCTTGCTTCTTCAGGGAAGCGTTTTCTTGCTGTAGAGTTTCAACCTGTTGCGTAACAAAAAAAATATGGTTTACAAAACATTTCCCTTTGGTTAACAATATACCTTTTAAGGCCTGTTTCTATAACTACCATTGATAAAGTCATCTTCACCGCTGTATCCTACCTGATTGGCTTTTATTTGGATTTCCTGTCTGAGCTTGTCCAATACATCTGAGGCCACTAAAACTCCTTCCCCCAGCCGTTCAGCACCCTCATCGAGCTGGCTCTTATCAGCTCGGGCAGCCTGAAGTGCAACCTCCAGGACAATTTTCTCATTCTGGAGGTACTGGATGTTGTCATCCTTAGCAATGTTCTCCGTCTGCAGTTCTGCCAGCTGGGACTCGAGCTCCAGATATCGAGCCTCCAGCTGGTTAATAGACTGTTCTTTGGTGTGAAGATTCTCCTGAGTGTTTGTCAGCTGCCGCATCAGCTCCAGATGTTCTTTCTGAAGTGACTGCAGCTGCACATCCTTTTGGGAAAGGGTAAACTTCACCTAAGAGAAACATAGTTTAACAACATTTTAGTGCAAAGTACAGCAAACCTTTCACAGTCTAAGTCAGATGGGAAACAAGGTACGGTTTCATTTGAAGAGCACCTGCTCAAGTTCCCTCTCCAGGGTGCTAGCTGTGTTTGCTAGCTTTATTAGTCGATCTCGCTCCTCTTCAAACTCCTCAAGTTTGTGCTGCAGGTCATCTTCAACCATCGTCTTTGCATCCTGGATCTGCTTATAAGCAGCCTCTTGGGTCAACATGTCAGCCTATGTCACACATTACAAGCATATAAAACGTTTCAAATCAGATATTCTTCTACATAAACATTGTCAGTTAAAAAGAAATGGATTCATTTGCTTTTATATGCAAACCAGCTGGTGTAAAAGGATGGTGAGTCTATACCTCAATGCTTTGCAGCTGTACAGCAATGCGCTCTTTTTCTTTGATGGAGCGGTGTTGGGTCTCTGTGAGTTGATGAGAAAGTGTCACATTTTCCAGTTTCAGATGTTCCATAGCGCCAAACTGAGTCATCTGTCCGGCCTTTGATAGAAACAGAGTTAAAACAGTCACCCACAGACAGACAGTTGTTTGCATGCTTTATGCCATGGTATTAAACCTAACTGTATAAGCATCAGCCTCACCTGGATGTTGGCCATTTCACTTTGCAGTCGTACTCTTGCCTCTTGGGCCAGTGCTAGCTGTTGCTGGTACCACTGTCTGACCTGCTGCAGTGAATCGATCTCAGCCTGGGAAGTCTTAAGCCGGCTCTGCAGAGTGCTGCGCTCCAGCTGCACCTGCTGAAGCTGATTCTGGAGGCCACCCATCTGTTGACGCAAATCTTGTACTGCAAAAAGAGAAAGATCAATAGATCAAACTCAAAAAAATGGTTAGAGGTGACTTTTTTTCCCCCTCAGACTCCAGTCACTCACCTGTAATGTCCCTTGAATTTACATTGTTTTGCAACTCCTCGACCTTCACCATCAGCCGGTTGTATTGGTCTTCAGAAACTTTGAGGTCATTGCTGAGAGAAGTCAGGCTGGCATTTTTGCTCTCCAGACTGCCCTGAAGCTCCACCATGGCTTTTTCTAGCTGGCTGCAGTTCTGCCGGAGTGAGCCAACCTCGGTGGTGAGGACACTCTGCTTCTCCTGGCTGGCTTGAGCTTCTTCCTTTTTAGCCTGCAGCTGAGCATTCACTGTAGCAAGCCGGGCCTGAAGCTCCGTTTTCTCCTTGAGAGCCTAGACGTTTTAATAGAAATGTAATAATATTTATTTTAGATGGTTTTAGACATTTAGCCATAAAAAAGTTCTAAAAGTGATGATTGTATGGAGCAGTTTCAGTAATGTTTCATTGTATCCTTGTTATTTTGGTCATAAATATGGCTGCTCATGTGCAGAAGGAAAAAAGAAATGACCTGACTGGCTTCAGAGGACAGGGATTCCAGCTGACCCTCAAGTCTCATTTTCTCTTTCAGCACCTGGAGCACATCATCGTGACCCATCACAGAACTCTCCATGGAAACACTAAAAATAAAAACCACAAACACAAAATAAAACTTTTCAGTAAACGAGGTTAAAGAGGCTATAGATCAACATCAGACTCTTTATTTGAGAGGAGAAACAAAAAAGTACCTGCTGGAAAAACTATCCCTGCGACTGCGAGGCTCTGCTATTCCTTCTCTCTCCTGCTCCATTTCCAGCAGGTGCTGCTCCTCACTGGCCGCCTGCAGAACCTCGTGAAGGGAGGGGAACTGACCCATGGCCTCAGGGGCAATTTCCCTCCCATCCACAGTGTAAGGTCCCCTTTGTCTTTCTACTGCAGCAGAGAGCATGCCATAGGTTCCCCTGGTGGACACACTGCTGTAAGAGGAGCTGTCACTATCATTGCCATCATTCCCTGGCCTCGCTCCCGATTCACTGCCATCAATTTCGGATATATTGTCACTGACGTGGAGTGAAACACTGGGCTGGGTCTCTGTCTCACAATTGCTACACTCTGACACCAAACTGACCTCGGATAGTGTGGACACTGTGCTGACAGTGGAGTGGAGAGAGCCACCAGTGTTATCTGTCATGTTTATGCCACCTCCTCCTCCCCCACCATCACTCTCAGAAGATTTTAAGTCAGCTAAAGAGTGGATCTTACTTGGCCGAGGTGTCCTAGACTTTCTCTCCTTGGCAGGAGGAATTCCTAAGCTACCAAGTTTGGGGCCACGCGGAACGCTGGTCCTCAAGAAAGAATACTCCTTGGTCATAGCAACAGCGTTAGCCCGGGGTAAAGCCTCGGGATGCAACATGAGTTCTGGATCCAGAGTGCTAAATGGTCTGTTTTTGGTATTGGTGCGGTGAGACTAAAGGAAAAAAATAAAATAATTATGTTCACAAAAGCAAAAAGGAATTCAGTTCTAAACTTTACAGCAGCTGTAGGCATTTACCCTTTCCTTATGTCGTTGAACTCTATACTGTTTAAGTTGTTCCTCCAGACGCCTGCGAGCCTCGAAGCGAATCTTTTCCTCATTCTCCATCTCCAGCGATGGCTTCAGGTTGGCTAAAGAAAAGAAAAAAAGTCAGGTCAAAGTTAAAACTTGTACCCAAAAACGCAGACAACCTAAATACACAGCAGTACATTATTCACACATCCAATTGACCGACTGTAAATCCCACATCTAGCTGCAGAGCCAAGTGTTAATGCTTTGATACAATGTACATGCATGAGATATTTAATTATATACAATAATGAACAAAGTTACTTGGAATCTTGAGCTTAAAAATCAATAAACAAATTATTAAAATCATAATTATGTACATCCATCCATCTTCTCCTGCTTATGTGGAGTCAGGTTGCGGGGGTAGCAGCCTAAGGAGGAAGGCCCAGACTTCACTCGCCCACGCCACCTAACAGCTAATCATGACTCATTATGTAAATCTTTTTGGAAAAATCAATTCTTATGTAAAGGTTTTAAATAGATTTACTTAGTCAGATATGTTGCTTTATTCTATGGAAGTTGTACTAATGTAAAGTCAAACTTAAACCTTGATTAAAATGAATACATTTCATAACATACAAAAAAACCCACCACCAAAAGACAAACCATTACAGGGATTAGTTCCAAAACACAGTCATTAGCTCACAGTGGTCCCAGTGAAACACCCACACCAAATATAACAACAAGCAGTTAACTGTACTGAAGATTTTTAGAAGGACAGCAGGCTGAAACGGTTAAAATAAATCGCCCCTAATCCTTCTGTTCAGACCAAACAGAGACAGTAGTTACCAAAAGATGCTCACATTCCACAGCAAAATGAAGTCAGAAAACAGATTATTAACGGGGGGGCATTCACTACACATAGTTTTATGCTTACACAGTTCAGTCTCCTGCATAGGCATACTGAGCCTGAGCGACTGCAAAGCATCACCCCTGTGAACCGTGACCTCAGCACTAGCTCCCTCAGATTCCTCTAGCATCATGGGTGGATAAGCAGCCACACCTGGGGAAGGCTCTTGGGTCTGCGGGTTGACAGGGGAGCTGGTATTCTGAGGAGGAGCTGTTGGAGGTAGGGGCCCATTCATAAAGGCATCCCCTACAGTATCAAGGCCAGCTACTACTCCATTCCCATTTGGAATCACATCTGAAGTGACAGGGCCTGAAAGATAGAGGAAGAAAATCTTAAAGAATGTGAAAATTAGATGCAAGCCAGTGAACACGCCACAATGGATGCGATTCTCATGATAAACTGGCTAACCCACTAAGTCTAGCAACAATGTCTTCAGTAAAAAAAGATGTCATTTGCCTAATTAAGCCCATCCCATAAGCCGCATATACTCTTGCTATTACACTCTGTCAGATTTAGACTATTGCAAAATACTTGATTCTTGGAACACATGTGCACACAAAAATGCTTTTGTTTGTAAAAAACTTTTGTATTTTTCATATTTGTAAAAAAAAAAAGAAGATTGATCCAGATCCTATTGTGGCGATATTTGGGGTAACACACTTTGATGGAATCTCTAAAGCTCAATCGCAGTT
>JBAMIG010000012.1:20782520-20807676 GCA_037177335.1 Kiunga ballochi | reverse complement strand
ACCAGTCAAAATTTTAGACACACTTTCTTTTTTGATTTAATGGAAAAATGAAAAATGTGTTCAAATTTTTGACTGATGGTAGTGTGTGTCTCTGTGCGTGTGTTTGTTAAAATGTAGGTATACTTTTTATAGTACGAAGAAAAGGTGAGGAAATTAGAAAATAAATAAACAGAATATTTTGAATGACTTTAAACCAATGTTGTTAACCTAATTTAAAGCAATATCCCGTTGTTCACCTTGACCATCCATGGAAAAGTTATGAAATTTCCAGCTTGTTTGTTGTAGTTTCCCATACTCTGTGGAACATTATTCCCTTTTTTGGCTTTCATGGGTGATTTTGATGACTCAGACAAGATTTTTGATGTTGCTGCACTTCACCAAATTGGAAAAATGGCATGCAGGATTCAAACAGTTAAAATGAAAACCATCCTGGGATCATATTTTCTTTTCTTTTTTGTTTTAATATCCATTGAGTATGTAATCCCTTTGCCGCTAATATTGGGGGAAAGTTTATGATCAAATATTAGTCACGGATGAACAGGGATAAACATTCAGGGGTTGCTTCTAGGTCATATTGTGTCCATTCAGTGAGACTACAACCCATGTTTAATCAATTTATAATTATCATAGAGAGGGAAAATGTACTATTGATTCAATATTATGAGGTGTAACGGGGCAGTTTCAGGACTTCCAGACTCCTAAAGTTGTCATGTTTGCATCAGGTTAAGCTGGAAATTCAGGTTTGAATTGTTTGTCTGTAGGAAGTGTGAATAAGCAGATACATTTTTTTATAATGATGAGGTATACACTGAGCATTTTGACATTTAATTTTTGATTGATAATCGTGTGATAATGGCTGATGATATAACCTCAGAGGGTTAACTTCTGGCACAGATGTATTTGACCACTAAGACTAGAATAGGTTTCTTTCCTTTTAACACTTACCTGTCAAGAGTCACTCTCATCCACGGATGCATGTCAGATTGATAGTACAATTCTTTGAACAAGGCTATAAAGAAGCCCTTGGTCTATTGTCAGCATCTCCAGCTTTAGTTCCTGTGTACATTGGATGTTCACTATGGTTGCAATTATCTGCCTGAAGGGGCACGGTAAATGATGGCTTTGTCCTCTGTTCCCCTTTTGTATTAAGATGATTTTTTTTTCGAACAGCATAAACAAGCTTGGAATTTATTCTATTCCCCTCAGAGAAACAGAGGCATCCATGTCTCTCAGTCCACTTTTCAGCTCTTTGGCTGCAGGAGAGTGAATTTGATGTTTGTTTTGGTGCTCTGCTCTAGATTTCAGAAGGTTTTATTTGTGATGGAATTAGGGAACATTTATCTCTAATTGAAGTGAGTTGTGGGACAAGTGAACATAGAATTCATCCATTCTTCCCATGAATTATACGACAAGATATTACATGTTTGTCAACAGATGAACATTTCACTTTGTATCAGAGAACTTTAATTAAATAAAAAGGCCAGTGTGTGAAAGGTATTAAGGACAAAACCTCTATATAGAGGACTACTCTGAATCTTCAAACATTTCTTCAATAATCTATATGAAGATTTGTGTTTTTATTTACTGAAAGCAAAAATCCTTCTTTTAGACTCCATTTATGTATTGTTGGGCCATGCATCCTTTTTCAGTTTTGAAAACAAAAACTATAAAATGAAATAATGTGTTTATATAAAGCTAATAGAGACAGACATAGCGGCTCTTACAATAAATCTAGTGATGTTAAGGCAAATCAGAAGCAATAATGTGACTAAATTGTTCTAATAACCATCATGACCACCTTAAAGAACTTGCATTATAAACAGGATGCATGTCAGGATTTTTACAACTGACATCAAACTGGCTCTACCCTGAACGAGACACATCTACCCTTTTAACCTGCACCCATTTAGAAAAATATTAGTTGGTTTATTTTTTAGAATCTTATACTTTATTGGATAAATTGGCTTAAAAAACAAAAGAACCAGTAAATGCAGGTAAAACTGGTCAGTTCAGATTTATTTTCTTAATGGTTTTTACCATTAAATTCCAATTTAGTCCATTTCCTTTTTATTATGCTCAGCTAAATACCAAATCATTTTTTTTATTGATTCAAATGTTAATACGTATCCTAAAGGATTTGAGATTTTTTATTTAAAAAGATGTCCTGGTTTCATTCAGGTGGCACATTGGCCTGAAGAGGAAAAATGAATTATGAAATTTACTAATCAAGTTGATCAATCTGAGCTTGCACTACTTCCATTGGTGCAAGTCTTACACATATATACATTGTGTGTGAATGGAATGTTAATGGAATAAATTCTGTGTACAGCCAACTCAGAAATGTGTTTTTCATGGTATTATATCAGGCAACAGTTTTTCCAATGGTCATGTCTCCATAGCCTGTATATTAGACCCCGAAATAAGACAATTCTGTCTCCTCTCTCACTTGCTTGCTCCAGTTTGTAAATGTCATACTATATGAAAAATCTCAGACTCAACTAATGAGTTGGAAATATTTTTTTATACCCTTACAAAGGAAAATAGCCACTCTCAGTGGATACTGCCATTTACCTGTCTCCGGCTAGCTTAGCTTCCCTCACATAGTGGACACCAGCCCTATCCCTATCCTGTCCGCAAGCGGGACATAGAGTCTGTGTGGACAGGCACCGCTCATGAACATTTACAGATACTGCCCATAGAATGTATATAAAAGATAGATGGAGCCTTCTAGTAGGTTTCTGAAGAGCAAAAGTTAGTCTCATTTGTTCTTCTTACCGTCGCCATCTTGGCAGCTGCATCATATTGGTCCCAATAAATACAAAAATGGGCAAAGAGCTGAAGTTGAGTGTGGGGGGTGGATGATTGATGTCTATCAAACTCTGAGCTGCTTGTAGCTAGGAGCTAACTGAGCTAATTCAGATCTAACAGGAGCTACCCAACTGGAGTAAAGCCTGGGTCACACACCTTGACTACTTTCTGTCATCTTAGATACCTGTCAATCAAAAGGACACGCCCATGTTTTAGACACACACACTGTTGTAATCAAGGCAAACTTGTCCTATTATCCCTATATGCTTTTACCAGGCTGTAAATATTTATTTCTGCTTTGCATTTGACCTTTGCAACATTAGCATCTAAAAGGGTTTGTCTGTTTTGGAGCCCCTAGTGGACGAGGAATGAACTGCAGCCCTGGAGGACCAACTTTAGCCTCTTCTGTGCGAGAACAGCTTTTGGAATGGCTGAAATTAAGGACTAAAACTCAATTTAGAGCAATACACTTTTAAAACATCGTTGTTGGACCTCTCACATCTATGCGATATCAAATAGGATGTTTTAATATTCACACAGCATGGTTTTAAAACATGTTAAATGACTGAAAGCTGGGTTCATTTTCATTGTTTTGATGTGAGTCGTTATTGGAAATATTAGTCCATTAGGAAGCAGAGTAACGAGAAGCCAACAAAATCCATTTTCTATACTGTTTCATCCAGTTCAGGGTCACTGGTAGCTGGAACCTATCCCAGTAATCACTGGGTGAGAAGCGGGGTATACCGTGGACAAGTCGCCAGCGTCCAAAATCCAGTTAGCCAAATTACACAACTGTTCTAGACAAGTAGCTAGCTAACTGTTCTGCATTCGTTATACAAATACATCCTCCCTGCCTGACAGAAGTTCAGAACTTGGTTAGCCTACTCAAACTGAGGAAGAAGAATGTGATGAAGAGTTTCATGAGTTTTACCAGGAACAAAGTTAAAACGTAGCAGTGATGTTGGACTGGTCATGAACTTATAAAGTCAGTTTTATGCTCTGTGGATGTCACAATTAAAAATCTCACACTATGGGACTCTTCTTGTCTCTATTGTAATTCATGCAGGATGATTTCATTTCCTGGAGACTGAAGTAGCCAATCAGATGGCTGCACAGTAAATCAGAGAACAGAAGTCACAAAATAAAGGAGAAGCTTAGTGGAATGATTATGTTTTAGGACCAAATAGCACCTGCCTCATGTTGTTACTTTGACATTAGCAACATAATGCTTCTAAACTAGTGTGTGTGATTGTGATGGTCATTCAAAGCAATCTCTCTCAATTTCCCCATCAGTATTCTTTATTTAAGATGTTCTGAAATCAGACTGATAAAACCATGCATTTATGTCAACAACATAAAGGCTAAGCAGACATTTCAGAAGACTGCTGACTTTTAATAAGACTTTAAAACCTAATTTTACACAAAAAGCAATATTTTTACTCATGGATTCTGCCACATCGGGGGAAACACTAGCCCTCCAATGAGCTTGTTTCTCACTTTAAGCCAGATGTACCCTGTGCCTCAACTATCATAGTGACGGTTTTCTGCTACAGGTGGTGCATCCAGGGTCACATTTCCCAAAAGCAACCAACACATGAAGACAAACAGAAAAGCATTGAAAACTCAGAAGGTAAAAAACAATAAAAGCCACACGGCTGCAGCCAGTAAACAAGCGCTGTAGCTGGCGGGTTATCTTTTATTGCCAGATATAATGTTTAAGAAATACGTTTTTCTGGCATTTTATATTGCGGGGAGTCTTGGATGTCTTGTATGTGTTTAGGCTGATTGATGGCAGTTTAAATGTGTCAGCCGCGTCCATGCAAGACTTTGCCCAAACACCAGTTATCATAGATAAGTGCATTCATTGGATCTCACACTAAACTCTGCATTATTTCTCCAAAGTGGTTAAAGTCACTGTAGAGATAGGCAGAGGTCACCGCTGTGTTTCACAGGCTCACATTAACAGCAACCACAGTTGCAGAAGATCTTTTCTAGAGAAAATATGATAATAGGTTTTCCACCACAAACATGGAAAAGAGGGCTTGCATGTGCCTGTGCTCGGGCCCACCCAGCCACATATATGCGCATGTTTTCGAACCGCAGCAGTGATTACAGTGCTTCAATTATCCATACAAGCTACAAAGAACATCCTGTGAATGAAATGCTGATCGAACATGCGTTGACTCGGAGAGGTGTTTTAATGGATCGCTTGTGTTGCCGTCTCTGGTGAAAATGTGCTGAGATAGTCAACAGAAATGACCTGCAAGTAAACTTGCCACAAGGCTGAACAGGCTCCCACTGATCCCACCAGGCGGGACATTCATTCAAGGGAGATGTGATAAAAACCTGGTTGGGTATCAACACCTTTCACAGCTGCGCAGGATGACCTCAAGGAGTTTGTTTTTGCCTTTTTATTTGGAAGAAATTGTCACAAAGGATGTGTAGGAATTGATTGTGTGCATCTTTCAGGCCTTTAGTGCTTTCATAGCTGCACCCTTCTCTTTCCATAAGTATTAGAAAATCCCTGTTTTAAATTATATTCTCTGAAGGTAATTAAATAATATTAGAGATTTTTCTTCGATATCTGTGTACTGTAAAAAAAATGGGATCATTATAAGAGCATGTGAGGTCTTATTTGGGGGAAATTCCTGTACATTTGTTAAACTGATTTAAAAAAAAAAAGGTTTTTTTTACCATAAGTGAATCAGCTGAACTCCTAATCTTGTTAACCCTGCATAGCCACAGCATCTTTAATGAACTGTTTTTTATGATAAGAAATCAAATAGTCTCAGTCCATATTTAATTTCTTTTTTGAGGCAATGTGACACTTTCTCAACCGTCCTGAGTATTTCTTTTGTGTCAGTAGGAAGGACTTGTTTGTTCTTTTGTTGTTGTTGCTGCATTTCTGCTGTTGTTTTGGAAGCTAAATTTATTAAGTCTTTATGCTGCTTCCTCACAGAGTTTGGAAAAGTGGATATTGCTTCACGCTTGGAAAAATAAAGCAAGATGGTGATGCATCCTGAGTAGGCGCTTGCCACTGAAGCACAAGGCTGTGAGGCGGTGTCAGTCTGCTGCTGTAGTAAACAGGCCTGGTGAGGATTCCTGCCCCCTTTTGAGGGGCCTGCCTGCCTGTTTATGAGCCAGTCTAAGACTGTTTGTGCATGAGAGCCTGTGTGTGTGTGTGTAAGTGTGTGCTAACTGTATTTCAGCAGAAGGCAGCTCTTGTTGCAGAGTTTTCACAGCGGTGTCACCAGCCTGGGTGGTTAAAAAAAAAAAAAAAAAAAAAGGTAAAAACTCCCTCTTGAACTGAACACTTCGGTCTGGCTGCAGGCCTCTGTGTTGTCAGCAAATCTGAAGCTATTTAACTTTTTATGCGATAAAAATTCATCCCAATTAAAAAAACATTTAGTCTAATCTATTGTTTTTTTCCTTTAGTTTTTATCACTGTTTTTCTCAGCCACGCATGCAATGTTGTAGATTTTGTTGCTATTTAAATCCATTAACTATATAGTTTCACTACACAAAGTGATCTCTCATGACTCACATGGTTGTATTTGTTCTTTATTTATTTATTTATATTAAAAGATGTACTACTGATTGAAGGCCTCTCTGTAGTAACAGCAGCTGCTCTGATGTCCCTCTAAACAAGTCATTTCAGACAATTATCAACTCAGTCGATCTACTTCTGTCCACAAAAGCAACACAACCGGGGTGCTGTGACCAGCCGGCTCTTATGTAAACTTTCAGCTTGCACCTTCATCACTTCATTAAAATATGATCCGGCCTCCCCATTTGTGAAGTGGCTCGCTAAAAAAGCACTGCGGCTCATTGTTTTGCCATGAGAAAAGGCATCCTTGAATAATTAGCGGCCCGCCAGTAGAGCGGCCTGTGATGTAACAGAACCGAGATGTTTGGCATTATAAGAATGTCCCATTTCCATTTGACACTATGGCACTTTAGAGCCTTTTCATGTGTAGTCTAGCATGTATATACAAGGGTGCACAGATCTCCCAGCAGCCTCATCCTGGTGGGATAGATGAGACCGTTTCATCATTTTTTCTCTCTTAGTATTCATTCAGAGCAGAGCAAGTTTGGGTTTGTTTCAGGATGAAAAGTGGGGCGTAACAGGTATTAAAAACAGGTCATTTGTTGATTGTTTTGCACGCTTCCACCCCACGTTGTGAAGTAATTTCCTTTTAATTGCACAAAATAGCTGCAAACCACAAATCATCTACTCCTAACCTTGGCAGTAATGGCATTTGGCACAATCAAATATTATTCATGTTGTATCACATTCATTTCTTGTACGTTTGTAGGCTTTGGAAGTAAAGTATGTTAAGTATGAATGTTTATCTTCATAATGTCAGTCATTAAAAAAACAAGAGCGCAAAGTCCTACGTCAGAGCAGCAATAACGAAAACCAAAATAATAGCTTTAGCTGTGTTTTCCCCCCAGATAGTAAGAAGAATCCACGAACATTTAATCGAATGTAATGTCATTCATGTGCCACAAGCAGTTTATTATCTATGACAACGGCACTGCTGTTTGTAAATGTAATTAGGAAAATATGTGGTGTAGTAAGCTGGTTAAATGGTTGCATTCTTGGTCAGCCACACACTTTCCCTTTGCAGTTCATAGAAAATGCAATGGAGGCTGACAGACCTTGCTAATACCATCCCACGGCTCAGGCCTGTGTTGTTGTTCACTTAAACTTGACCCCATCTGTGAGCTCAGCATGTCATGATTTGGTCACAGGCTATATTGGTTCTTTCACATCACTGCGCAGAGATTTTAAAGCATCTTCAAGTGTGTTCTCTTTATCCAGCAGAGCACTGTCTGCCAAAAAATGTAAATCTTTGGCCACGGTGTCTTTAGCATTTTAGTGTAGTATTTCCACCAGCTGTGACAGCCAGTTGTGCTGTGGACTTAACTTATGCTCCAGTGTGAAATAACAGGAGCAAAGAGCTGCTGTAATTGTGCAGATATGTTGAGGATTAAAAAAAAATTAAAGTATTTTAAGAAAACAGCATTTTATTTAGTGTGAATTTTTATATATTTTATTTTTTCTAATTAAACTAGTTATTTATTTGAAATATTTTGTTATTTGAGCATCAGTGTCCAGTTACTCTGTGAAATGCCTTGAGTTCAATGCCATAGTTTTCTTTAGCCAGAAGTCACCATTAAAGGTGTTTATACAAGGTTTTGTTGAAAAATAAGTTTGTTTAAGGGCTTAAATGTAAGAAATTGCTAAATGAGTTTCTGAAGGACCACCAGCACGGTAACCCAGCTAAAAAAGGAGCATGATAACAAGCAGGGGGATTGTACTGATTTCATAAGAGAAGCTACTCTGCAGTCATAGAGTAGTTTTAATATGTTTTTATTTTGGTCCAGAGCACAAACGTCGCCTGAGGGTGTTGGTTTGTTACCTGTCTGGTGAAAGGGGTCCGTTTGTCTGTCTGGCCCATTCCCACAGTCCATAACTGAGGCAAACAGGAAAGCTCATAAATGCACTGCTCTCCTACAAAGGTCTGGTCCTCAGCTCGCTGGTCCAACCACACATCTGCCTCTGCTTAGGGCAACGGTTCCCCCTTACATTTCTGTACACCTGGGAAGAATTATAGCCTGCATGTCTGAAGAAAAACCCCACTCCTTCCCCACGCTCATGGTTACCAAGGTCAGCCGTACTGGCAAAACACAGGCTTTGATACAAAAGCAGAACAGAGTTGAATAGTTCACCATTGAAATGGTTTTTGTCAGTAAGCAATGTAACCACAAGCCGACTGTATTCTTTTTCTTTGTTGTTGGTACCTTTTGACGTAGAACATATAAAAAACCAAGAGGTTTTTAATGATTAATTTGAATGCATGACTCATCCCAAGATTAAGAATTTTAAGGTAATACTGGTCAACACTTGTACACATGATTCAGAATAACATGAGTGTTAGAAGTGAATCACAAGTCGTCACCATGACAGTTAACAACTATTTGCTGTCTGGTATGAAATGTCAGGTTTAGCCCAAAGATAATTGAATGAATGTGATTCCCATTGCAGGTGTACTTTGACTGTGGTGCCAGAGTGGATGTAGTGGATGTCCAAGGCCTCATCCTGTCTCCTGGTTTCCCTTATAACTACTCCTCTGGGACCCACTGCGTTTGGCAATTTGTTGTGCCAATTGATTATCAGCTTGTTCTGGAGATATTTGACTTTGATGTGTTTGAAAGCCACGACTCCGCAGCCCAGTATTCGGCTATCTCGAACTCTGGGGAGGAAGAGGGGTCTTTCGTCAATGGCGACATAGCAGCTGATGAAATCTCATCCACGGATAAAGAGTCTATGCGTCAGAGCGCAGGGGATGTTTCAAAGATTCAGCAGTCGCCTCGTGATGCTGAGGGCAAGCAAGTGGTTGTCCAGGAACAGTCCACAAAGATGGAGATTGCCAAAGTTTCGAATTCGGCCAAAAGATCCACAGATTCCTCCTCTGATTTTTCTTTGCCACCTCCTGCCGCTCTTCTCCTACTACCTGAGGCTGTGCGTCCAGGTGACAAAGCCATCAACTCTGCCTCTTCGTCTCATCTAAGGGGAGACCTCAATCCCAGTTCTAACCCAAGCACAGCTGGGGAAGCAACCACCCTGTCCTCAAAGCCCTTCACCAACACTCCAGCTGTGAGCCCAGAAACCCAGCAGTCTGTGCTTGACACTTGCCCACACGATGTCCTCTACATATCCGACCTCATCACCTTTTCCTCTCGGTTCTGTGGGTCCAACCGGCCTCCCAGCAGCCAGCTCGTTTTTGGTTCCAACCAAGATATGGTGGAAGTCATCATGGAGCTCATCACTACCACCCACTGGGGAAGGGGTTTTGCTCTTATCTTCCATTACTACAATTTGACCGAGCCAGGGGGTGACAGACGCGTCGCATCTCCTACGGGGAACAAGGCTGACTCCCTCCTGGCTGCTGTGAGCGGAGCTGCCTTCTTCACCATGATTCTTACAGGTGTCCTCTGCATCATATTCAGGTAAAAGAGTCAAAAACCTTTTCACAGTTTCGATCATGTAAACATTTGACCAAATATAACGGGACTGCCTTGGGTTTTTTTTCAATGCCAAATTGGTTCCACTATCATAAAAAAGTAGTTGTCCAGGATGGATTTGATTTTGTTTGTTTCAAAGAACAAATAATAATAAACACCAACTATGCTTTAGATGTAATGGTTTGGTTTAGATGGGCAGGATAGGAGCCTACTGGGACTTTTTAGGCTGCATTCCCACTTTGTTTAGTTCTGATTTGGTCTCAAATGCCTCGCATCTGATTTTCATGTATTTGTACGAGATACCTTTATGCATATTTCATTTGTGTCAACAGAAAATGTTATGCAACCGCTCTAAAGATAAGGTGGAAACAGACGAAGCTTGCTGAAATTAAGCTATCAGGGATTTTGTGGAATTGGTAAACATTTATGATGGATGGATGACTATTTATCCCCGTTCAATCCCCAAATTCAGTTGTTTTAGCAGCCTAGTTCATGTTGTTGTGGTGTCTATTTGGACCTTGAATCTGTAATAAAGTTTGACTTTAAATGAGTAGAAAAGAATAGAATACACTTAAAGGCACTTTTGAGATGACAAAGTGAGAATAAACGACTAACAGATTATTATTATAATAGAAACAGTATATGATAATGACAATAGTAATTATATAATGAAAAGACTATTAACAATATTATTCATAGTAATAAACAATATAGGAAAAGATTAAGAAAGTCAAGGAGCACTAGGTTGTATTTTTATCTAAAAGCATTCATTTTTTTCAATCTTTTTTTTCTCATCTCTTCCTTTCGCTGGGTAAACTTTCATTGTATCAGGTTTTTTAAGCTTTTGACTGAAACCCTTGCAAAACCAATGACATTGCTATCAAAACTAACTGTACTAGCATATGTTTGCCCCAGCACTTCCTCTTAACTTAAATGCACATGGTAACGTTTACGAGTAAAACATAATTAATTGCCACAGGGGAGCATCTAAACAGGTCTATGTTAGGATTCAGCTCAAAGAAAATGACTGAAAAACCATAATCTTGCTTTTGACTCCATTTTAAAAGTTAAGCCAAATCTAAATGAATTCTCAGTGAATTTCCCCCCAGAGAAATTAATAAGTATTTATCTTTTATAAAAAAAAAAAAAATCTCCTGACTGGCAGCGCATTGGTCAGTGTTACACACACACAGATACACACTCACACCTATTCGGTCGCAGCTCTCTCATGTTGACTCAGCTGGAAGCCTCAGTCCTTGATGTGGTGACCCTTGGCGATTAGGTGGGTTTGGCTGCAACTGCGCGGCTTCCTTGATGTGGAGCATTCTCACCACAGACTGAAGGGCATTCAAGGTACAGCACCTGGCATTAATTCCAGCTCACAAACACATAAAGGCAGCATGAAAGTAATGGGCGGGGAAATGAGGGAATAAGGGGAGTACAAGGAGAAGTAGCACTCAATGTGAATCTGGTAGCGATAGCATTGTCAGGCTATCAAAAGGCATAATTCATGGGCCGTTCCCTCTTCCATCCCTTGGGACAATGAACACAAACTCAGCAGTTGCGTCTGTAATACTATCTGTTCTGACAAGCTCTTTTCCCCTGCTGCTTGAGGTGGATTTGAACATTCCCGGATGTTTTTGGTTTGTGCCTAATTCAGTTTCCAGCTACTTGTAAGAAACATTCCCACATAATCTGTTCATTTGAAACGCAGCTTAGCGTCTCCAGCCCATCTATCAGGCACAATAACTCTGCAGGTTCTCATTATTACAGATGGGCAAATTACAAACGTATGTTCAATAAAACGAGAGCATAATTAGCCAGAACAACAGCATGAGTCATGCAGAAGCCAGGAAATGCATTACCATGCAACATCAAACTGATGAGCAGCCTCGGTAGCAGTTTTCTGTCTTTTATTTAGTTGTTCCCTATTAATTTAAATGAGTTTACAGAAACCGTTGGCAGTTAGCCTGGTAAGCTGTGCAGGATCATGCAAGTTTTAAGCAGCTCTGAGTTTAAATCTAAAGGTTGCCTGTGGTCAGAAAACAGCCAGAGGTGGATGAGAGTCACAGCAGGGGTTGCCCTCAGTTGACTGGTAGCAGGTAATAAACTCATTCAGCTGTAAGAGTCATTTTTAATGAGAGGGCACATGCGCAAGTAATTTTACATGCTTCAGTTCAAACAAACATGAGAACTGGGTGGAAAATAATAGAGGATATAATGATATTAGACAAGCATCAGAGAAAATGATATATACAACAGGTAAGTGTTGCATTTGTGTGAATTTCTGCATCATAGTTGTGTGTATTTGATATTAATATTAGTTTTGAAAAGTCTATCAAAGCACAAAAAGACTCGTTTTGCAGCTTAATGACAACCGGTTATGAAAACTAATAAATAATCAAGCTTTTTCATTTTTTTGTTGCACATTAAGATTGTTTTGCTGCTTTCTTCATCATTCAGCATCATTCATAACACAACCATGTGTGAAAATAGCCACAGGTATGTGGGAGTTACCTGTCTGTTTATGATGAAGGTGGTTACGGTGGGTAATGAGTTCCCATTTCAGCACATGAGGGACAGTATCAGGATATTCATAAAGAGATCCGTCTGTAATTGACTGATTTGGTACCTCGTGTTTTCCAGGCCCAAACTGTGTCCAAAAAGAGCCGGCTCCAGCACATCCAGCGACTCTGAGGTACCGAGTTTACACGAGCCAAGTGAAAAGAGAAGTACAAAGTTGATATATTCTCACCGGCAAATATATGATCCTTTAGAAATGTTGGCCAGTCAGAAAGGGGATCGTCTGAAACAAAACGATCCACATTTGTAGTAAGTTTGTTGAATTGAATACAAAGTTGGAATCGGGTTGAGATTTGATGTATTGTTTTATCCTTTGACCCCAAAGCGAGTAATGCTCTCTGCCACTGCAGCGTGCTGTGAAAAACCCTGTGGATGCAGAGAAGCTGGGTTAGATTAATGAATCTTTTCTACATAGTCTTCATTTTCAGAAATTCTCTCAAAGGATCAAATGTTTGCTTGTTGGAAATGTCCGGGGGAATAAAGTCTGGGCTCTCTGTTTGTTTCTCATCTGCCTCTTATCCTCTACCTGCATACTTGTCTCTATTGCTCTATTTGTCAAGCATTCCTCTAAAAAGAGTTTAATCTTGGCTCACTGAACATTTCTTTTAAAACTCTTTGTCACTGAGGCCAAGGCTGGACCCTTCAGTAGCACAGTGGCCCCCACAGAGCCTTACCACCTCAGGTTCATACCAGGTCACAGATTTGCAACAAAGGCTATTTATGAACGCTTGCAAATCCCACTTTAAAGCCCTATTATCCCTATCAGTCATGTTTAAAGCCAAACTCAAACAGTACAGTTTAGAGTGTCGTTGAATTGTCGTGATCTTGGGTTTTGAAGTCCACACTTCCAACCGTCTGGCAGCACGCTTCATCGTATTCAGTCACCCTGCGACGAGACAAAAGTGCGATGGTTAAAGTTGCGTCATGGTAAATCCAAGTGATTAAATCTGTTTTGCTCAAGCTTATTGTACTGTTTGTGAAGAATTTCAATCAGATTGTCCTTTTTATTCGTTTAGCTATGTTCTGTTCCTGTTTACTCTTTACTGACTGTAGATCCTTCCAAAATACCTAACATGACTCATCTATGAGGGTCACAGGTCGCATACTTTGAAGCCTTCACGTAAGGTTTGTTAGCTGCCATTACACCAACACCCTTCTGACACACCTGACACCTAGTCATGGGAAAACCTGGAAGACAGCGACCCTTAAGGACAGACTTTGGACACATCTTATTTAGGAGAACATTCCCACGCTGACTTTGCGACTTCCTTTGAATGTTCTCGTGTCGTAGGTGCCACAGAGAGTGCAGAACACTGGTGCTGAGGTGAGTGAGCTGCAGCTGATGGCGGAGAATCAGCCTAACCTGGAGACGACCGTAGAGCAGGACAACAAGGACGACGTCCCACCGCACACAGGTTGGGAGGACACACACACCTGCACAGGCGCAAATGCATTTCCTCATTTCAGACATGTGGCTGCTGGCTCACCATCCTGCTTGTTTTATGTTCCTGGGGTTTCTGTGACACGCAGAGCATTTTGAGGCATTGCATCGAGCTCAAAGCCAATAAAAACCATTACTGTGGATTTCTTTCATTTGGATTTATCGGGACCATGTGTTCAGACATTTCACAAATAATTTCAGGAATGGTAATAATGGGGTCAATATAAACCTCCACCAAATTATTTCTCGGCTAAGATATGATCTTGATATTTTGTGTGCTGGCTTTAAAGGGAAGTCTTGAGGTTTGAGAAAAGTCTGTATATAAGAAAGCTTTTATGAACTGCTTGTGGTCGTACGTTTAAATAAAAGAGATAACCCTGTGTGGGGTCAGTCTGCAGGGTTTTTTAATGGTAAGGATAATTGCATAGGGGTCAGAGAAGCAAACGGGCTTGTTCCTGGAGTTTGCTTTCTCTGGAGGTGGGATTGAACCCAAGCTGAGGTATTTGTGGGTTGCAGCATTTACCTCACAATGCAAAGCTGCCCGGAACTAGTTTTAATCAAGGGTCCGTGTCCAAAGTTTACATCAAATCAGTGTTTCTGAATCGGATCCTTATTGAAACAGTCATGGATATCGGTGAAAAAATGCAGATTGCGTGAGGTCTAAATGTACTGATCGGACTCAATGCATGTTTTGCACCAATTGAAGACGTGTTTCTGTCTGCTTTCCTTCAGCCAGTGCTGCCGGTGACATTTCCCAGAATGCAGAGGTGGATCTTTCCTGCAGTGGTCTGACTGAACTCGACCTCGGCGCGGATGAGGTTTTCATTGTATCATCAGCTGCTAGCCCAAGTGGGCTACCCTTCTCCCCTCACACAGTAAGAAACAGCATTGTGTAAATACAGCTTTCTAGTGAACGTAATATAGGAAGGCTTTTCCTGGATATTTTATAAAGCATGTAATAAAACAAAATATGGAGACCACCTGCGTACCCTGGAAATGGTGCTAAATGTGTATGTTAGCCGACTAAATGGCTATGGATACACAACTTCACCAAAACTACTGCAGTTTTCTTTGGCTTTGTCTCATAGTACCCTCAATGCCATGCTGTGGAGAGGAAAATTGTGTATTTAATCTCAAAGACGCACTTAGTCTTAGTAGCATGGTTCTTTTCAGTTTGTGGAAATGATCCTGGAACAAATGGACATCAGAGGTGGCGGGGTATTCAATGACCCAGTGTTCCCAATAGGACTGATACTATTGTACTGGCGTATGCAAGGTACAATGTAAAATTATAAAAACTATGAAGACATAATTAAGAAATGGGGATAATTAAAAGATAGGAGGAGGTTTGATGAAACGGTTTGTTTTTGTTTTTTCTTCCCCCTGCTCTCTTTTGTACTCTCTTGGAATAAGAGTTGGCATAAAACAACTCTGGCAGCTTTTTTGAAGGACTGGCAAGCTTTTCTGCAGCCCAGGCTAATGGAGTATTATCTACAGAGCCAGATTCCCAGCTCAAATTGTGTGCGTGTGTGTGTGTGTGTGTGTCATGCACGCTTTGGCACACAGTGTGTGGTCTGCCTGTGTGTGTCCTCAATTTAGACGTCCATGTAAATAATGTTAGGGAAGTGCTGCTACGAGGCAAAAGTTATTAAACAAATGCAAACTTCCATTTTCTTCTGTGTCGGCTTGACTTTTACTATAGCAACACAATATGCAGGCATGCATTAATCCACTTTTAGTTTGGTAAAAGCACAGCATGGTGGTAAGATCAAGGGTAGAAGTCTGGATCAGAAAGGTCTCTGACCTTCCTTATTACCTAAAAGTTGCTTGTTCTGTTTCTCCCGGCTTTTCCAGGCGTCCTTTAAGCGTCTCTTAACTCTGCCTTTGCGATTGTACCAGCTGATTTCTTGCCCCATGTGTCGAATTTAAAAAGTTGCCATTGTGTTTGTGGTGGCTTTACTTTACTAAAGAACATTTTAATTAAACCCCTGGCTAATTCTTGTCTAGACAACGCTAGCTCCTAACGACTCTGTTGGAAGGATTATCTCTCTGATAAGTGCGACTCCTAAAACTTTCCCCCTCCGCTGATCAGCAGCACCTGACCGATATGGAAAAAAATACAGTGAGCTCTGCTTCTATCACACAAGCAGAAATAACCTGTCATGTACTCTTGGTGACAGCAGGAGTGCATGCTCACGCAGCAAATGTGACTGAAATCTTTCCAAAGCTCTTGCTGTTCTCTTGACAGCTTTAATACACTTAATAAATAATGATGAGATTTGCATGAAAGCCACACGCTCAGTTGGCTGGCTGTGTGACTGAGAAGGCTAAGCTAATCTGCACACTTCCTCCTTGTTAATCTATTAATATTGCACACAACAAAATCTGCTGGGAGGCATTCAGGTGTGAGGTTGTAGTGTAGCAGGGCTTTTTTGTTTGTTTTATACATATCTAAGGATATGAAATTGTGTTTACCTTACTGTTTTTAAGTCATTGCTCAATGATTTGGTAATAAGCGTCCTGCTCAGCGCAGGTCATTGACCGTTGTTGGCACAGCTGAGCATTTGAGCAGAATGCCAGCTCAGATTTGTGATTATTTAAGCTGAGGCCATCTTTATTCTACAGTTGTTCACTTATTTGTCGACCTCTTTCAACCGTCCTTTGCCTTTTAACCTTTTCTTGCAGAAAAGTTGGTAAAGCACCTCCTTGCTTGGTTTCCATGACAACATCCAGCAGATGGAGATTACAAACCTCAGCAGTATGGTTTTTAGAGTTCTTAGCTCCACATCTCAGAGCTCTGATAACTCATTTTATTTTCCGGGACTCCTGTGTCTCAGCAGCAGGAGAGGTTTCTGCGGCACAGTGACTCTGGTCCCGGCCCGGCTTGCGACTGGCCTGCAGTGGACCCCATGGCCTCACCTGCTGGAGCCAGATCCCTCAAAGACGGCAGCAGTGCCTGTGCCAGACCCAGGGCTTGGAGTGTACGCACGTTCCAGGACTTCTTACCTCCACTGCCGCAGCTTCACAAGAAGTGGTGCAGCTGGAACTCCACCAGTCCCTTCACCAAGCTGGTGGACAGCGTCAGTACTTGTTTTATATTCAGGTCAATTTGATTTGTCCCAGGAGGTTTGTCCAAATGTGTTCTGGTTTAGCTTCTAGCTTGTAAACAGATGCTGATTTTAATGACTTATTGGTTTAAATCTGCTTTTTCTTGATGTTTATTGTGAGACATTTTTTAGAGAATAATTTCATGCATATCACTCTAGGCTCCAACCAGTTTAGGTGCTGACTGCAGAGGAGGCGACAACAGGAAGGTGTTCTCTGATGTTCACCTGGAGTCCAATGCCGACACCAGTACCATCTCCGATTCCGCCATCAGCAATGCGTCCTACCCTTTGACACAGCCTGCACAAAGGCAGCGGCGTCTCAACTCCACCAGCAACCTGCGGCGCTCACGGTTCACAGGGCCTTGTTTTGGCCTTTTCTCCGAGACGAAAGACCCACCGAAGGGGACCAGTGTTCCCACAGCCTCCCCTCCAGAATCCACCCCTGGCTCTTCATCATCCACTCAATGCCAGATTGAAGGTGGTCCGGTTTCAAAGCGGCGTGATTTCCCAGGTGAGGGCGATCACATCAGTGTGCCGGTGTTTGCCATATCAGAAGAGGAGGATCGCCAACCTCTGGTCTCGGCCGAACACCTGGACCTGACTTCTGCCTCAGCTGTGCTGAACGGGTTGGTTAGGGAGGCATATGAGGGTAAAAAAAACCCTTTAGGAAGCATCAGCCCCAAGAGGGCCAGACCAGAGTGGAGACCATGGGGAAGCCAGGTGTCAGGAGGGGTTGGTTCACACTCTTCAAGCGCATTTTCTGAGTCAAACTCGGTGAATGATAACCAGCCGTCTATCAGTCTGTCAAGAGGGCTGTGCACTGTGACGAACCAGATGTGACGAGTTGATCAGGACCAGAGACTGTTGGGCCAGTTCTTCATTTACCAAACTCTATTAGTGTCACTGTAAGAAAATATATTACTTCTTTATTCCTGAAATCAATGTTTTGCAGGATTATTTCATTGTTCTTTAGCTTCCTGCTGGAAGATTCTTCTCTTTTTACAAAATTGCGCTTTGACAAATACGTGATTATGCTGCTGCTTATTATACCAAGGCACTGACCGTCATACTGCGTTTAAAAGAAAGAGGAGGCGTGGTAAACGTCAACTTTTGGTGTTAGTAGTCCATAATTTTCAGCAGTAGTGTACATTAAACAGATTTTGTAAGGTAGTCTAATGCGATTCAGTGAGTTACAGTACTTCAACCGTTGCACTTAGCTTTTTGTCATCTTTTTTAATGTTGGTTTCCTGTTACCAGTGCCATTTTCCCACCTTATTTTTAATGTTGTTCATGTGGTATTCTCTTTGGCACAGGATTATACAGTGACCAATTACCCAAAAGTATTGTGTAAAGCATAGTTTATATCATTCATTCATATATTTATATATATATATTAATGTTACTGCAGTGTAAACACTTATACAGCTGATAATGGATTATAAAAGGGAAATTGTTAAAATATATTAAGTACTAATATACACTATTTTGTAGTACAGAGCACTAGCACTTACACATAGTATTTAAAGTTGTAATGAATTAATGTGATGTTTTAATAAAGACAATGTCATTAACATCTTGTGTACATATTTAAACAGTTTGCTTGTTTTTCAGTCATTTTTCTGACCTTCATACAAGAGTTCAAAAGATGCATCACCCCTCATCCTTTGGTCTTTGTAAAAAGAAATCAGGAGCATTCAGACCAAAAGATAAATCCGCTCAATTAGTCAAGCGTACGAAATGAGAGCATGCATGAGCATTAAGAAGCTAAATACATTTTTACACCAAAACAATAATAAAAGCAAGACTTGTTTTCAGCTATATCAGTACTTTTATGTAGCAAATCAAATATGTGTTACAAATACAAACAGCACACAATACATGGTAAAGAGATTAAACACATTTCTCAGTCTAACTTCTGCTCATCCAGTAACGTATAAACGATTCTACTAGAAGCTGATTATAATCTGGATTCATTTTTAAAATAGTGCATACAAACTTTACAGGCATATGTAGAGATTTCCAAGCCCCCGCTGGGAGATACGTCTACTGCATTTATTTAAGTTGATTCAAATGTGACTGATGCACATCAATTCTTTTATTCCAGGAAGCTGTGGTGAGGTAGAATGAAGCCTGATTGTGTTATCCTAAGTGAGTAAATATTTACCTTAGTATACAACATAACCCCTGTGCCAAACCCACACATTACTCCAAGGAGAATGCAAAGCACTCTCGCAAATCCTTTAATACTAATACCTGATTGGAGCGGCTTGGGACTGTTGTTAGCTTAGAGTGGCCAGATCTCCTGTTGGGAATAATTAAAACTCAGCCGCTCCGTCAGGGAGATTGACAAGGGTCCTGAGCTGCTATGGAATGTCGACGTGGACTCCACATGAATGAAAAAGGTAAAATCAGAAGAAGAGGGGGTAAAATCCATAACAAAATAAACAAAACTACCTTCATCGCTCACTAAAAATAAATGACTCCACCAGAGAGAAAGTGCCCATTCACGTTTTTTTCTATACCAACAAAAATGTGACAAACTTTAAAACAGATTTATAATATGGTCAGATATTTATTTCCTACAATTTATATGATTAAAAATCTAATATTAGTCTTTAACATAACATATTAGAGATTAAGTTATCCCAAGATACTTGTGGAGCTAAAAATGAGTTAAACGTGCAAATATCCTCATTATTCACGCAAGTCACATTTTCTTCTCAGTAAAAATAAAAAACAAATATCTATGTGAGAAATAAAACATTCCCTACCTATTCTTTCATTTTTTAAAAACAAAGCTGAAAAATACACTTAAGAAATCACTCATTAAATCCAGTTATTTTATCATTTAAGGCCTTTTTAAAACTATATTACGGATGTTTTCATTTTAATAAACAAAATAAGGCTAAATAAATACAATGGATGATTTGTCAACAGTTTAAATCATTTATTTTATGTTTGCAAGATGCAAGACTGACACTTGGGTGATGATAGTCGTAAATACAATTTCTGTGAATGCAACACTGCTGTTTTATTGTGACAGAGCTTTTAATAATCAAACATGGCTAAACTTCTTTTAAAAATATACCAGTGACTGAGAGGACCTGAGGTACAAGCTGTAAGGGACATCTGAAACAATTAACCGTGTTGTTGCATCTCTATCTGCGAGTTATAGGAACAGTTTAGAGAACACAAAGCAGCGTCGCAATCGTCTCGACAGCCGACACCGCCAAACATATTAACCATCAGTGGTTGCTTTTTTTTTTTATCTTTCCTACTCTATCAAGTCTACATGGGTCAGCTGTGCATTTCAAAGAACACTCCTTACTTTAAGGATCTAACAAAGTCCATTCTCCCCTGTGTTCAATCACTTTCGAGGTAATTAAAATCTGCTCTCCATTAGCTTTACAGCACATTGATCCCTTCTCACAGACATGAAATCCTATATAAATGTCACATGGGATTACAAATCTACCCTAGTATGTGCGTGAAGCTCTGACATGGCTTTTTGCCCTAGCCTGGGAACATAGTAATGCCCTAGTTAACCAGGAAAAGGTTGACACATTTACGTTTTTGAAGACTGGTAAGAGGGTCTCGGTTACCATCCTGCATCCTTGTGATTAATTCACTGTGACTCAGATTGTAAATAACATTTTGCTGTAGAAAGCCCTGAATTCTACAATCACATATCTCGTAAAATACATAGCAAAAGATCTGCTTACCACCCCCAACATGGGCCCTGAATACACATAGAAGAAAGTTACCTTCCTTGCTGTGTGAGGAAGACGAGCATTTCTGCTCCATTCCCTGGATTTTTCCGTTACATAACTGAATTGCTCTATCGAAAGGCGATTGCTGGTCCATCCAGATAAAAGCCTGAACACCAAACACAATATACGTGAAATGGTAGCTGGAATTACCAGCTAGAATCTCTGACATCTTGAATATAGGCCAGTTTTGAACATTACATAAGTAAAATGTACCTGAACGTGCATAGCGTTAATCACAGCCTCTGGCCACTACTGTATATGGTGATTGTATTGTGTGCATTAAGTAATTGCATAAGCAAGTTAGCTACAATTGACAAAAGAAAACTTGTGTTTCCCCCAAGTGCATAAAAGTCTCAAGTTATCAATATTTGACACAGGCCAAAAAAAAGAAGAAAGAAAGAAAGAAAGTCCTTCTTCAGCTCTTAAAACGCGTCTGCTCACATATGTGGTTGAATTTCCTATAAGTGAGAAAACAAAACAAATTAATTTTGCATGGTAAAGCACAAGGTGAAAGAAGAGGTGACCTGAAATAACTTCCACAAGGAGTGCATGTTTGCATAGTTTACACAATGACTCCTCCTAGTGGTCAATGAGGGAAGCACACTCACAAAATGATCAACATGTGCCACTGAGGTGAAGCAGATTTAAAACTATATTAAAAAAAAAAAAAAGCAGCAGCACGTTTCCCTTCTCTGGTGATCCAGTCATATAACCTCTGTGTTAGTAGCAGATATGATTTATATTTTGAGACTTACATTGCGTGATGCGCCTTCACCTGCGTACGACAGTTACGTCCCCAGTAACAGTCGGGTCGAGACGTTACAGCAGCTGAAGATGAACATCAGTTTCATTGCAAGGATATTACAGTGTTTGAGTGGTAAACACAGGAATTGTGCAATGTTTTCTGACCTGGCAGTTCAGATGGAGGGATGTTCTGTCTGTACTTATAGGCCAGCTCCTTGAAGGCTCGCAGACCGCAGCAGAAGCACAGGACAGTGTTTCCTGTGATGCGACAGTCTGACCGGGATAGAGTTAGACAAACCAAAGCACCGCTGAGTATCTTAAGGAGACATTTATTGTTCCAATGGATTTTTATCAAACTATTTCAGTGCTCAGTGTTTAAAGTGCCACTGGGCTCTGAGCTCACCTGTCAGAACATAGTTTCCCTGTTGCAAGTCCTGCAAAGTCTCCTGGAGGAGATTTTTCCATGATTTGCCCCTGGAGGACAAGTAGTTCTGAGGGAAGAAAAACAAAAAAAAAATGTAATGAATCTTGATATAATTTAGATTTAAGTGCCTTAGAAGTTTAAAGTGAAGTCCACATCAAATGATTACAAACACCAATCCTTTTTGTAACTTTGAGTTTATTAAGCTTTATGATGGATCCAAAGGGGCTACTGAGCATCCTAGTTTATTTACCCGTCATGCTAAAATGAATGGTAGAATATTAATAATGGACACATCACTGGTAACCAAACAGCTGGATAGATTGAATTAAATGACATCTCACTTTGAGGACCTCTGATTCATAGTTGTTGTTGTTCAGCACCCCATCCAGGCATTTATCGGTCAGATTGAGCTCTGAAAGAAGCAACAAAAGGATTGATTTAGTGTGTGGTAAAGATAGGCATAACAAAAAAAAAAACGCCCACCCTGGTCTCTTTGGTCAGACTGATACATACCACTGAATCGTGCCAGACAGCCCTGGCATCCAATCCCCTGGCAGCCCCAGTACATATGACAGAAAGGCTGCTGGCACAATGCACCTGCAAACACACATCATTACATGAGTTTCATAGGATTTGAATTTTATACTGAATAAAAGCAAAGTTACACTTTATTTTTCTTAGTTATAATGACCCAAACACGTGTTTTCATTTCACCATCATTACCTGCAGTCATAGTCATGGTATAACAGTATGATATATCATCCATATTCGCTCTACAGATGTGACATTTCTGCAGAGGGAACATGTGTTTGGTTTGGACCACTCACACTGCTGGTTGTTTAGCTCGCCCCTCCTGTCTGGCATTGGCATGAGACAGCAGGAGCAGATGAGATGGAAGCCCTGAGGGGGGCAGCAGTACTCCTGAGGGGCTGGTGGTTTTCAGACAAGCACAAATGAGACCCATAGAAAGCTGTAAGAACGTCACTAAGTACGCAACACAATTTGAGCCTGATGCTAGAAGGTGCAGATGTTACCAGGAACTCGATGCATTGTGTCAGAAACATTGAGCCTATCAGCTTCAGTCTAATCTCCCCTGTTTATCACCTGAGGGCAGGTTAGAGGATGTTGATGGCTGCTCTCCTGAAGGCTTTGCTGCCGTCTCCTCACTTGCTGGTTTGGGTGGTGGAGGTACAAGTGGTAGTGTGGGTAAGCCAGGGAACCAGTAGTTTGAGCTTGTAGCAAACAGCACTTGGCTCACATTCCTCCTGTAACCAGGACATTGTCTGCAAATCACCACAGGCTGACTAGAGACAAAAAAGCAAAAGAAAAAAATGACCAAAGGGGCGATTTTACTCTAAAATGTGATTAATTTGATGCAACTGGATTTTAGAGGGCGACTGTAACTCAGGTATAAGAGCAGCGGTCTTTCAACCGGGTTGGTGGATTAATGCCAGGCTATGTGCCTATCGGGGTATGAGAGTGTGTGAATGGGTAACTGTGACATATAAAGTGCTTTGAGTGATCAGTATGACCGGAAAAGTGCTATACAAGTACAACTATTTACCATAATCGTCCTTATTTTAGGATTTTTCATAACATGCAATCCATTGTTTACCACCTCAAACCAGTGTCCCATACATACTAAGTTTGTGTTTTCCCATCATGGGCATGTGAATCCATCTACAGTACATTGTAGGAGTGAGGATAACAAGTTCTCCTGCAAAAATCTATCCTCAGAATAACCTTCGATGCTGTTCTCTTGCTTATTTTCCTCTTTGTTTGGCAACCCGGATGTTTGCAGCCTAGTCTGAGTAGTGGTTACATACATAAATCCAGATGAAGACAAACTCAGATGAAGAGATTTGTGTCATAAAGGCATTGCAGTCATGAAAACCCACAAATCATGCATTACCAATTAGGTAACTACTTGCTTCTCCTGAGCTGTGCACAGCAGCCTCTTGCTCCTCATTAATAAGACAGCGAACAGCAACTTAGCAGGAAGCACATGTAAACATTATCAATCAGGCTAGTTTCCTGCTGCAGTGTGGGCTAACGCATAAATTCATAAATACATTTAGTTGACGACAATTCAAATCTTTCAAATTAGCTGAATAACTATTAACTACATAATATTAGTTTTGTATTAATTAAAGTAGCTCCTAAAAAGCAGCAATTCAGTAAGATACGTTTATTTCCTGCAAGGATACTGGCATCTATTCCCAGTTTAAATATTTTAATATTACATTAAGTAGTTATTCTTAACAGACTGCAGTCATCTCTCTTTGTGTGAAGACATGTGATGGCCCATTAATGCTTAGATCTCGCTTTAGGCTAAAACTATACTGGAATGATAAAATGCATGAGAAACATGGTAAAAATCTAAATAAAACTTCCAAAATACGGGCAGAGCTTTTACCCAATATCCGAGGAGTCACTGTCATTGTCTGAGAGCTCAAATAGATAATCTGAACTTCCCTCCTCATCAGAGAAACAGCGCTCAACTTTTGGCTGCAACATGTCCTGAGTAATCTTGTTTCGGCCGTCCATGCTCTTCAGCTCTTCCTCACTGCGACACTTTTCTGTGGAACAAAAACCATTTTCATTAGATCAAAAGGTATTTGGCAAACGAGGGCTGGATTCACACCAGGACAGTCTACCAGGCTTGGTACAATTGGGAACTTAGTTTAATAGAAGGGTGCAAGGCTGCACACATGCTGAACATTTAAAATAACGTGTCCCACTCGGTGCTGCACCAAGAAGGTGGACATGAGAAGCACAACTGAATAGAAAAATTGGACACCAGTCAGTAATGCAGGACAGGATGGTTGGAAGAACGTAATAGCTAAACACTGAGCGACATCAGATCCGCGTGGGCACAATGGGTTCATCACAACTCTGTCAGAACTTTTTCTAAGGAATTTTTTAGTTACTTATTTCATATCAGATACGAAAGAAAGGATTTTGTTTGGTCGTCAGCTTCCTGTGTTTGGTTCACTTTAAATGGATAGAGACCCGTCTCTGTAGGTGGACCAGATCTGCTGTTTGTAACTGGAATCCACATTTGTTTGAACTTTCACAACATCCCAAACGAAGCAGACTTCACTCAAATGGACCAGGATCTCAATAGTAGGGCCGGTGTGAATGTGTCAAGAGTTAAGTCTTTGTCATTTTCAATCAATCAAAACTTTATTTATAAAGCGCTTTAACACTCAAAGAATGAACCAAAGTGCTGTACAGGTACATATAG
>JBAMIG010000012.1:20737995-20775421 GCA_037177335.1 Kiunga ballochi | reverse complement strand
ATATTCTCTTCTCTTCTCTTCTCTTCTCTTCTCTTCTCTTCTCTTCTCTTCTCTTCTCTTCTCTTCTCTTCTCTTCTATTCTATTCTATTCTATTCTATTCTATTCTATTCTATATGTGGTGTTCTCTCCTCAAGTAACCGAGGCTCAAAAGCTGGTGATATTTGTCATCAAGACACCAGATTTACACAGAAGCACACAGAGGCTCCATGAACTCCATCAGTTCTCTCATGGGTATTTGTCTCTCATCCATCATCACAGCTTGATATCTTCCAGGTGCAGTCACAGTTTAGCTACACCTGCCTCAAAATCTCAAGGATATCCTGAAAAAGCTGCAAGTGCTCAAGAGAGGGAAATGACCCCGCCTTATGTGGTTGTAGGAAACTTGTCATAAATATAGAAAGCACTGATCCATTGTTCACTGCTATGACACACTATATAGTCATTATCATTGAAGCTTTTTATATCCTCCATAGGTCATCCAGCAGCAGTGGCATCACTAGTGGTGAGAAAAGGTGCAATTCTCCTCACATGCCTCTTCAAACTGAGAAAAGTCATGCTGGCCTACCTTGATTGTCGGAATTTTTATTGATCAGTTTGACTGATGGCATCAACCCTGGAGCCCAACAGGAAGTCACACTCGTTCTTTCACAGATGTGTGGAGGATGTCAATCTGCTCTATTGTCTCTGTCTAGAAACAGTTTTCTTTCATTTTAACTTCTTCTGGATGATATCTTTTGTATCGTCTTACAGATAAAACTCATGATGAACTCAAATATATTTCTAAACAGCACCTAGCCATCATCAGCTCCAGGTGTGGGTGGATGATACTGAGAGGGAGGATGCCAGAGACTCATTCCTTAAAAGCTGAGAGTCTTGCAACAGTCATTAAACATCCTTACAATAATTTCCAAAGATTAAGATAATTTCCCTTTTGTCTTGCTCTGAATTTGAAAGGAGTCTTGGTTGGTTTTTTCCAAAAAAAAAGTACAATAAAATTGTCCTGGTCACATGATCATGATGTTAACAGCTTCTGTGCGTGTCAGAATAGCAACCACATTGTTGGTTTATTCTTATCCATTTACTACCAACACAAAGACTATGCCATAACCAATAGTATACAGATACATCTGTTCCAAATATGGTTTGGAAAACCTAAAGTCAAAGGGGATATATTGTGATGCAGAATAACAGAACCAAGATCTTGTGGGACCTCTAGATTGAGATAATAAACCAGTAACACTGTGGTGGTTTGAAAATGTAAGATGTTATAGATGTTGCCTCTGCAACCATAATATCAGGAGGAAGGAAAATGTTATGACAGAAAAAAAAAGAAAATTGAAAAGATTTGGTAAGTAAATGCAACGAAGGTGCCTTCACTTACCAGAAATCTCTGTTCAGAAGACAGCATCAAATCAAGATCACCCCGAGCTTCTGATAGATGACTCAAGCTTCAAAGGGTGGTGATGTGAGGTGTGACTTGTTTAAGATGATGCTCATGGATGGGTACGGTGCAAAACTATGATCAAAAGTAATTATTTGACCTAGTTTTATATAAAAAGCACAACATGAGGAAAGGTCAAATGATGCTTTGGGTAATCGTTAGTAAAACATCGCAATTTTGAAAACATTAGATTTTAAAACTCTATAAAGGGGAAAAAGATTCACAGTAAAGATAAAGTATATTAAGTATTTTATTGGTAAATTCTACCCTCCAGAAATCTGAACAATAGATAAAAAATTGTGGGTCTTTCAATGTGGTTCAACGCTTTCACTTTAGCATGAAAGCAAGTCAAATTGTTTACAATGCTTTGTAAAAATACAGATTACAGTGAAAAAGTCTTTAACGGATGTAGAAAAAGCCTGAAGTGAAACTCTTAAATCTTGTTAAATGACAGAAAAAGACATTTATATTTTTGGTGAAAAGATTATACAGAAATACAACATGTCCAATTTTATATAATCATTTTACAATAAAGTGACAAAAAAGAAACTATATTTGGTTCTCATTTTAAAAATGTCTCTTTCTCATATAATTTAAAACCTCAAATGATTATGCATCCCCGCTTCAGGGTAGAAAAGTCTGCCAGTTCTTTTCCCACTGAAATTACCATTTTGATATAGGATTTCACAGTCAAATATTAAGTGGGCTGATCTTTCTTGTTCGAGATAGACCAACATGTCTTTCTAATAGAAATAACAAACGAGTCCTTAATGCAGGACTAATCTCAGCAAACCACCATCCAAGCCTGGGCAGTGCATTATTAATGGGCAGTGTGGAGGCTGCTGAGCAAAGGGGCCTCGCCTCACTAATGGCTTCATTTCTCATTGTTAGATGTCTGCTGGGGAAAATGCACACACATCCTTCTCCCACACTCATCTATACATGCACGCATGCACACACAAAATGGTGCCATCCACGTAGCATATATTTTTAATAGCAATCATCCTACTTGATCGTATTGAATTTTAAACCTCCACAGATCCTCTGATAAGGTCACAACAAGCTAAGTGAATACAGCTTATTGAAAGCCATGCCCCCGCTCACGTCAATCAGCTTTGCCTAATTGGATCAAAGATTACGCATGGCAACTGTATAAAACATCAAACGAGTGATTAAATGAAATAATGAGAAAATAAACCTTAATATTGCCAAGTGGGATCGGAGGCGAGCTAAGGAACGTGATTCCTCTGTGCTCTCTGAAATTATCTCTTTGCGGCTGGGGCTAATTGCTGGAGGATGTCCTCTTAACTGAGTGTGAAAAGCTGTGTCTAATTACTGCAACATTAATCAGGCATTAGCATGTTATCACAAGGTTAACTTATCAGAAGGGGCCCAGAAGCAGCTGGAGGTGCCATTCATCCATGGTGCACAGGGCCAACTGGGCCACAAGGGGTAGTACTTGTGCTTTCTGTGGAACATAAGTCAGCCCTCCTTGAAGCTGCAGTTAAAATCAAAGCCAACCATGTTGGAGTGGGCCGGGTGAGTGTTGAGGATTAGAGATGGCTCAGTGTGGAATGGGAATAACCACAATCAATATCATCTGTTTCCTGCCCAGTATGGAGCCCAAATGAGTGCATTTATCCTTGGGGAATTTGAATTTTGAGGATGTAATTTGTTAACATCTCACTTTGCACAGACGTACCACAGGAAGGATCTTTACCATACGCTGTGTGAGAAATGACATGGACCGAGAGAATCTGTAAAATCAATGTCAAGCAATTGTGTGCTTGGTGGAGCAGTTGGGTCCAATGTAATGAAGATTGACTCAGAGGTGATTGCAACCTAAATAACCCCATGAGCCAAATATGAAAATAGCCACAATATTAGTCTCAAAAGATGATTGGGAAATACAAAATGTGCAGCTGATTTTGAAACACAGCCATTTTCTTATGTATTTGAACGAGGTTTTTTGATTATTCAACTAGCAATCAGTACAGTTGGCTTGATGTTATAACCAGAAAAGAAGTCTGCACAGTTCTGTGTCATCACATGGCAAAAGACCAATGTTTTGTGCAGATTAAAGGTCATTTGCGGCAGCAGGTTGGAGTCATGCACAGGCTTCATTAGTTGCAGCTCTGGAGTGGTCTCATCAGGATTCCAGCAGGACAGAGAAGCCATACCTCCAGCAGCCCTGCCAAAGGCACTCATTTGTCAGAGAAGCATGGAGATCACAGGCTGATGAATCTCCCTTGTCTCCCAGACTGTCAAGCTCTTTGCCTGCATATCAAAGACAAAAGAACAGAGCCGGAGTTTAAAAGAACAGAGCAGCCATTCCATTTAGAGATGGTCCGCTGTTTAAACCTCCCAAGCGTGCCCTTTGAAAACGCCTATTAGCCTGGGTGAGCAAGATTACAAGCAAATAAAATTACATTCATTGTGATATTTGATTTCATAATACCCCCAGAATGATAATTACGGTACTCTCGCGTTTTTCATTTAAAAACCATTCGACGACAACAAAGAATCAGAGATGGGAATGAACAGGTTGTGCATCCAGCAAGTGAGTGCATATTATCAGACCTGTTTCACTAGAAGTAACAATAATGAGAGAAGAATGGGCGCACTAATATGAATGTAATCAGGTGAGAGTGGGATTTAATGATATGGAACATAGGGCTTTATTTTTTATCTGTCAGTCTTTCTGCAGGGAAGCATGTTAGAAAGGCACAAACCTTCTCTTGGAGACTGGAATAGGGAAAGAAAATTGACTGGTTTTGACAGGGGTATTTTTCACCAAGGTGCACCGGGGTTATATCCCTGTCATAGCTTAGCTGCGGCCTATCTGCCTGTCAGGGTTGCACCAAACGCACAACAGTTTATTACAAGAGGGAATGTGGACATATGCTGTCTGGCTTAAACCAACAAGCAGAAGGGAAGAGATAAGAGACATTCTTGAGCAGCACAGAAACGAGACATGAGAAAGAGCCAGCGTGATAGCAGTACTTGTTGTTCTGATGTGTTAAATAGCTGGCCTTCAACACCCCAATCAATCGCTGAGTGAGCCACTGTGTAGCCAAGGGTTGTGTGAGATAGCCAGACGGCTGAAACCAATGGAGCTTTGCCTTTTGTGCCACAGTCATCGTGGACAAACAGGCTGGAGAAAATGCATGAAGTATGGCAAGTGCAGTGTTTTCTAAGACAGATAAGCTCAAGTACAACGGCTGTGTTGTTTCAAAGTGTATCATGGACAAAGACTGTTCTAATCATCAACAGAATAACAAGTCATTCCCAAAGCATTCTGCAACACTGGTCTGCTTAAAAGTGGCATACTTTTCCTTTTCCATCACTAGCTAGTCTGATTTAAAGAATATCAGATTTATGATGTAAAGGATCAGTCATAATTGACATTTATGTACATTGTGTAAAACCCACTAAAACATTGTGTACCCCTGCTATTTGACACAAGTTATAGGATGCAACCAAGAAGTTATAGTGCACATATTGTGGGATGAGACAAACATGTTATATGAGATTCATGGCCTCCAGAGTCTTGCATTTACTAATCTGCAAACAATTCACCCTGCAAGCCCCATTGCAAGTGGGAGAACAAGCCCCTTGAACAAGCTGTGACATTAACAAACACAGCCAGATAAGATATGGAACTCCTGCCTCGATAAGAGATAAGAGCCTTTCAAAGCATGTCTGTTGCCAGACAAATTTCCTAAGAAGCATGGCCACGAACCAATGCCTGTAACACAGAGAGAATATTGTTTATTTATTGTCTGTATAAAGTAGAACTGCAATGCTCGCTCCACACACCTGCTAACCCTGTTCTGTGGTGCATCTTCAGAGCGACTCGCTTTGGTGCGATCTCTTTAAATGTGAATGAGGCATGTTAAGCCCCGCCCCCTACAGGTCACAGGAAGTTCAATTCTACCCTGTTCTGCCATGTTTGTAGCTTGATACCACCGATACGCTAATCTACGAAAAATTTTATTGGAAAGTTTACTATGGCTGTGTCTCAATTCAGAGACTGCACACTTCAAAGTGCGGATTTGTCAACCGCATACGTCATACTGGCGCACCAAGTGCTGTCCCAGTTCAAAGTGTGCTTCTGATCCACACTTCAAATGTGCGCTTTGTTTGGGGCTTAATTAGCTTAAAACAAGTGTACATGTTATGTATTCTTCGTGGACTACAATCACCCAGAATTCATTGCGTGCCAATTAGAAATGAATAAGCAGCAGTTCACTGTCTTACATGCGTCTGACAAGGATTATTTGTCTTGAGGGGAGCTTTTATAGGCCACCTCCTCCACATGTTTGTAAGATAAGGTAAATGAAAAGAAACATCGAAATATATGGCTTCATTTTCTGTCATCCATCCATTATCTACCGTTAATTCCCAACTGGGGTCGCAGGGGGGCTGGAGCCAATCCTAGCTGTCAACGTGGAAGAGTACACCCTGGACAGGTCACCAGTCCATCACAGGGACTACACGAATAGACAAACAACAACACAGAAAGGTTCCCAGTTGGACCCCCGCCCACACCATGGCTCGAACTGGCAACCTTCCTGCTGTAAGGCCACTGAGCTAACCAACGTGCTAACCAACGTGGTTAGCGCCAACGTGCAGCCTATTTTTTCTGTCATATTTTCATGTTTTTGTGGAAGAATATAATCACTATATGAATAATACACACAGGATATGATGTTGCTAGGCAACAGAAGACTGGAGCACTACGGGTAATTCTTGTACACAAGATGGCGGTCTCATTTCAAACGGAAGGCGAACTTTAGAGTGTGCAGACAGCAAAGAACACTTTGTGGACTATGTAGTCTGCGTACTTACAAGTATGCAGTCTCTGAATTGAGACACAGCCTATAAATGTCAACTTATCAGATTCACAAATTTTATAACCTGGAAGTCCACAATCTTATTTGGCCGACCCACAGCAAAAACCGTGATGTAATTGATATAAAAAAGTGTGATACAGAATAGAGAAAATTAAGCAAACTGAAAAATATGACCAGAAATAGAATGAAGATATATACTCAGCATCAGGAGGGGATCCTTTTATATTTTCTGCATTCCTAAACTTTTAAAAGTGCACAAAAACATTTATTTAAGGACTAAAAAAGTGGGATCTATGCACAAATGTGTTTGCAGGCTCTATAATAAATAATATGGTTTCTCGTGGAAAGATGGGATGTTTTATCTTTAAATGTGTTGCTAATTCAGGTTGTAAATATCATAATTTTACATTGGAAGGGGATTCTTCACCCTAAGTACAGCATCAGGATGCCAGGAACTAGATATGCTTTTTTTTTTTTTTGCCAGAGTCAAACTGAATAAAAGCTCGTGAGTATATGCCCACACAACACCAAAGGGGATGGGCCAGATCGTAATTCTTATTCTGTGGCTTGGAAAAACTTCCGTCTTCCTGAGTGCCAACGGCTCTGAGGCATCCCAGTGATGAGCCAGGAACGCTCCGCTAACTGAGCTCTGGAGAAAAACGGTCACGGCAAGATCCATATTCAAATAAACTTCACTCTTGGCTCATGCACACAAGCCATGTTGTCACCAGCTGGCAGCGGCTCTCACCGCCCCTTCAAATGCTGAGCCACTTTTGATTAACGTCTCTATGGCTAATCATGTGCTTTGGCTGTGCCAAATTGGACAAGCTGCGTAAGCCTTTGCATTGCAAATCTTTTTTTTTTTTTTAAATGTATTCAAAGTATCGGAGAGAGTCCCTTTACACCACCCACCCTTTCCTTAAGTCTTCTCTAGTCTGGTGTCCATATATAGAAGAGAAAGGGTGGTGCCATGCTTGGGTCTCTGAATGAGAGGACCATAACTGCCAAATGCACCCAGCTGCATAAATGTTATTCATTTTTTAAAGTTGTGTACATAATATGGCCAGTGTGGGAGATTGTGAGGTTCCACTGAAAGACTGGAAAGAAAATCCTCAAACTGAATCAAAGTGGAAAAACTTATTTTGGCTGGTGGATATTCTGGACCTCCTCTTTTTCCATCTGCTTCAATTCTGCTCTTCTCCCTCATGTCTTACATGCTCTCTAAGGTTCCTCTGTGAGTGATTTACAGTATAGTCTTTCTCCTCGGCCACCTTGGCTCTTCTCCTTGCACAGTAATAGTGACAGTGGTGTGAGACAGCTGGAATATTTGTCAGAGGTCCAGAGGTGCAAAGACATTAGACAGCACTTTGTCACCAGGGTCTGGAATTCACACCATTTAGCTGTTTCCAAGTCAGCTCCTCAACCAGTAACTGGCCTGGTTTCTGTCAACTGCCGCTGTGCTGACATTGAAGGCTAAAAAAAGATGGCAACATGAAGGATGTATGCTGCTAGCCTTTTTAGGCGATTAAAACAACATGCACTCTACAAAGAATGGCGTGACAGAGATCTACTGCCAAAGCTCTTGACTTGGTGCTCTCACTAAATTCACTCTGTTCTGATGCAATTTAGTGCTTCAGAATGGCTCTTGTGAGGGTTTGCTAACCCCCTGTGGAGAAATGAGCTTCAACTCTGTGCTGAGCTGTGGTCTCTAAAATCATCAGGGTCAGCAAAGACTTCAGCAATTCAAATGTGATCATGGTAGGATCTTCCCGCCTCATTACCAATTTCCATTTCAAAACAGCTTTAAAGTGAGAACTAATGCTCTAGCTCTCACTAGGGGAAAAAGTCAAGAGAGCCACTACATAGTAGCTCAGAAATGCTTTTATACATGTTTTATCAGTGGGGGAAGAGGGAGCAGAAGAGAAAAGGAGATTGGACTGAGCCATTCATTTGTTGCCCATCTTATTAGCTTGGCACTGTGTTATTAGCTACCATTGTGCTCCATAAAAGCCCCTTAGGCCTGTTCCACTGTTGCTGAATCTGGGGTGAGCTCTGTGCCAAGCGCTTTTTGGAGGTATTTGAGACCATGAAAATTCAATCCCAAACCCTCAGCATTGAGGTTTCTTACAGATAAATGAAGAGGATTAGCAGAACAAAAAATGCAATGTCTTACCTCAGATACCACCGTATCCTATTAATTGGGATTATAGTGTAGAAATGTGTAGGAAAATATATGTTGATGCTTTCTGTGACACAGTTACATGAAATCCTCTCATGGTAACAATGAACAATAAATTATGGAAAAGTAAATACAAAAAAAAAAAAAAGTCAAGCTCAATCCCAGCAAACAATCCCCCCACCCCCCAAAAAATGATTATTTAAAACGGAGCTGACAATTACAGTTGCTTTAATGATCCACCTTGAGTTGGATATGCTAGGCAATGTGTCAATTGATTCCCATCTGGTGATGGACTGTGTGCTGAAACAAATTAACCTTGCCAGACGATGAGTAAAATTGATGGAGCTTTTCATCTCCGGAGGGGCGTTCAACATTGCAGCAAAATGGATAGAGCACAGGACAGAATGATTGAGTCAGAAGGAAATTTAAGGTGTGTGTTTTTCTTATATCAAAGCTTGCCTGGTAAATAATTGACACAGGAAAAAAACATCAGCAATCTCTATAACAAGTACAGGGGTCAAGTGCCTGTTGTTGACTACATTATTAGGACTACAAGCACACAGGGCTAAAGTGTGGCTGGCCACTGACAGATGCTACCCACAGGAGGAATATGTGGTCCAATTACCAGGAGGCTAAATTGAAAGTGATAGTGATTTAAGTCTTCCCAATACGCCAGCCACATTCTGGCAAACAGTCTTTTCAAGGAACCATTTTAAAAACCCTACTGGAGTGTGTGAGACACAGGCGGGCCATTGATTTTCAATAACATCCCCTAATGACCTGGCCATGGTTTGATCCACGCTGTCATTACGGCTGCTACCATGGGACAGGACTGGTGAGGCTCACAGCACACAGCAGTGAGATGAGTAGTCAGAGCATTATCAGGATAAATTTGCCGTCTCTGGAAAGGCAGCAAGTACAGCTGAGGTCTTGTCAATAACAGGACGGGGCACCTCAAGACTTCCTCTGTGGCCCACTTCACAGTGCCTTCCGGCCTCATTAGAAAAGCAGATGAGTGGTGTGCATGGGAGGAGGCATACAGGAAGAGAGGAGCCTCTCCACTACCATCTGATAGCCTGCCTCGCAGGCATTGCTCCCCTTAATGAGTCCAGACCACAGGTCAATATGCTGCTGGGCTGCCGGTCAATACTGGTTACCTGCAACACAAACACTCAAAACCTGCTTTTATACAGAATCAATGTTCTATTAGACCCTCCCTGTATTGCCTTGGCCCAATCTCATTGATTCCCTCTGAAGAGCTCTGTAGCCCATGTTTGACAGATTATGGTCAAATGATCTGATGGCTTGGGGCTACTCTGCCAGCCAAGTCAGTTGCTTTTATGTTTTAAACATAATAGCTTGATATCAGATGAGCAAATACTGTAAATGCTGAAAAGTGAGTCATAACAAATATTGGAAAATCTATCAATCACATATAAACAAACCACCCGGCAGGTTTGGCTCACAGACAGAATAACAGTTTGTCGTCAGCAGGATGAAAGACAGGCAGGAAATATTTGACATTAGGTCCAAATTTTATTCCGTACATTTTAAACCATGAATGTTCATTTTCCTTTTTTTCACGCCTAAAACTCTACTTGTTTTGTATACAAGAGTCTAAGAAAAACAACTGCACAACACCACAAGGTTGACAGAGAAAGTCTTTTTTTGCCATCCAGTGAAAAGTGTCCTCTTCATTCTGGGGGCTGGTCCAGTTTGTGACTTGGAAGTCTTTTAATACTCCTGTCATTACTTTATTGGTACATATAAACATGTGTTAATCCAAGTTTCTCTCAGTATCTCTGGTACTGTTTGGCTCCTCCATGTGATTTCTTCATTAGGGTGCTGTGTGCTGCTTTGCATAGATTGCAGATGATCCATCCAGGCCTCCTTACAACACCCTCCCTTCATACTTCCCACACGTTGGCCAGACTTGTCTGTTGCCTTGATATACAACAAGCAAGTGCATCCACATGTTTCATTTAATTTTGTTTTTTCTAAAAATGGTTAAAAAGACTAATAAATTTACAATGTAATCTTGCAGCAAAGAATATTAACAGGTTATTTACATCAGTTTTCTTTACAGAGACTGAACAAATACCTCATAATATATATTTATCTGCATATCTCAAAGGCAAAACAAATTAACAAAACAAGTTATTAATGTATCAATGTACATTGTCATCATTGAGGATATCCTGGTACCATGAGGTTAAATTACAGACGGTTTAATCCAAAATCAAGTTTTTATATTACCATAAGGGATATGTCTCACAATCAGCTGGGATAAATATTGTAAAAAGCGGGACTAATGCACAAAATACATAAACTTCATAGAAATGATATCTATACATGGAACAAGGATAGGAAATGTACAAACTCATTTCTGGATTTCTCTTTTCGGCACAAAGCAGAAAAAAGGTATTGAATAATATATTAATAATTATCAAATATTTAAGTCGGAAATAAACGAACACTTACTTGTGCTCTCTTGACCGACATCATTAAACCTCCAGTCCACTAAAAAAAAAGTCATGGCATGTGCTTGATCAGCCTTGCACACCTTTACTTTGTACAATCATACCCTTTTTCTGAGGGAGTTTTGCTCTTCTCCACAGAGGAGCAGTGCATTTTGTTCCAAACAGGATTCCAGGTAGGAGGAGTAGGGCTCGTGAGCTCGCCCACTAAAACTTTGTCCCCTATTCCAAGAAGCTACCGAGCCTCGACTTCTTTGGGATTGCGAGATGGGGAGTAGTCCCGTGGGTCCTGGGTGGTGAGGGGGGTAGTCCTCCTGGGTGAGGTTGGCCTGGCACTGCTGGCTGGTACAAGGGGTGGGGGGGCACTTAGTGCAGCAGTGGGGGGTGTTCTGTTCAGATGACCATTGTGTCCTGTGGAGGGGCTAAGTCTTGGGTATGGCATGCCACCAAGATGGGGCATAAAGGGGGGCATGTGGGGTAAATGGCCTTCCATTGGGGACTGGTGCAGCTGATGGAGGCGTGCTCTGTCCAGCTCCTCCCTCAGGTGGAGGCGCTCTCGCTCCTCTGCCTGCTGTCGCATCCTCTCATGCTCCCTGCGCACCTCCAAAAGGTGCTCGTGGTGCGAGTAGTCATGTGCCTCCCTTTCGCGATAGACTCGCTCCTGTTCGTACACATTAGGAAAGCGATGTCCCTGTTCGGCCCTGAGCTGGAAGTCCATGCGCCGCTGCAGGTCCAGGCTGCGGTAGGCCTCTCGAAGTGGGTCCCACGGGAAGGCTGTGTGGGGCAGGCGCTCCCTTCCTGCCAGTGGGCTCACTCCCATAAAAGGAGCCATACGAGCCCTATCTAGCACATTGAGGCTGCCCATCTGGGGCATAGCACTCATAGAAAGCGGAAGAGAGTGTGCCATGGGGACACCTTGGAGACCAGGTGCTGGGATATCACTACAACGAGGAGAGGAAAGAGGAGGCTGTTGGGATAGTGGTGGGTGGTGATGATGAGGATTTCCTGGTTGGCTGACAGGTACAGACAGAGACTGGGCTGGTGGGGGAAGGGGTGGCTCTGAACTCACCACCATGACCTCTTGCTCCTCCTTCCTCTCCTCTTTAATCTTCATGTCATTTTTGACTTTGTGGAGGAGGTCTACCGATGGGGGCTCTTTCCTCTCGCTGTCCTTCAGTGTGGATGGAGGCCCACCTGGCATCTTCAATCCCTGCTCATTGATCACTGCTTTGGAGTAAGGAGAAGGAGAACGCTGAGCAGGTTTTAGGCAGTCCTCTGATGTTCTCCTCTCCAGCATTTCCTTGCTTGGTGAGCGACTCTCCTTCACCTTCACATCAGCGAGTGTGGAAGACTCTCTGTGGCGCTCCAGTAACTCCTTCTCTGCTTCACGGACCCGGTCTATGCTGCCACTGTGATGCCGGCCCGAATCATTGGAGTTCTGGCTGTTTGAGCGAATAAGGCTGCTGATTTGGTAGCTGACCGGCGCAGAGGCAGGAGATGAACGGTTGGAGTGGCGGTTACGGTCCACAGAATCTCTGTAATGACATAACGTAACAATCCAGTTAGTATGTTGACTGCATTTACATGATTACATGGATTCTTACTTGTTAAAACTGTAAAAACAAGTACTCTGTATTCCACCATGACTCTAAAGGTCTTCACTGAAAACTGACTCTATTCCAGTAATATTTTGGACAAAAATTATGGATAAACCAAAAGTTAATATGACTCAACTTACCTGTCCTTGTCTTTCTCCTCTTTTCCAATAGAGGAGTCTCTTTTCTCTCTTTCCCGTTCCCTCTCTCGCTCTCTGTCTCTTTCTCTGTCTCGTTCCCTCTCATGACTATTGGCGGAGCTGCTTCTCTCAATGTCCGCGCTTTTGGGCCACTGTGGCGGGGTGGGGAAAGATGGCGGCGTGCGCCGAAGTCTGTTCCAGGTGTCCTGGTGGGGGCTGCCAAATGTGGGCAGTCCTCCTGGTCCTTCCTTGGAGCCAAACATACTGTTGGACCCTGAAAGAAAGAAGTAGACAGTCGTGGGACCCACTGTAAGTTAATTGGGCACAAAACACTCTAGAAAACACAAAAGATGAGAAAAACTCGACAACAAAAGCTGCTTTTTGTTTTTGTCTCAGGAGGTTCTCTCACTGAAGCTGTTTGAAAGAGTTAGAGGTTAATGGCTCCCCCCACACCACAGGAAAAAAACTACTCATTTGCTTTTAGACTAAAGGGCTTTACACCACCCTCCCTCCTCCGTCTGAACCGGATGAACAGGGGAGACTCACTTGCCCTCTTGAGTTGAGAGCTGTGAAAAGCCAAGGGGAGACCTTAGCATTCCACAGCAGGTTTATTCTTATCACATCCATTTTCACAATGGAGTGACTGATCTGGCACACAAAAATAGGAGGGATGAAAAAAAACGAGAGGGAGGCATAGAGAGAAAGCTGCAGAGGGAAAAGAGAACACCCTCCACGATGATGTAGAAAGGGTTTGTCAAATAATTAATGGATGAACTGCCACCAAACAGCAGAGCCAAGAGCGCCTATTGGCAGCTGCACTGTCAGACTAAGACCAGGCTGTTGGAGATATCACTGGTGGATCAAGTGGAGGCAGTAAGGTTTGTTCTGGTGAGTGTGGTACCGCCTTATTGGGTAACCTTGGACTACTTTGTTTGAACCACAGGAACTAAAACTAAGCATCTTTTTGTTTTTTCCTCCCCTCCTGGCTACATCTGTAGTCTAATGCTATCCTGCTCTGTTCCATTACTGGCCATAGAGGCTAGATTGAGGGTGGGGAGGGGGTGGAGGAGGAGAGGGGGGCCAGCGCTTACCAAGCGAAGGGTTGCCTAATCCTCCGAAGGCACTGCTTGAAAGGTTGCCGAGGCCGCCATAGGAACTGGAGCGACTGAAAGGATCTGCAAAATGCCAAACAGGGATTAGCAAAAGGGGGGCTAGTTAGCGGTGCTCCCCCCAACACCAACCCGTTCCACTCTGCTTTTTTCTTACAAGCGAGCTGTGGTGTTTTTTTTTTTCTTATAAATTTTTTTATTTTTAAAGCGCTGCCACTCTATTCCTGCAGTTGCCAGGTCATCTGGAAAGCTGGATTTCAGTGCCACTAACTGGAGTTGAGTGCCTCTGACCCTGCTGGGTCAAATTAAACAATACTGTCTAATGGGGAAATTAGTCTGAGCTCTTGGGGCAAAGCAGCGAACGCACTACTGCATGACAGGGGAGTTAGGGGATGTTCCTTTTAGGCTCGGTGAACTGGAAATTCAGTGAATGATGGCTTTATAGAATACAGGCTTCTAATTAACAGGAAAACCAGAGTCCATAAACAACACATTTAACTAATTTGCCATCCCATTTAAAATAAATATTCCATCAGGAAATGCAGAACTTATTAAAAGATTGGGTTAGAGTGTTTAGGATTGGGGTTTGTTAATATGTTTTAGAAAGAGAGTGACAAAAAAAACAATTAAAAAATCTTTTCTCCATCACACAAAATTTCCTAGATGGGGAAAAATTTGGTTAAACCGTCCAACTTCATTTAGCAAGTATTCATAAGCACAGAGACAACAAGGTTTTTAGCTTACTCCATGAATTCAATTTGCCATTCTGAGCCCAAAGATTGTCTCCAACAAAATAGTAAACAATAAATTACAGATTGAAAACCAGACAATAAAGAGAAGACAAATGAATCTGCTAATATGTAAGACCAAATCCATCTGCAGGCTTATAAAAACAGTGCCACATATGATCCTTTACTGCATACAGCTAGTCTAGACAAATGAATGATGACATGCAGGTCTGGAAGCTACATTGGTTTAATAAGTCCAGACAAGAGTTATTTTAGGTAGTACTCTGACTCATTCTGACTGATTGTAGTATGGTTACACTCCATTACCGTAAACCATGACTTTGCTCAGCTGCAGCTGGCTGTGGCCAACTGGATTCTACATGAACCTTGAAATGAACCTCAGATCACAACTATAAACTTCTATGATATAGATTTCACCCTGGTTGCTTGCACTGCTTTTGAGACGCAAGTGCAAAATAGAGAAGGTGAATAAGAAATATACAGAAAAGAGGAAAAAAATGTAGGAATAAAATTGCAAACATGAGGTTACTTACACTTACCTGCCAAGTGGCTTGGAGGCAGGAAGCCACTGGGATGAGGGGCAGGGCCATATGGAGAGGGATTTGGGTGTCCAGAACCTATCAGAACATAGAAGATCATTACCCTCACCTAACCAAATACTATTTACCTCAATAATGACACAAGCAATGATAAACCAAAATGAATTCACATGAAAAAAATTCATAAATGGGACCGCTGCAATTAGCCAAGCTATAAAATGCAAATGCTAGTAAATAATAACTACATGCTGACCGCAGCATCAGAAACATGCCGTTTAAGCATGTAAGTTAAACGATTCATGAGATTGCGGAGTAATACAGGACAATTCATACTGTCCTGTATTGCAGCTGTTGCATATTTATGCTTGAATCTATAGCAGCTCTGCGACGTCAGTGTTGAATGCACAGCTTTCTCTTTTACAAAACACTGTTACCATCACCCATATCCCATGAATTGTTAATGAAAGAGCCAATTACAGGAGTGCCTCTGACAAACCACCGCATAATTACCAGTCAAAGGCCGCTCTCCTTTCTGTTGCCCTCCAACGCAGGACAAATCAGTCAATTACCCAACTCAGAGTCATGCATATTCATAGACAAATCTGACTTCCTTTACTAGCAAAACATTTGCTGCTAAAGAGCTATAATTATGATTAAGTGAACGTCATATGAAAGGGGAAAAAAAGCTAGTGCCATTTAAAAGGTGCGATTTTGACATGTTTACAGATGAGTTTACATAAAAGTAAACAAAGCATCGGAGGGTTTTGATAATGAGATAATATGAATACTTTAAATCGCTTCTATGTTCTCCATCCTGTGGGACCCAACTGACCTGTTGAAGGGAAAAGGGGCCGCGCCAGGTCATGAGGGTACGGGAAGCCCGGGAAGACTCCCGGGGCTGGGGGCCGACTGAATAGGTCCAGCTTTCCGTTCATGTCAAGTTTGTGTGGGTCAAGCTGCATTTGCTAGAGTTGAGAAAAAGACATGCAGGCATAAAAAAAAGAAAAAGAAAAATGAGGCCAGCACACAGCAGTACCAAACATTTCCTGGTTTACAGAGAAGGGAGTTTGTACTCGGCTACACTGAGGGAGAGGTCAGAGTATAAAAGATACATCAAACATGGTTCTATGTCTCCACGTCTGGCCAGCTGTTTCATAACAAATATGTGTAAATTAATTAGGAATACTACATCTTTGGTAAAAAGGAGTTCAGGGCTCAACGACTGACACAACCAGGCCTAAAGCATAAGCAAAGTATCTCTGTAGTAAGGTCCTATGCTAGGAGAGGAGTTTTCCCACACAGGCACTTTCATATCCAAATGTTGCATTTAGATCAGTACAGCTAGAAGCGATTTTACCCGTTGGTCCTAAATGTTTGTGATCTGGTTCTTTAATGCACATAGCTATGACTAAATCTATCTTTTCAAAGCAAATTCTGTTTTGAGACTGAGTACTTTTGGAAAAAACACTTTTAGAGTAAGAGTAGAAGTTCTTTTGCATCGTTCCGGTTTCTATATTCTGCCTTTTTTCCAAAAACATGGTAATTATTAAACAAAATGTAGCATGACTGTAAATAATTCAGCTAATGCTAGAATTTCCATAACCAATGTTATGTGTCTGGTTTTACATGATGGCAAGATTCCTGCAAAAATGATAATGCAACTCACACACCTTCATTTTCTGCTGGTGGTGGTAGATCTGCCATGCGATCTGGACATGTACCGCACACCACTTGCCTGGTTTCTAAAAAAATTTAAAGAGAAACGGGGGTTAGCCTGCTGGCTTCGAAATGGAGAGCTAAGAATGGATTCTGGCATTGAGATTTTTCTGGCCAGACGACAAAGCAGGATCACGTCAGAAACATATTAAAAGTATCTAACCCTGACTCAAGAAAAACCCTGCATTTGGCGGATTGTGAACTGTAGAGGAATCTGAAGTTTTAGACTTTGTGGGCTGGCCAGAGAGACAAAAACACATTACTAAATTGATCATATGTTTACTTACCCTAACAGATGTCCTGAATGGATCACCTATCTGTATGAACAAACAGGTCATCATTATTGACAACACAGACAAAAAGCAAAAGCTAAAATGGATATTCTTATTTCTAATGTACTTTGGATGCATGTGTTTGAAGGTATACACAAAGAAAAGTGTCCACTTGTCTTTGAAACATATTTAAAACAGGTGTGAGCAGATCTGAACAGAAGGAGCGGGCTGGCTGAGATGCTTACCCGCGGATCCTTCTGTAGCAACGTGTGAGGAACGGCTCCAGGACGCGCAGCAACATCAATAGGATTAGAAGCCTGACAGAGACAGAGAGACAGAAAGAGAAACATTTATGTGACAACCATCTGGATTTAGAGAATATAAAATATATATATAATATCTTTGTACAGGACAACAGAAAGTACACATGACTTATGAAAAAAGAAAAAACAACAAAACATTAAAAGGGTGTATTCTGTAAAAGGCGGCTTTTACTTTTCTAAATGTATATTTAGCTAAATATCTCTTACTGAATAAAAAATGCTTTTCACGTTGATCATTGTTATGCCCTGATGGACATCCTCACACACAAACTACAATAATATGACAAAATCCTGGCTGTGGGTTGGAAGCATTAAAAACCTTTATAAGATCCTTTAGCTAGTAATGCTTACATTTCCCAGCCATACCCTTCCCGGGATAGCGGTGTAGCTCACTAAATCACTAAAACCACTGCTTCTTCATAGCCGATGGAAATAAAACTGAAAACCCCCAAGCTAGTCTCCAAGAATACTTAACCGGGGCTTTGGATGCATACGTGTGTTCCTTGAACCATCTGTAGGGACCTTTGACAAAAGGGCCCCTCCATGACTGAGCCCACTGGGAATAGTGCCAGCGGATTTAGGCCAGCTTTGATTGGTAGCTTAGTCCAGGTCACAGGCTCTGACCATCTGCCAGACAGACTCCCACTCTGCCCACCCTGCATCTTCTCTCCTACGCTGTTCTAAACAGACGCATGTCAGTGCTTTCTTCTGCACGGCCCGTCTCTGCATGCAGCCACGACCTTAGCTCAGGTCTAGACAGACCTGACAGACTATTATATCTTAAGCGAAGTGCAGAAAAATAGCACAAAGGCTTTTATTGGTGAACTTACTATAGTTATCTAAAATGCTAGTCTTTTTCTAAACGACCTTAGGGGAATTTCATTCTTACTCTTTACTCTGTGACATTGTGACTATAGCTGAGAGCATGCTTTCAGAGTCATACTGATTTTCAATTTCAGATGTGCGCCTTCTTTTGACCACATGCTCCCTTTTATTCTCTTCTCTCTTTATTAAGGAACGGGCGCGGTTCTGACCTTGGGCTGGAAGGCTCCTTGCAGCGAGCTGAAGGGTCCTGAGTGTGGGAGCAGCGGGGGCATGCCTGGCATGGTTGGGGGATAGGAGGGAAAAAACTAGGGAGAAAAGAGGAGGAAAGGGAACACAGAAAGACACAAAACAAGATCATACAGAGATATGTACAGGACTTCAGCGATTGCACACATACAAAGTCACAGACGCAATAGATGTCGTCACAGGAACAATCAAATATGTGAAATATTTGATTTGCCAAATGCAAATAATAGGTTTACATCAAAATTGCAAAAGAGACTCACATTTGAATGTCTGATGAATGGATTGTCCAGTTTGGGGGTGTATTTGTCGAACTGGAGGAGAAAAGAGAGAAAGAATTAGGAAACAAAAGTCCACGCAAAACATTTCTCTAATAAAAACATGTCATTATTTTTATACGACAAAAGCAAAACACACCATTAACATCTGTAACTGGTCATAAGCAGGCTGCGATCAAGAATAACAAGCCCTGAGGTAAAGCAGCTAGCTTGCATCTGTAATGTGTTTCATTAAGCAGCATGGTCAGACAGGCAGTTAAATCCATAACAACAGGACCGCTTCAGCAGACTGCCAGGACAAATTCAGCCTGCACGATTTTCCAATGGAGCGTACAGACAGCTTAGAAATCAGATCATTTTAAAATTGTGCCAGTAGTTTCTGTTCACTGGAAAATCAGCAGAAATGTGATCCTAATTGTTTACGGTGGCGATGATTTTCTTCCTCCTCTTTATTTGTTTTTACATGTCCATATGGTATAGTAAGAAAGTGAATATATGGGTAAAGCAGCTTGTTTTCTAAGTGAAAAAAAAACACAGATCCATGAATAAAATCATGTAGGGGATATACGAGGAGTGTGAGGAGCCTGCCGCAAACTAAATTAGGGCATTTGCAGTGGTTAGGGACTAATTTGGGACAGATCAGCATGAGACTGACACCACTTTCACACTAAGCTGATGTGAAAAAAAAACTTTCCCATGCTAATGCTTATGCCTATCAGAATAATTTGAACTGGAATTTGACATATTAAAACTGTGTGGTTATAATCATGCCCTGAACACATGTGAATCCACTCAGTTAAGGGGAAAAGGGAGCGACAGAAAGTTAGCCACTGCATGAATGGAGACTTTGTATGGCTGTTTGCAAGCCAATACTGCATCTCTATTTGGAAAACTGCTAATTACAAGTGACAGTAACTTATTTCTATTCCACAAATACACAAACCATTTGCAGGTACTTTTCGAGAGTGTTTTCACAAAGCTCTCTTGGCAAGCGCAGATGTTTTGGGTTTACGTAAAATGGGAAAATGAAAGGGTATGAATCAAGACTGTGTGTGCGAGGGCTGCAACACGGGTGGTTAAGAGGTGGAGCGGCCTCAAGCTTGGCCACGGAGCTGGTGGAGCAGCTAGGTTTGGATCAGGGGCCCTCCGGTGTTGCAGGGCCTTTTACATCTGCACACAAAATGGCAGCGTTGGTAGCCATGGTGTTGGCAGCCCTGTCTGTGCGATAATGGGTTCATTTCAAAGACAGACTGAGGGAACGCCAGGATGGCTTCCGAGCTCATTAAACAGCTCTTCTGCATTTCTGAAGGCACGACCTGTTTAATGTCCAGCACTGAAAAAAAAGAATCCGACCACTTTATGGCCTTGTAAAAGACAGAGAAAAAAGAGAAAAACACAAAGTCCTGGCCTCATAATTTATAGTAGCTGTCACAGTTTTATAGTGAACAGCTTTGGCTAATTAGTCCTTATTATTTCATCTTATAACAATTAAGGATATTTCTTATCCAAAGACATGACAGAGGCAAGGGAGCGGTCATTTACTGTGGCCATTTGGCAAGCCAGCTGCTTGAGGGCGTAGAGCAATAAACAAATATAGAGGCTTCATAATTTCATTAATTACAGCCATTAGCCAAGAGCTGTTACATAGTTGAAATGACACGGGGTGTCTAAAGAGAAAAATAAGGAATACTATGTCTGGTATGCTTTATGACAAACCAGTAAAAAAATTAATAAACACAGCCTTTACTGTAGTTTCACTAAGCAAGAACCACAGAAAAGACAAGCAGCATTGTTACTGAGGAGAGAGTGGAAGAGGCGTAAGTTAAGTGAGAACAGCAACAAATAAAATCAGCAGAGGATATTGTCCCTGAAACAAACAAAAGACATGGGGTGGGTCACGTTCTGAACTAAAATCCTTAAAATAAAGCCAGAATTAGTGAAACTAGGAAAATCGCCCCTTTCATCTTCAAAGAAAGGACTGTGTAGTGTATATAATACCCAGCATGTCAGGAATGAAAAGCATTTCAGATAACAGCCTGCATGTTAGCTCCAGAACCTTCTTAACGATCTCTGTACTTATCTAAAACAGAGCCATAAATACTAGAGCTTTGATTTCTAATGTACAGGATGGGGATAATCTTGAAGAGGGGCCTTAATGGGACTGCGGGCTCTTAATCAGAGGTTGTGGCATGATGGATTAGATCTATTAGACTAATGCCAAAAAAGCTACAAATGGGGGACCTGCCTGAAATGACTGTCAGAAATGACTGTTCATTTAAAATGATGAAGAGTCATAACCTTTTTTTTTCTGTCCTAATCCAAGAGCTGTGTGTATCCTTCTCAATCTTACCCCCCCCCTTCTAGAAATTGTTGGCAGCCAAAAAATGGAAGCAATTAGAAATATTATCCTACGCTTTAACAGTGATGTCATTTCCCCCATTTATCTGCAATGAAGTCATTGGAATCTGCTGCAAAGCTTTGAATTAGTTATTGTAAAGGATAGTTGCTTTTTTGTGCACACACACACACAAACACACTGATGTGGCAAGAACATGATCACAAATAAATAATTTGCACAATGTACTCATACACACACGCACACACAGATCTGCTTGTTAGCGTGTTTGTTGCTCTTCGTGAGCAGTTTAATGAAAATAATTTAAAACACATAAATATGCAAACTATTCAAATCCTGCCTTTAGGCTATTCCATCTTTTGATCATCAGCAGCAATAAAAAGTCCAATCCAAGTGAAAGTTAAACGGGCATTTAAAAGCAGAAAATAGCTTCTATAAATCACGATGCGGAACATGAAGGTACCATTAAACATAGTCTCACTATAGATGGGAAATTAGCATGCATGCAAACATACACAGGATGTATTTGGTTGGGTTTGACCAACATGAGCAGCAACTAGCATGTTTCTGGGCACACTAGCAGACATAATAAGGTGTGTGTTTGTGTGAGGAGAGGTTACAGGAAGTGGGCTCTTCTCAGTTATAGAGGAGGAGCAAATGTGATGCACCAGCAGGACAGTATGAAGAAAACAAAGGAAAATTCAAACTGAATAAATGTGTTTCTCTAAAGGGAGGGGTTTATACAGCTATGGGACATATTTGGTAAATTTGGGGTACAGAAAAAAAAGGGAGGGGTTGATTAAAGAGGAGCTTGGCAGGGTGACAGGTGAGGTTGGTGGGAAATTACGGGAGCTTTTCTTTTTACTTATCCTCACATTTCTGGCTTGGGTACGCACCATGGGGGGTGCGGTGGGCGGGGTGAGGATGGCGGCCGGGGGCAGACTGGCGGGGAAGGGCGTGAAGGTGTGCTGGTGGGTGTGTTGGTGCTGGTGCATGTGCTGGTGTTGGTGAAACTCGGCCCTCAGGAGTGACACGGGGGCCAGCGGCGAGGCAGACGGCCCCCGGCCCCGCTCTGAACTCTGAACCAGGAAGCGGTTGTTCAGCTCCTGCCTCAGGAGGTCATGCTCTGCAAGAAAGGAGAGCGAGGAAAACACCCCCCCCCCAAAAAAAAAGAAAAAAAAGGAGGAAAAAAACCAAAATAATAAAAAAGAAATTCAAAACAAAACCCCAAATAAAGGAAAGAAAGGAAAAAGGTTTGGGATGGGTAAGAGGGGAGGGGGACACAAGGGAAAAAAAAGGCACGGGCGCCCAGTCAGTCTTCACAACAAGGATAGAAGAAAGAAAATAGTCACCTGGCATTCTCTGTTTCTCCAGCTCATGCTGTGAGGGTTTTCTACGTGGGGACTCATTGGTGGTGGTAAGAGAGTTGCCTGTGACAATGTGCCAATCAGAATCCCCGAATGAGGCTGGCAATACATGATTGGTTGGTTGAATGATATCAACAGGCTGGTATCTAAAGACAAGAGAGAACCAAGAGTCATCCCAGCAGAAAACACACACACTCTTGCCCTCTATTATTAATTCAATGCACAACTGGCATATTTATTTGATATTTGGGAGACACGTATCATCACTGGAAACATTTTTTTTCTTATTTTACAGAAAAGTGTCTGTCAGATGACTTTTTTCTCTCTTTTTAACAATTGATTGATGCAAATCAGACACAGTAGGATGAAACATAATTCAGGTTTTTTGACATGGCAGCATATTTAGAATTACTAAAGCACTGGTGTGGAAATGTCTCCAGCTGGGACGGTGGTCCAGTTGTTAGCTTACACATTCAAGTGACTCATCTAAGCCTTTCAGCTGCTTCAGGACTCTATAAATCCATGAGATTTATATAGATAGATAAAAAGTCTATTAATTTGTGGTGTCCCTTATATACAACGCTGAGAATATAGTTGTTTTGAATTAACTAGATAACTCGGTTCTGTATCCCTGTCTGCTCCCTGATTTTCTGGTGAGCATCTTTAAAAACTTTCAAATGAGTGGGTTTATTCTCCCCATGGAAAGATTTAAGAAGAACTGATTTAAAACAGTGGAATTGGCAAGAAAGGATTGGAAAAAATCTTCTATTCCAAACAATCTTTTATACTCAAGACTTCTTTCAGACAAATCTGAGTATATTTACCCAGTTAGAAATGCAACTTTAATAGAGGTATAATGTTAAAGACAAATATAAATGATTGGTAGGTGTGAAAGGGTAAGGCAATAAATAAGTACTTACCAGAGAAGCAAGTCAAACTTGAGCATTTGACTGATTTCAGGCCCATTTAACCAATTGATATAATTTTCTTTATTCTTTTCTTTTGTTTTGGTTAGTTTACACTAAACGTGCACATGTAAAAGCTTTTATAGCTTGATATTACAGTAAAACTAAAGGCTTGTACCACATGTAGTAAAACTAAGCATGTGCATGAACTTCATAAAAATCATGCTAATACAACAAATGGGAATAATTAAAGAGTAATATTTTGACAGAGAAATTAAAAAATCCCTCTACTTTGAAAAGTAAAAAATGTGTTATTAATAGAACGACTCAATGTAAAAACTAGTAGTACTGAAAGCTAGTACTGGTTCATTGTGTATCAGATGTTTGTGTCTGCAGCGGGACGACCGTCTAATATCTGAGGTGCTCGGCTTTACCTGGGTAGGGGGTGCCGGCGGGGTGTCCAGGCACCACTAAGCTGTTAGTTGGTAAGGTCGGTGGTGGCGGCAGTGTGGCTGGGGTTGCAAACATGGCCGAATGGCGATGCGCAGGGCTCCGTAGGGAGGAATAGTGCGAGGTAGAGAGATTGGCTATGGACAGAGGCAAGGCAGGAGCCGAAGATGGGAGCCCACTGAGGTTATGGTGAGGGGAAGGGGGTAAGTGGTGTTTGGGAAGGCCCACTGGGCTGCTGCTGTGGCTGCAGATACAACGGGAAAAAAGAAACAAAAGTACTCCATTAGTGTGACCAAAAACATTCAAATTACAATTTATGACATCAACAGAAAATATATTGCTATCAATTCAACTTTCATTTGGATTTTTTTTCCTTTGTTTTGACAATTCATTTGGAAAAGTGTGTTTAAAAAACTAGTTAACATTAATAATGTTGGTGCTGACGATGTAAGAATGGCTTTTTTAGAATCCCTCTTACATTTATTATTACAAACTCTACCCAAAAAAGTTTGAAATGGAAAAAACTAAACTATCTTTCATGTAATGCAGTACTAAATAAATAATAAATACAACGCAGCACAGAATATAAACAGAGTAAGAGAAAGCTGACACTAATAAAATTCATGTGTGTGCACCGTTTCTCTGACTTCCTGCTGGAAATGGAACAGAAATATTACACACACACACACACACACACACACACACACACACTAAAACAGTTCCAGTGTTTGTATTTGGCAATTTTTCCACACAACAGGTATGTACTGTATGTCACACTTCACCTGATGTCGTGGAGGCTGTTGTACTGCAGCGGGTGATGCACTTGGTGACTGATAACAGGCCGAGTGTGGAGGGGTGGGGGTGGAAAAAGACGGGGCTCCTGGTGTAAGAGAGGATGAGGAGGGTGGGGCAGGGGATGGGGAGGTGCCTTCAGCAGGGGTGGGGTGGGGACAGGGGGTGGAGGGTGCTGCTCCTTCTTGACACTGAAAGGAGGAGGAGTGGGGATGCGGGACCTAGGAGGATCTGGGGGGGCTGCCGCTGCTGCAGGTGCAGGGGAGCCCGTAGGTGCCGAAGCCGGGGTGGGGCTGGGCACGGGAGGTGCGAAGGGCACCTCAGTGTTGCTCTGCTCCTGACTGCGCTGAAGCCCAGAGACTTTGGCTGAAGTACAAGTCTTAGACTCGGGACTCTCATTCGTTGGCACACCTGAGATAAAAACAAACCCAAAATGTAGGATGAAAATGAAAACCGGAGCAAAAAATCAGTCAGAATAAATCCTGTGATCTCAGGCCATGTTCATGCAACGACACCAAGACAGTACAACAGAACATTTCTGCAGTGTTAGTGCAGATGCATGTGTTCAATAATCTGGTCTGGTGAAGCAAAACCTGGTAGAATATTTATACGGTGAGCGGAGATGCATAAGATAACTCGCGGATAGCATGCAGGACTTCTGTTGTGTCGTGTTTATGAGGCTGCGTTGCACACCTGTGTGTGTCAAAGTTTTACTGCAGTCCTGGCATGTGCGCAACATTATTCCTGGTCCTATTTGTGTTTCCCCTTTTACAAAGACAGTTTTCACTCTGCTATTATTTAAATGCATTTCATTATCAAATACAAAAAGGAGAGTTTGCATTTTGCAGAGAAACGTGACGTAAAACTGGGTCTTAGTGGTTGAGTTACTTCCTAAATGAACTCCATAACAACTATAATATACTGTACATGATTAGAAACACATGTGATTAATAATCATGGCGGATGAGGTAAAAAAAGAGCTCCTGTTGTCCCAGTGTCCTGTGTGAGGTTCCTCTTGTTTCATCTCCCTTGGTTCAAGCAAGTGTTTAATCAGGTCGTTTTCATGCTTGACTATAATCAGATGATCCAATTTCTTCCCGCGATCAAGTCGGTATGAATAAATCACAGCTAATTAAAGTTAAATGTCGGCACCCATTCAGGGCTTTGCTGAGCACACAATCTGGCATGAAATAATTATGTTTCAATTGTGTTGTAAAGAGAGATCGCGGCCCTTTATCCTGTCCTTTTTGCAAGTGTCGCTCTATCCTCCCTTCCTGCTCTTTAAGGGGATGAAGGAAAGCACAGCAGAGCACTTTTAACTTAGCCACTTTGTTTTCACCATTCATCAGGGGTCTTTTCAACACAGCAGAAGCTCTTATAATCAGAAATGTACTAAACAACTTCATACTGTCGCTATTGTGTTTCAATTATTATAATTATGTGCTGTTTTATCAGGAGAATAAAAATGGCACAAAATGCAGCATCTTGACACTTTTTACATACAAATAATACCAAAGTAATTACAAATCCTAATTTAAAAAAGACACTTAAAGGCATTATCAGGACATTTGGTGAGCCAGAAAAAGCCAGAAAAAAGCCAGAAAGTCACAATGGTTTCAGGAAATGCTGATTCTAAAATAGTCAAATTACTATTTTAACTTGAAATAATCAAATGTGCCATTGATTAAATTCTTGCTAAGCACATAAGCCTCAGATGCAGGAAAACGACAGATCAGAGAAAGAAAGTATTCACATATATAATCAGACAGCAGAGAGAAAGAGGAGACAGCCCACTGGTGATGATATTCTATTTAATGTACAGCTACGATGCAGCGGTACTTCAGTCAAAGGCCTACTAGCATTTCAATTAAAACAGCTCCACAGGCATTCTCAGTGGTAACAAAAAATGAGAAGAGCTGGGAGCTGCTGTCAGACCAGTGAAACTCAACATGCAGCCCATTAATGGAATATCCAGCCCCCATTAACAGCCTGCTTAATCTTTCAAGGATCCTAACACCCATAAAAAGGCTAATAAAAACACGGGGCAGAGCTTTTATTATTTTATTTGTTGAGCTTGCCCCTCTCTAACTCCTTGCATTTATGAGAGAAGTGGGGTGGGCTATGGTGTCACGATTTTCAAATGAATTCCAGTATCCAGACGTATGTAGACCTTCCGATTTATAGAGGTCTAGGACTTGGATTAAACCGCCAGGCCCTGGTTGCAGCAAGAGGAAATAGAAGACTAAAGGCAAAGGAGAGACGAGCACAGGCACACAAACAGAGGCAAAGAAGCAAATATCAACAGTGGAAATGTCGCCATCGGGTGATGTTGCCGTGGCAACTGGCTCTCTCAGACACAATGCAATGTGAGTAATACCGAGGAAAATCTCTCTACAACCTCTAGGAGATGGAAGAGGGTCTCTGATTTTAATGCTGCTAAAGCAGGGCCACAGCAAGCGCCAGGTTATCTTAACGATGATTCTAATGGGCTCTAATGGAGGCAGGGAGGTATCAGCTCACAGCCCTCATTAAAATCCCTCTGAAAGCTTAGACACAAGCACATAAACATGTAAATACAACCGTAGACAGATACAGCTCAGGAAAATCCAAACAGAAACAACCGAATCCTTGACATCTTCATTTTTATGAAGATCAATGAAGGTAGCAAAACAAGACAATCGTGCCATTGTTTTGTTTCCGAACGGATAGATTTGTTTTATAGACGTTCGTATTATATAACCATGAAACAAAAAGATATCAGCATGTAAAATAACAGCTTTTAAAAACCTTAGATGTTTTAGCATCTTTAAAAACAAAGAGCTTCTCTAAAACACTGAAATACGTATCTACTGAGGTTTACTTTATAGATGGAGAAGATGTTCATTCACACTGAGGTGAAAGTAATATGCAGCAGCAAAGAGATGACAAGAATGTTTCTCAGACACACCCGCCAAAGGCTTTGATGGAAGGAAAAGCCTTGTTTTTGTTTAAACAGGAATGTCCGTCTGCCTCAGTACCACAAAACGTCCGATTTGAGCTTCGTCACGTCAGCAAGCTGACAAGCTTTGTTGGTTTATTCTTGATTTTTGTGCGAATGCAGAGTGTAACTCTGTCTGGAGTCACCTGCTGGGGAAAACAGTAGGGAAGCCACAGGCAGTCCTGCAAAACAAATGTCATAGTAGTGTATAGAGAAAAGGGGCAAAAGATGAATAAAGCAAAGAAAAACATGACGTCCTGAAGCTCTGCCTGCAAACCTGAGCAGATGGTGAGAATGAGTCAAGCAGACTGGAGGGCAGCCCAGTAGTGATGGAGATGAGGGGGGTATTTGCACCCCTCTCCTGTTAGCTGGGTTAGTGCACTGGGGGGGTGGGGACAGGGACATTCCCAAGGGAGGTGTTGGCAGGCCTGCTCACCAGATGACATGTCATCCCAGTATTGATCTTTTTATAGTTGTTCCTGTGGCTCTGCTTACTCAGGGGAATTGAACATCGCCCTGGGCACACGTGCCTCAGTTTGCAGTGATATAAGTTTAGGAGGTGGGAGGGGTTGAGAGGTGGGACGCAGGGACCGAGGAAGCAGACGGACAAGCTGCTGGGATTTGCTTGTTATGACTGATGTGTCCAGCGGGGAATCTGGGGTGAACACGGTGTCGCTACACAGCTGTTCCTGCCTTCAATATCCTTCATATGTGACCCTATTTGTCCCTGTGGAACATCTGGAGAGCTGGCACTGATCTGGTCCTATGTGGCCTTTATGCCAGATGGTCCAGTTTGGATTGGCTTGGACCAGTCTATAACCGCTTGCCCCTGAGCTGGACAGAGACTGGTTATGATCCAAGAAAAGTGTGGCTCCTCCTTGTGACAAAGGTGCCCCTATGCTGGCCAAAAACAGATGTCAAGCAAAAAAATTTGTATACATTTGCTCAGAAAGCTCTGAGCTGCAAAACAAGCCTAATAAATAATCCACTTTGAAGCTTTTAAACAAACAAACAAAACACTATTACAAAGACTCACCTGACTACCTGAAAACAGACCCAACGGCCTCATGAATGAGATAAGGGCTCGAGAGAATATTTGGCCTCAAACTAAAACCTTCAGTGAACTCATGCTTGGCATGCAAATTGGTATGTTATATAAATTACATGCTCACTGTTGACACCGGTGCCAGTAGATACAATAACTAGGAAAACAGAACCTGTATGCAAAAAGCCTTTTCCGATTAGATACGAGGATATACAAATTCTGTTCATGACAAGAGAACGTGGTGGGATGAAAGAAGCTTAAGGCCACTGGGTGAACTCATTTACTAGGCAAACACTGTGGTTTACTCTCTTCATGGCTTTGCCAAAGCATAAACAGTCAGGGCACTGAAAAAAATATATGAACAGACAGATATTTAAATGAAGGAGCATATTGGTAGGAAGTCGTCTGGGAATGCACGTGTATATGAGAACGCAGCTCTTTTGATGTGTCTCCTACTGGCTGAAGTTGACAGAATATTTTCCTGGTCTTGACGGTTGAGCTCACAATTATTTGCTTTTTGTACCTCTGTAGACAAGCAATCTGCACAGGGCCAAGTCTTAGCTCATGAGTGAGCAACTGTGGAAGATGGCTGTAACAGATCCTGGCAGAAACCGGGGAACCGCAATCAACACTTCATTGCCGTGAGGTATTCAGTCATAAAAAAAAAAAAAAGTCAGGGTGATTTCAACAAAATGATTTTGCATGAAAGGAACAGAAGGGCAGAGCAGTGTTGAATCACTGCACTAATAATAAAATCATTGGCAAAATTTGCAACGGCTTGCTTTCTCACCATTCAATCTGCTTCCAGCCTCTCTAAGCCGGTAAAAATGGGAACCAAGGCGACGTTTTTGGGAATCGTTTTGAGATGTTACTGGGGGAGTGGATGAGGGGGAAGCTAGCCAAGCTAGTTGAAGAGTAGGGACAGCTGGCACGTTTCAATAATTTCTCTCTGTCTCTTTCCTGCAGCTCACAAAAGAGTTGATGGCACAAGAATGGGGATGGGTGGTAAGCTGTAACACATTTACAGGCAAAGCCCAGACATAAATTGAGAACTTAATGGTAATTTCAGAGTTGGCTTCTGAAACTGAGGAATGAATCAGTTTTTCTTGTGCATATCAGATCCCAATTCAAACTCCAACCATATGGCCCGAAACAAATATGCCTGTCACCTCTTTTGGCACATTTACCATTGTTTAAGAGGGAAGGCAAATATCATGTTGTGAGTATTTAAACAGGAAATACAGAGAGACAACAGTAGTTTGTTATCCAACGGTGCTCGAAAAGCAATGTCAAACGGGGATTAACCTGTGGCTATAAAATACTGCAGACAAATAAAATCCTTCCTTGTTGCTCCTTGAATGACCGTCAGAGCCCATCCCCCTGCTGAGCTTTTTGCAGCGGCGCTCTGAGACAGCCATCAGTCTCGACTTCTAATGACCACAGCCGGGTCGTCTGAGGTCAGTGCCACTGGGCTCCACTAAATAACAGGGTGGACATCTTGGAACTTTCAAGAAAAAGCTCAAGTCTAATGGCTTTTCTGACACAGCCCACCCTGCCAGTCTGGAATTTGACCTCTTTCACTGTCACTGACCCTCCGCTAGCCCCTGTGACCCTTCTCACTCTGAGGCCCCTGCGGACAGACAGCCAACATGCCGTTTAAAAAAGCACAGGGTGGAGGGGGGATCGGGCTTATGTTGAAAAGACGAAGAGCCTTCAGCGGTTATTTGTGCATTGCCGCAAGCACTAGCCTTATCATTTCATTAATTAGTGTGACACGTCTGCCTGATGGACTTGAACGCCGCAGCAGCAGCTGTCTCAATTGATTATAGGAGTGGACGTGCTGCTGCAATTATCGAGGTGACTGGAGACAACGCCTGCCACTTCTAATAAAGGACTTAAGCACAGCGGTGGGAGGACAGTGGCAGCCTCCCTGCGTCTCCCATACCTTTAAGACCTTTTCAGCCTCCCTCCATGGGCTGCCGTGGAGCTTGGTGTGGGCTGTAGCTCTTGAGCAGCATGTCAGCTTTACTTAAGCTCGCATAACGCCCGAACAGTATCACTTTGGTGCCTCATAGGAAAGCATTCACTATTAGCCCACCAGCTGGCTCACAAACCACAGAGGATGAACGGAAAAGAGCTGGGAATGAAAGAGAGAGGTAGAAAGAATGTAAAAGACAAAGGCAGGGAGCTTTTGCCAGGAAGCTTCAAGTCTAAGCAGAAATGGAAGGAGTAAGTGCTCAGCAATGTAAACAAAAGCACTGCTTTCCAGCCTCATTTCATGTACGAACATGCATAAAGCCCACATGCCTCTAAGTGGATATAATATTATCTTTCAGTATTGTGCTGATTACTTCACAATGGGATGGAAATGGTTGGGTGAAAATCCTTCAACAAATCTTAAGAGGCATGACAGTAAGCTGAGAGAGCCTGCATGTTTTTCTTTTCCTGCTTCTCCATCTCAATTTTCACCCTCAAAGCTCAAAGCAAGGCAACAATTGGAAGCTGACAGCTCCTAACCATTCACCATACCTCTCTGACTGTTTTGACATTTGCAGCCGTTCCAGTTGAGCGCGATGAAACAGGCAGGACACAGACTTTTGGCAAAATATCACATGTCTTTAGGTGTTTTTTTTAAACAGATATAGAGGTTTGTTGGAATGCTGGGGGTGACACTAAAAACATGCTGGAGCTACTCACCTGCTCCATGCAGATCCAGCAGCTATGTTCATATGGTCAAATAATAGCCTCTGACAGCCAAGAGTGCTGAGGCAGCCATGTCAGATAGGGATTTTCTAGAGGTGGCAACAATCTTATCAAGAACTACCAGAAAGTCAGATCATCAATCAGCCTCTACGATGTTTTTGCCTTGTTTTGATTCCATGATGAAGTATTCTGTTATAGCAGGCTAAGTCTTTGTCATTTTGCTGATCAAAGCCCGCTCCCTAATCATTCAAGGTGCTGTCAGGGTAGCAGCTCTTAACTGTACATTACTGCATGCCACAGGAATCCTAATATAGAGCTAAGTGTGCGATCAAGCTGCTTGCATCCACATCATTAACAAGCTGCAGGAGAAATATGAAACCAAATCAAAGATATAGTCAAGCTACAAGTTAACGATTTAGTTAAAACAAAATAAACAAATGCACTGTTGAAAACATGTTTTTTTTATTTTTAATTCAAATCATTACACTAATTATAATCATGATACAATAATATTATATAAAAATGACATCTTAGCTCATCCAAACTACAATATTATCATTAACTATTACATAAAGCAGGAAAAGTCCACATTTCTGAAATGGAAATTAAAGTTGTTTTTCCAATATCATTCACTACAGCTTCACCTTAGCAAAAAAAAACCCTCTTCGAGTTAGCATGTTGTCAAGCTAACAGAGTTTTCTGAATGTCCTTCAACATCATACATCTAATTTTCCACCAAGGGAATAATGCAACTGACTAATATCTCATAGGACTGCTTGTCTAAAGATCCCACTGCACTGCAGCACTTGGACTTTAAGCTTCACATATATTTGCCACAAGGGAAACACTGTCCAGTATAGACTCAATAATGTAATCAATGCCTCTACTATAGGAGCATCCTGCTACTGAGCTGCTCCTGTGGTGCAGCAGGGTAATTAGGCTTACAGATGGAGACCCAGCAGCTGTTGAAGACTGGAGCTGCTATTTTCTCAGCAGATGGTTACATGCCAAAAATGTTGTGCTCTTTAGAACTACAAGACTTTTTTTCCAGCTCCAATCAGAGTTTGGAATACATGAAATTATTTTTTTTGTGGGAAAATATTTTAAGACTGACAACGCTCTAAGACGACTAAATTGAAGCAGTTTGAAACAGTGCTTTTACAAACTCAGAAAGACAAACAAACAGAGTCTGAAAAGCACTCCCTTTCCTCTCCTCAACACCACAGGAAGAGCGACAATTGGATGGTGTATCAGATTAGCAAACACTTTCTGTCCTTTCTTGCACCTCATTCATCATTCTTGATTAAAAGGGAAGTGAACGACGAAGAAGGAGGGATAGAGTGACACATACTGGGGGAGAAAGGAGAGAGGGGTTACTTAATAAGGCAGGGGAAAGAGCAGAGGGCTGCCTACAGATTTGTGTCAAGCAAACTAATGGAGATGAGGCCTAGGTGCTGACCTGTGGGGCTGTTGCTAACCTAAACTCACCACCATCTGCTCCAATCTCCCGTAGGTCCAAGCCACACCAGCACACACACACACACGCACACACAGGTAGTATTATCAGAATCTGGCCTTTTTAAAGTTATGATGGAGCTTTAACAATAGCTTGCATGTCTTTAGGACCAAGCTGAGCTGTCATATTTCACTCTGGTGTGCCAAGTGCAAGAAAAGAAGAGCTGATTTGTTTAGAGTGTGAAGGCAGAGTGTCAGTTCGGGGAAATGTGTGAATATGAGTGTGTGTGTGTGTGTGGAGAAGGAGGAGGAGGGCGAGCAGAGTGAGCCGAACTGGACTCTGAAACAAGCCAAATCACTTGCAAGATGAAACAGACTACACCAGGAAAAACCTAAACAAAACAAAACTAGCAAACAATGCAGAGCTTCAGAAACGTGTCAGACAAGACTCGCTGACATAAAAGCAAAAAACAACCAAACATATCAGGAACTGAGCAAAGAAAAAAAACCCTCTGTTCAACATATTTCCAACGGCACATGACAAAAACAGCACTGAAGCAGTTAGAGGAATCAAAATCAGACTGTCGAGTGTCTGCGACTGTTTTATGAATCCATGCCGAGGCAGAGGCTCCACGCAACATCAAACCCAGTAAATTCTCCTGAAAGCTCCCTCTCTCCCTGTAGCAGTCAGCACTGAGATTATTGTGAGCAACTAAAAAGGTAAGAGCTGAGAGCTTCACTCTTAAGAGTGAGTTTTAAGCACCATAAAGTATCAAGACCCAGATGGTTCATCCTCTCTGAAAGACATGTCCACTCTAGCTTGACTCCAGAGGCACCTGCTACCCGGATTAGGTCAGTGCTACCCAGCACACTAATGCAGTGCGCCACAGCTGATAAGATGCCCCAGGCACTTCAGTACTTGCCCTAGACATAACAGTTGACAAGTCAATATCTGTATTATTTTCTTGAACGCTATAGATATATTGATTTTTTTCTTCTCTTCAAACTGAGTCAGTTAGATACATTTAGACTTCAACAGATGGGGTCAAAATGTAGGTGATCCCAACAATATTTAGCTCTCCTATCAATATAATATAATATAATATAATATAATATAATATAATATAATATAATGACTACATACCATTTATTAGACAATCTATAGGCTAGGTCATGTATCAAGCACTTTTCTTCACGGGTTGTGTAACATTGGAACAATCTCTTCCCAAAGCAAACAGCAGTGAAATCCTAAGCCTGCTGCTCACCCCTCAACACAGCAGCAATAACCTAACAGGCAGGGAGGTTAGAGCCCAAGCTCTGCTGAATGGGGTATTACAGCCAGTCAGAGGCCATCAGGGGCCCAACCGCCAGGGCCCAGTGCAAGGAATTCACCAGTAGCCAAAAACAACAGCCAAACAGACCGCTTGCATACTGGAAAGGACCACACTGTGAATGTTCCTCTCTTTTTTTTTAAAACCATTCCTCAAATGGCCAAAATGCATGCCCTTCTGTCTAAGCGAATTACCGCCTGCGTGTTAAACACTGGGGCGATTAATGGCACTTATGCTTGCTAAAATAGGCCTCAGCAGTGTGTCGGGTTACGTCTTTCACCATGTGTTGAGTTCATGACTACAAGCAAGCCTCTATCAGAAAACTCTCCAAAGCCAGCCCTCTGTCAGGCTTACTGTACCAGACCAAGCCTGAGATATTATGTAGAGCTGTGGTGTCAAATACACTGAACCAACAGCAGAGGAAGACCACCCATTTGGTAATACATGGAGTATCCTTTATGTAGCAAGTTTATACCTCTGTTTCATTTGAGATCTTGTTTCCTGGGTTTGCCTCCTTACCCCCTTGAATACTCTGGCACATTCTTCTGATACTTGGATGTCCTTCTCTGTCACGGACTCTGAAGCCTTTTACATCCGTTCTGTTCCTGGCGACAGCTTTTTCCATCTTTATAAGCTTCTGTAAACCGCTTCCCAAAATGTCCAATCCATTACAAGCGTGTTTGTAATATCCATCTAGGCTGACGACTGTCCCCTTGCCAGCGATTGTACATTATCCAAGCATCGTGTTTGGCCACAATCACATACCATCTGGCTTTGTCAATGAGCGTTACAGCCCCATCTGCAAACAACAGTGGCTCTGAACTCTCGACATAAATGAGCTTAAAATGCATATAGCGAGAAACTGGGATCTTCAAACGAATGTGGGGTGGGGGTAAAAACAATAGTCTTGCTGGCAGAATGACTGAAGCTGGGAATAACGGATTAAAAGCAGGAAAACCTGCAAATGATCACAGGCGTCACGCTTTACATTTCAGCCCTGACAGCAATGATAAGATGCTGGCTGCGTATTCTCATAAGTAAACAATGAAAATGCCTTCCACAATGCAGTTGGCCATGTTTTTATTGCAGGAGGAAGAGGATTAAGATTAGCCAGTAGATATGATGAGAGCTGGGCCTCTCCAGGGTTATCCATTTTCTATTCTTCTTTTTTACGTAAACATACACACAAACCAAGTGCGAGACCTACATTTATTTCATCCAATCTTACTTGTGTGTTGAGATGATAGTCAGTGTGAGTCGGTCAGTGAACTGCAGTGGCTCAGGCTTATCAGTGAGAGACTGTGTACACCAAAGAACTGGTTTAATGGGGTTGAGCTCAGAATGAAAGAGGACATGCCTTTATTTTTCCAAACTTAATCGTTCCACTGATTAGATTTTAATATCTAAGTAGTAATTAATAAATAATAATAATAATATGCTACAAAAAAGTCCTAAAATATTGTATTTTTTGCCTAACTTGAAGTAAAACAGTAAGAGAAAGAGCACAAAAGTGATCAAATGTGATCTGCCATGTAATCAAGCAAAAAGGCTGGTCCTGTTGTTGACAAGCTGTCCTAAATGTCCCTTATAGCTTTTAGTGATTTTGTAATTGTTCTCTCTCCACAGCTAAAGTTGAATCCATATTCAGTCAATGACCACAGAGCCACACAATGAACCCTTAATATCTATGTGGTTCCCATTTCCTGTCAGAATAGATGATCACCACCCACAGGCTCACTGACATGAGATGACGTGGATTGATAAAGCTGACTGACAGGTGTCAAGCTTCCTGACACTATGATCGACACACACAAGAGAGAAGAGAGAAACACGTTTGCCATTGAATAGGGTTTATGTTTCAGGAATGAAATCCAATCAGGAGGAACCAAAGGTTTTAAAGAGGACTAAGTTAATATTTCATGCACAGTAGGCCCTTTGCACTGAGCAAGTATGTTTCTAATGGACATAATAGTCCTCTAAAGGGGTTACAGAGTGCACTAACAGTTAGTGTGAAATATCAGCAATGACTTTACAAGCCTGCTAATTGCTGTGCATAGAAAATCCGAGCAGCCTTCGAAAAAGCGGCTTGTAAAAGCCGCGACATCAGTTATTGAAACTTACAAAAGCAGACAATTCTTTCCAGCTAGTTTTTAAAGGTGCCAAACCACAGAGGAGTTGCGGCTAATGTTGCTTGGTCCCTTTGACTGCCTGCCACTCTGCATAAATAGTACATGACGAGGTAATTGTAATTTAAAAAGCTATAAATATTGAAGAGGAATTAAAATAATTTATGGAACACTGCAGTGTGACAAGATGTGTGTGAGCTCATGTGTGTGGGGGAGCATTTTGTCTCCTTTCGCTCCTCTCTTGCAGTGTATGTTGAAGGATGGGCAGAAGCGGTGCAAGCTGGGAATTCTGTAATTGCTTTTTCTGTCCCTGAAGCAGGCCTTCCTGCTTTAAATCAAAAAAGGCAATCTTTGTCAGTAATGGCTCAATTAATAATTAAACACGTGTCTTATCTCCACTGAGCTCCCACTATTTATTTTCATCTTTCCGACAAGGATGACTGCACAAACAGCATTAGCTCCATCAATAAAGGAAGCTTAATATCAACCCTTTTTTCTAAAAACAAATCACTCAGCTCACAAGTTGTCTTATGGCTGTGAACAGTACTAACTATCAGATTAATGAAGAAGCGAGTTATGTTTTGGTTTTCCCAATTCTGCATGAATATTTTTTAATGGCTGGCCCATCTGCCTTCTGTATTTCTGGAAGAGTTTGTGACTGTTCAATAGTTAGAGCAAATTATGAAAAAGCCTGGTGCCTGCTGTTCGGGCTCTATAATAAGTGTTGTGTGTGGTTTGTGATATTTTGTTTGAAGCATCAAGATCTACCAACATGCACCATGACAGGACAAACTTTAAAACACCAGGCCTTTGAGCTAAAAGTACAGGAACACTTGACGAGCGGGCAGCACAGTGCGATAGTGGGTTGCGCCACGGCCTCATAGCAAGAAGTTTGTTCGTGTTTTGGCAGAGGGGAGGTTTGAACAGTGGCCTTTCTGCAAGTTCTCTTCTTATATGCGTGGTTCTATCCAGTTACTCCGGCTTCCTCCCACCCACAAGACATGCATGTTAGGTTAACTATGGTTAAATGATCCCTGATCATGTGATCACATGTACAGGTACATCTCAGGAAATTAGAATATTATGAAAAAGCCATGTTGCATTGATGCAGTACTTCATGCAAAAGGAGGCCCAACCAAGTATTGAGTGCATGGAAAAGAACATACTTTTCAGAAG
>JBAMIG010000012.1:20699741-20716827 GCA_037177335.1 Kiunga ballochi | reverse complement strand
TCACACACCGCTCTTTCTCTTTACTTTCACTAGCTTTGTGTTGCTCCAAGTGTTATTTAGACCTTGAAGGTGAAAAAGGGAGACATCTCGGCAGTGTGCATGAAAAAAAAAACCTTCCAATCACCCCCCCCCCCCGCCTCCACACAAGCATCATCTCTAGTAAAGTCTACCTCTGCTTTTGGTGCAAAGAGTGTTTTATGGCAAGTCCCTTGTCAGGATTAAGATGTAGATCCAAGTGCCACAGGGACAAGCATAAATCCTCCATCGCCCACTGTAAACCCATGAGTTGTAGAGTCCAGGGAATGTCCTTGAAGCATGAATAACATCACATGTTATGTGTCATCTGTTAAACAGTAATGACATGTCCTCAGTAAAATGCGCATCTCTTGCGGCCAATATGTCTGTGAATGAGAGAACTATCTACTTCTTTATAAGTGAGCTTGCAAAATTCTGTCCAAGTTATCCACAATTTAACAAATGCAGCTGATGCGTCATTCCACCTATAATTATGTTCAGTTTATTTGTGCTAAAAAATAATTGTTTGATGTCATTGATTCAAAGTAAGTCAGTGGATTTACAGACTTTCAATTTTCCACCCGGGACCAATTCATCAGTTATAGTGCAGTGGTTATGTGTAAGAGACCGGGGCTTAGCCTGCACCCTGCCAAGTAAATCAAGAAGAAATAGCAAAAGGATGGGAAAACACTGTCTATGTACAGCTTCAGTGTTGCTGGCCTTCATTGGAAGGGGGGAAATGTTGTTTTGCAAATCTACAGCACAACCGCGCTTCTAAATTTCTCAGGAGTTTTTCCACAAAAGGCAGCTTAAGTCTCTGACTATAAGCCAATTTGGATTAGCTCCACATTTTAGACAGGTTCCAGTTGGGATTTACAATACATTTAGAACACGTTCCTCCCTAAGCACAGCTTTAACCCTAAATGCATCAACAACATACTTAACTGACATGATTTTTTTCCTTTTTTTCCCATGCTATTACTCAAAACATTCAAAGTCAGACACACAGCAGGCTTAAGTATTAATTTCTAACGGGGTCTGTCGTACTGAATTTTCAGGCCTTGTCACCACTGAGAACATGGCATTGCATCCAAATGCTTGCACTATTTTTCTGAATGTCTTTTTGGCTCATTTTCACCAAGTTCACGCACAGATCCAGAATAAATCTCCATTTCTTCTTCTATCTCCAATCCAGGCTTCAGGGGGCGCAAGGCATTAGTCTCATGATGCTGGGTATGTCATGTCTTCCCCAGCTGTGATCTGCCTGAACTCTTACATTACAAATAGCTGGAGGATTTTTCACCCTCTTATCACATTTGCCAAGCAGGCCTGTCTCTTATCAGCTTTCCGCTAGAGATAAATGGGCTTTTGAAGATAGGAATAAGAGAGGTTTTTGCAAGCTAATTCCAGAGACCCATCTGCAGTAGACTGCAGAGGTGCCAAGGAGAAGGGAAGATTCATATTTTCTCATGAAGGTGGCAAAAGTTACTCCAGTTTAGAAGCAGTTGGTGTCACAATGTCATGTACTCTTCAAGTCAAAGACACAGAAAAAGCAACAGGTGAAGGCAATGGATGGTCAGAGGATATTAAATGGGAAGGTCATTGCCGATCATATGGTTTACAACTTTAGTAAACAGATCAAAATAACAGTTACTGAAATAATATTAAATAGATTATTTTCTGTGGAATATTCTTATAAAATGCTTGGCTCTATTTTTCCACCTATGAACAAAATTCTTATCAATATTATATTATTCTGCCTATATTAGAGATTTAAATCACAGAAGTGGCCTCCTTTATATAAATATAAAAGAAGCAATAATGTTAAAAAATGACTGAACTAAGTATGACATGATCATATTTAGTCATCTTTTAGCTACAGATAAAATTCCATAACACCTTAATACTCACACATCTGCACAATCTGCCAGTTTGTTGCTACAAAATTGATGTTTTTCTAAATTAGCATCACATACTGAAGAAGTACGGTGATGCGAATTACATGGAGTACAAAAAGGCAAAGTCCAAAATCCTTTTTATATTATTCTCAGGTTATTCATCACTTTAAGAAGAATAAAGAGATACAGCCAAACACAAATAAACAGCAGATAAATAACAGATGACATCACAAAAATAAGTCCCAGTGGATAAAACACTCAATGCCTCAGGACAGAAAAAAATAAGTCGAATTATCATAAATCCAAACATGGGATGCACATCCTTAATTGTTCCTACATGCATGACAACAACAACAACAGATGATGCAGTTGTGTCACAAGAGGCCGAAGTGTTGAACTAATATTAACAGACTACATGTTAGCATGCCTGACCTTGATGTTGAGCTTCTTGGGAGCGACTGGGGGGAGAAAACCTAATTAAACAGCTCCTGTATGAGGAGACACGGGACAGACTTGCATTGTCCCGCGTGGTGGATAGAAGAGTGCGTGACTACACTGTACCGCAAAACCTGAAAGCTAAGCCCATTTTATAAGCTCTAACTTTACTGTAAATTTGAGGTAACAACACAAGCTAAGTATTTTCACACGGCGCAAAATCTGCACAGAAACTCGCTGTGCGGACACGCAATAACAGCAAAAACCTGTTTATAAGCAAAGCGTTCATCAGCCAAACTTTTACAGATGTCTTAATACTTAGTTCAAAAAGTCTTTTCAGGTTTGATTAAACAAATGATTTCTTTAAAAATGGCTAGAAAAAGGTTTGGATAAAATTGATCTTGCACCTTTTCTTCCTTTGTTGGAACGTGTGAGGCGCCTCGGTGAAGAAAATGCGCTTACCACCGACAGACTCAATAACACTGGGATTATTCCAAATGTTCCGCAATCACATTAGACAAGAAAATGTGCATGATAGATATCCCCTCAATATTTGAAAGAAATCACCTGAGAGATAATAAAAGCAACAAATTATCCGGTGAACCCAGTAAATCTTACCGAGTCCAAATGCGCTGAGCTTCGGTCGTGCAGGATATCCAAAACACCCGGCTGAAGAAAACAACATGCATTCAATAATAGCAGCAAGCCTTATTAAAAATTAAATCCAAATAATAGAAAAAAACACGGATTGTTTACAGGTTTGACGGTGAGAAATCTGCAAATGCAGGATAACCTGCCAGGAACAATATCTTGACGGAAGGTAGCCTTTATTTTTTATTTATTTATTGTTTCGCCTCCGTCTCAGAAAAAAAAGAAAAAGGCGTCGAGACCATCAGAAACTGAAAAATGCAGTTTTTTTTACTTGGCTAAAGTTCTTTAAGCAATTTCTCGCGCTCCTTGAGGAAACACGCGGATCTTTGTCAAGCCCGAGCTCCGCACCGTTCACAGGGATCCAAGTCGGGCGGTGAAAGCGCCGATGACAGATCGTCCACAGTAGATTCCCCAAAGTGTCTGGCGACCTTAAACAGAAAACACGACCAAATCCCAATCCATGAGTCGCGGGGTTTTGTCGCACGTTTAGGGAAATCAGCTGACCGTTTATCCACAAGATCCCGGCAGGTTTTTGTAGAAAGATTGGGCAAGAAAAACGCAGTGCGCTCCGCTCCGCTTCGACCTGCTCTCCGCGCGCAACAGAGCGAGAGACTGTGCTGCGCTGAGCGTCAGGCTGGGTCTGTGTGTGATTCTCTCTCTCTCTCTCTCTCTCTCTCTCTCTGTGTGTGTGTGTGTGTCTGTGTGTGTGTGTGGCAGCAGCTGTTGAAAATGAGGACAGAACGAGACCAGAGCAATCAATGTACGAGGGCTTGATCTGATTTGTTAACACTATTGCCAATAATGGGCAGAGGGTGTTTTTTTTTCTCCTTTTTTGTGTCCTTTTCTGCACATTTTCACTGTTAAATGTAGTTTGTGTTTTGTTATCTAATATTCACTGCATGATATGGAAACGTCCATCTAAACATGGATGCAGTGTGGTTTAGATTTGTGCGACTGAATAATCCATACAGAGAATATAATGTTTATGCAGCAATTGCTTTCTTACCACCTTTTTCATGAGTTATGCTCATAATATTTTTATAAAACTCTTAGCTGATCAACAACATGGATTTGCACGGTTTCATATAAGCTAAACAAGCGGGTAAAAAAACCCTTTCTCTTCTTACCCCTCCAGTCTGTAACATCTCTCCGTAGCCATGAGGAGTATGGATTGGCATGATTCCTTGCAGAACATGCTTATCTATCGTCTTTCCAGTGAAGATGTTAGTCTTATGTGTACTTTAGAGGAGAACTCTCAGAGGCTAAAGAAAGAGAATAGAGTTTTGACATCTCCAACAAAGTTAGCCCTGTGGTTATCCTGTTCGCTCCTATGACCTGCTTAACTTAGCTATGATTGAAGTTAGGTTGAAAGAGGCTTATGCTTGCAAAATGGCAAGGCAGGGTAGGGGGCTCCTTTATAGCTCTGCCTCCCCGTAGAGTTTTCTGAAGACAAGTTTAAGATTGATGTTTACTTTGTGCCATGCTGCGTTATACTCCACAGATACCCCTGAGAAAATGGCAGCTTTGTTATGTGAAACAGATCCTCTTAAATACAGTATTGTGGATTTATGAATAATACACTGCGATATAAGCTCCAAACTGCTCATTTGCACATTTGCTTGTGTGTGAGGCACTGCTTATATGCAACAATAAGTTATGGCCTTCTCTGCAGGTTTGTGTGAGGAATGCAAGACTTGTTATTATTTCCCAGCTGATTGTGATTAAGGGTCATCGCCAAGCCCACTAATGTCTTTTGAAAACCTAAAACATTATGCATTATACATGTATATGCACCAACGCATCAACACCCCATTCCACACAAACAGGTCGGACTAAATGAGGTGCAAACATTCAGGATTTGGACTCAGGATTCAGCAGCCATGTTTGGTAGGAAAACCAAAAGGATATTTCAGGCTTGGAAAAAAATCCGGTATCGGACCAGCATGGTATCTCATGTAGATGCTAAGAGGGAATACCATCAGTAATCCACAGAGTGTCATCACTCCTGGGGCTCATATTTTTACAGCTTCTCCTATTTCTGCTCCTTGCTGGGGTAAAATAGATCGCTGTATTAACACAAATATGTTTTCTTTCAAATAAAAATAGAAATTCTTAAAGTAAATAGAAAATATCTGAATGCAGCAACTCAGCACAGTTGATGCTTGAGACATGTTTTAAATGCAAAAACTTGTATTTTTTATTAAGCTATTGTTGCTCGCAGAGAAAAGCTCTGAAATACTAAACATATCTTGCAGCATTTTTAAAGCTTGAAAACAGCATTCCTCCGCTCCACGATCACGGATTAACATACGATGTACAAGTAAGAGGAGCTGTATGACGCAGTTTAACAACAGCAGAGCCACATGCACTTCCACAGGTAGGGGTTTAACCACTACATTTCCTTTGGGAGAAAGCCTGGGCGTATTTTCTGACCTTCAGCACTTTGACAACCAGCTTTCTCCTTTGCGTCTATTCAGCCGTGGGCCACTAAGGCTGCCAACCTCAGCCAGGAGAACAGTTAATCTCAGGTAAGCCAGTACTGACTGAATGGATCTACACGGCTGGTTCAAATAGCTACCTTGTGGAAATAGCATCTGGCATACAATAACTCCCTTATAAACAGCTTCCTAAAATAGGTGCATGTACTATAAAAGCAGTTATGTAAAGAGAGAAAGAGGGAGTGAGTGCAATAGCAGGTTGATTGCAGATCGGATGTTGACAGGATGTGGTATTATTGACCACAAACAGCACATTTAATATGAGGCTGTTTGCCATATGTTACTTGAAGGATTTTTCTTTTTGCTAACAGCATGATTCAGGTTTTTACACATAATAAAAACAGTTTTAAAGACATCATAACCAATACTCACAAACCCTGAAAGACAAAACACAACTTGGCAAGATTTCAGGCTCTATCGCCCTTCAAAGCTCTACAGGATAACATTTAGAGTCTGTAACTCTTTCACAGACATAGTGACACAAGCATGGTGTACTTATTGAACTGACAAATGGCACGTATGACAAAGCATTTATAGCTTCAGATAATCCAAGCCGTAACATCATTTGTAGTCACTCTGACGTGAGTAGCAGAGAAGCGCTCTGCAGGTCTGAATCTCAGCATCTCCACTCTGAATACTCGCCATTGCTGGTAATGGTGGTGGAGAGGCACAACGTAGGCTGTCACCATCTAAACGGAACCCAGTCATGTTTTATTCCATTTTATTTCTGCAGCTGTACATTGTAATTTCTGTCTGGAGAGTGCCTTGCAGAATCCATGATTTATTCATTACGGGGGCTCGAGTAGCATAGACCAACGATGTGAGAATGAGCACCTTGTTCAATGACTCCCATCTTTCAATATGGACAGATTTTCTCGGTCATCCATTTGGAGCACCAGCGTACTCCAAAACACAAGTACTGCTCCTGAGAACAGAGGCCACAGAGCGTCAGGCCTTTAGTACTTTAGAACCAACCAAAAGTAAAGAGGTTTCCAGTAATAAAGTCGGTGTGGTGATGCATGAACACCTGGCTGTAACGATAAATATTTGGATTAGGATTATATGCAGAACTGCCTTTTGGAATTGGTTAATGGAATTTTACTGACGCAGTCTGCAGCTCTTTGCTGTCATATTTCTACGAGCTGCTTGGACAGTGCCTGTCAAGCAGCTCGTTTTTAACCGTATGGAAAATCCTCATCAAAGGCCTGTTGGCAAATGTTTCTGGAGGTTTCTGCTCAGCATGAAAAGTCCTACTGATTGATCGAGGCGATGTAGAACAAAAAGTGCCCTCTGCCAGGCACATTAAAAATGAATTTTCTCTGGGATTCAAAAGGCTGAGCTGTTAGGGCAGAGGGAGATGAGAGCTGGTAACTCTGCTAGTTTGCCTCAGGAGCGCCTGTAGCAGCTAGTCCCAGCTGATCCATCCATCAGCCTTCAAGCCCATGGAGGTGAGTGACTGTTTGAAGGCTCTGCCGGCTACCTTATCCCGAGGCTTAACAATCCAATATTGGTTGTTGCCGAAGATAATTACTCTCCATTGATGGTAGAACACCCAGGGCTAGCTGCAGCCATTTGCATTGCCCAACACCACAGATCGATCAGGAGGAAAAGCAGTGGGAAGCTGATAACGGTGTTTGTTAGACTAGCATTTCTAGGAGGGATGTTATGCTCTCTCTGTTTTTTTTTTCCTCCCAGAGCCCCACCCTCTCAAAGCCTTCCTCCCCCACTCCCTGCTCTTTCAGCGAACAAGGTAAAGAATGGCTCCCACAGATAGAATCAGCAAGGACATTGCAGTCTTTATTCTCCCTCGAAAAACACGCACATGTCACCTTGACATTTTTTTTTATCTTCTTCTCAGCTGGCAGGAGGAAAGGTACAAGTTTGATCCAGCATTTGATACACAGCTGTTTATGAACCCACAGCTTTCTTTCTCCCTCTTAAATGTTTAGAAGACTGATAAAAAGCCTTCTCTCCGCTAGTAAACATTAAGAATAGCCGGCACGGCCTTATATCGTCTTTCTGCGGACTTGTATCTAACATGGCATAATTTACACTGGAGGGAAATTGGAGAATTGAGATTAGGAAGTACTTTAAAACACTTAGCAAACGTTGCTGCTATAACAACCTCTCCTATGCATCACTGTTGCTCTAAATCTGAAGGTGCTGCAAAGATACTTGTTTCAGCGCAGTGTGTGCTGGACACAAAACCCCCTCATATTCTGTGTGAAAATCAAAATATTTCACAGGAATCGGAGCATTCTCGGGTCAAAACCACTGCCTGGGATGTGAAACAGAAAATGAAAAACAAGTGGTGTTATTTTTCCCTTGTAATAAAATTTCCATTTCTTTAACAAGATAAAAGTGAATTGTGCTCAGACTCAGAGAGTGTGAAAGACATTTGGGAATGAATTTTTCATGCACATTGATAATTTAATACACACTGGCACCAGTATATTAACATTCTATGACTTGGTTTCCTCTTAGAGAATAATTTCTTTATAATGTGTGCTACTTTGGAGGGAACCGTCATTACTTCCTGATCAGGTGGTCAAACATTTTGTGCCAAAGATAATACTACACATCAAGAGGACTGTAAGTGAATAAGACTTTTCAAATAAAACCACAGCGAACATATGAATTATAAGTGCACAAAAATGGACCCATCATGATTGTATCCTGTGGTTTACCTAATGGGACTCAAGCGCTTAAGCACCACATGGGAATGTGCAGAAAATAATAAGTAGATACTGAGCTGTAGAGAAAAATTCATGTCTGAGCCAAGAGCCAAGTCTTAAAAGGCCATGCTGAACAAGGTGAGTAATGGCTATCAGGTGCTGGCTAAGAACAATTTGCACAGCTAGATAAGCTGTTTTCAATTCAAGCTTGAAATTCAAGGCCAAGTTACACAAATAACAGAAAACACAAGCATTCTGCTCGCTAGTCTGCAGTCAGAAAACAGGAGGAAGCACAGAGCCAAGAATGACTGCAGTAGCTCAGGTGCAACAACAGCTAAAGACATAGAAAGAAGAAGAAAATGACAGGATATTTGTAACCATGAGAAACACACAGTTGCCAGCAGAGACTGGAATGAGATTAAATATGGGGTTACCAGAGCATAGACCTAATCCATTCAGAGACAAATGCAAGGTCTCTGAAGCACATTTGTTGTGCGGCCTGAGGTTTAACAACTAGCAGTATAACTCCATTTCTCATCATTACCTCTTTGTATCGTAGCACTGCAGAGATAGGGTCAGGCAGGGAAAATAGCCAAAAAAATGGGTGCAAGAAGGAGCACGCATTGGAGAGATTATGAAAACCAGAGGACACACTGAACACATGCTAAAAACTCCTGCATACATTTCTGTAAAATTCCTTTCTCCTGTTTTTTTAACGTGTGCAAAGACTTCCGCTAAAAACAACAAGCGACTGCGTAACATTATGGATGTGGATGATCCGCATGCTGGTGCACAGTTGTGCACATGCATCTTCTCCATGGACACCATTAGCTGCTGCAGAGACTGAGTGTGGACACAAGTGCTTTCAGCAGTAAGTCAGCATAGTGTCAGATATGGAAATCCACCAGCATTCATGAATGATACAAGGCCTGCTCTTTAGCCCCACACGTCAGAGGATTTGTCAGGGTGGATGAAGCAGATGCTTTGACAGATTTAAGGGAGCTGGGGGAGGGTCTTTTGGCTTCCCACTGTGATGCACACAAACTCTCTTGTGTTACAGAAGTGTATAATAAGTCCCCTTGAGGAAAAGAGTTAGGGAGAAAAGAAACACCCAGGCTTCAAAAAGGACAAAAAACAACAAAATCTGATTGCATTTAAGTCCTTATTAACATATCCTTTCACCAGCAGAGGATGCCACTGGATTTAATTCAGTAAGACACAGCTGCTGAGGCCCTGCAATTTCTATTATGACTTTATGATTCAATCAATTATGGCTCTAAAACTATGGCTTAATTAACTCCATGCACAGGCAGCTCCTTTTCACAAAAGCTGCTCAGGAAAACAGCGAAACAAAATGGCTGCCAGCTTCCTTCTTTCTCAACATCGTGGCTAAGATGGTGGGTCTATTAACACCGTCTCGTACAGATTTACTGATTCACATTTTTTATATTTTGGGAGCTGTTGAGTGGGAACATTGTGCTTCCATCCTTCCTCAAAATAAATAAAGTAAAAGAGAAAGATCTGCTGTGGGTTTCTATGATAGCTTTGACCTTGGCCCATTTTTAGACTTCTGGAGGAGCATTTCTAATGAATATGCTCAAAGACAAGTTAACAAGTCTGCTAAAGTGATTACAAATGTTTTCAACCTATTACAGCGCGTGCAGACTGGTGCCCTAATAGCAGTTTTTAAATGACTTCCTCATGATAGAAGTCGCAAATGCTGTTTCTGACGGTGGCACAGACAACACAAAGAGAGGCAAAGTAATCTAATATTAACTCACGTCAGAAAAAAGCCTCCATCAAATTGGAAGATGGTTAAAAAAAGTCCCCTTGCAAAATACAAATCAACAGCAAGTAATTTGTTTGAATTGAATTAGAAGTATCACATTATCATCCAAAATAAAATTTCCAACAGTATTTCAAATGTAATTAGGCTCCCAGAGGCCATCTGTTTACACTATTCACTGAACTGGTGACAATCCTGACTGCTGCCTTAAAGGGTCCACTAGAAAAACTGAAGGTAAGCAAAGCACGAGTTTGCACAACCTAATTGCAGTCAGGTGAAGAACAGATCCAAACTCTTATGAATCATGACCGGATGGTGGAACTGGAATACGTTCACATGTTAACACTGAAGCTAGCAAATCTACAATATAATATCATTGTTGCACTCTTGCTTGGCATTTCGCAGAAGAATACCCATTTCATTCTGCAAGCACGAGAAGTCCTGAGGAATATTATGCAGTTAATGACAAATTAATGATGAAGAGACCAAGAAAATTACTGAAATTAGATTTCAACCACTTATAGCACATTAACTGAAAATTGCCTTTATTAAATCACATCTCATTATTGTATAAAGTACAGTCCAACAGAGGCCATGCCTAAGGCTATGTTTTTACTCAATATTGAGTTCGTAAGTGAGTACTTTGGAAGGCAACAGTGAGACAAGAAACACATTTGACTTTTTGCTTTATTTGAACATTTCTGCCTGTGTGGAACATTGTCACTGTAAATGAGTTAAGACATTAATACCAGTCAGATGGTTTCTATCTTAGTCTAGAACTGTGTGTGTCAATAACCTAAATTCTATATTAATAGCGAGAGGACCATTGCTTATGGCTTTCACATCAGGGGTTAAACATTTAAACCTGAATAACTTAAACTATACGACATCTTTGAAGGAAAAGCCTTCTCTGCAGTTCTTGAGAAAAACCCATTTTCTTTCCAAACTCTTAAGCATCCTCGGCCATCCCACAACTGATAACTGTTAATTCATTTTTGTGAGGATTTCTGCTAATCTGGAGACCTTTGGGTAATATGGATCAGGACTTAGCTCTCAGGAGGCTCAGTCATGATGCCAGAAAGCCTCTTTGCATCACAGCCTCTGTGTTTATCAGGCCACAGGCCTGCCCTGACTTCTAACCTTGCCGTCTCTTAGGACATACCCTGCATAACCACTCCTTCCATTCACCCAGTAGACCATCTTCGCCCTGCTCATGCTAGAGTCCAGTAGAGGTGGGTTGATGAAAGATCAAGGATCTTCCTCACTAACCACACCAGTCCAGCTTCAGAGACAGAAGCTAAAAGCTGCTGACATCATTTCATGTTGCTGTTTCATCCCTTCGTTCGCTTGTGTTTTTGCATGCTTGCTCTTTGAGTCTCAATAGGAACATTTTTGTTTATAAGAGGTTCTTTCAGTGAGCTATGACATTACTTAAAGTCTATCATTTTCAAATCCAAAGATTTACACTTTGCTTTGTTTTCAAGCAGGATAAACATAATTTATTTGAGTGGAATATTTTATAAGCAGAACAAAATTAAGAAGCTTTGTCCAGTAAATCCACTGTACATGATGTCTTCAACAAAAATCAAAGAGCTTACAGTGTAAATGCTGATCTGAGTTAAAATAAAGAACCAAAAAGTTTTTAAAAATTCCAAAAGTAAAGAAAAATGATAGATTTTAGATAAAAGTGATGAGAATAATGTATCCATTCATACTAATTATTTAAAGTGATCAAGATTTAAATCCGACATTGATAACTTTTTCACTGTGCCAGCTACAACATGTAAAGCCCCTTACCCTTCTTTGCTGTAAATCCTATTTAAATTGAAGAGAGCTTTTAAATTCCTGAGATTCCTGAAATGGCTGAATTCATTATACAAAACCTTGAAACATCAGAATGTCTCATGGCTCATCACGAGACCTTTATCAGAGACGCCTTTTGCTTTGCAAATGTATTCTGATGGGCAAAATCACTCAAAAATCATATTCAGCATGATGTACTTATCATAGGCTGCAGATGTTCACAAGGTTAAGCTGCTCACTGTGCCTCGAAAAGTCTATAAATTATAGTGCAAAGCTTTGCTGGTATGAATTTCAGCAGTAAGAAATATTGTTAATGTAGAAATCAAGCGTACAGCTTGAAAACAATGGTAAGAATGTAAAATAATGCGGCAAAGTCAACACAAACTACCCAATCACACTTTAATCAAAAACAGTGATGGCAGCTGCATGGGCTTCCATCATAAAGACACACAAGCATTAACTGGGATGTTTAAAAGGCAACAACAGAGGGTTTTTATTTAAGGTCTTAAAGCTTTAATTGGCACCTCTGTTATTTCCTCTTCAAGGGACTGAGAGTAACAGTAAACTCTGTGTCAAGGAAAAGGGCCTCACTGGCTGTGGTGACCCAGCAACTGGCTGCCCTCATTGGGCTTCGACATCTGTGATCTTTACCAATTGAGCTCAAGAGGCTATGCTCCCCTGGCCCCAAGCTGCCAACAAGGCAGGCCTCTCAGCAAGGTCTAATCGGCCTGGAAGGGCCCTGTCAACCACTCGGCCTCAAGGTCACATATGGAAGTGACTAGTGCTGTTCTGAGTCAACTGGGGATATTCATAAATCTTTAGTCTGCTTCCTTAAACTAATAATTGGGAGAGCCACCTCTCCCAGTGAGCTGTGTCTGGGAATATTAAGGTACAGGTTTTGCGCTTCCTCTCTGTAATTCTCTCCTACCAAACAGGAAGTGGATACCTGTTGTAATCACTGACTAATATTGGCCTCAAATTGAATTTTAAAGATGTTGGGAAGGGAAGAAAAACCCAGGCAATGGATTTTGCATACACTGACTATCAATATCTCTTTTGCATCTTTTCTGTTATAAAGGTGGGATCCAGTAGACACACCATGGAGCCAGTAAATTTTATGCTCTCCTTAAGGAGAACAAGCGCTCCTTTATGCGAACAGTTTACAGCTCCATATGTATTTTCGATTCAGATTTATTTAGTGAGGCGCTCAGTAAGACCCCTGAGGGATCCATAAGCCTTAGTGCTCCATCTCCACCTCTCTTGTTAGATTTACATCCTACAACAACACAAACAAAACTCTTGTTTCTCCCCCAGGAGGCCAGCTGTGAATCAGAGCAGCTTCCATCAGGGCTCAACATGCAAAACATGAAGAGGAGGAAACAGAGAAAAAGTAGCTAAAATCACACTGTCTGGGATAAAGAATAAAGGAAGAGATGCCAGAGATGCTGGATGGTTGCTGAACATCACTGGGGAATGTGGAGTCATATGGTGCTGACACAAGCAAGGCAGTCCATAATCATTTTCCAAAGAAACACAATTGAAGAGGTTTGGCCAAGTGAGGCTAAGTGGAATTGATGAGGGGAAAGCTCATGTGTTTGCCCAGACTGAAGACACATTGAGGTGAATGCTGAGCCTCAGTCTTGACTCACATACAACATGATCTGGGCTTTACACAGTCAAAGCCCTCCATCCTTCCCTGCATTGTCTTGCCTGACATATTGAAGGATGGGAGTGAGTCAGGTGCAGACAAAAGCTTCTCCCGGCTGGTCCCATTAACTGGAGAGAGCGATGTCCAGAGCATTGGAGCATGTCCCTTGCTCTTGGGTTGGGGCTGTTTTATTAATGAGCCAATCGAATGAGCGCAGGCTGAGGGCTGGTCACTGCTGACTACAGGAAGCACCTTGGGCGGCCAGCCTGGTGAGTGAGAGTGAATGGGAATGTGAGGACTGATCCCTGCAGGGGCCTCAGCCACTAATGTACTCCCTGGCGGGCCTCGGTGGAGGCACATTTGACAAATGGAGTTCTTTAGCAGAGCTGTGCCGAGGGTATCTGGGCTCTGTTGTTGGCTCATGGCTGGTTTACCTGCCCACCGCCATGCTCGCTTCTTCATTTGTACCACCTCCCCTGAGCTCCGACAGCAACTGATAATGAGGCCATGTACACATGAATGGATGGTCCATGGTACCACGGACACACACATGCAAGCAAGCATACACACACTGAACCTGACTGTACAGTAGGAATTGCTTGCAGGCTGATTTGGGATTGTGCACTTGGAGCAGAATGATGGATTATGGAGAAAACCTGGCAAAAGAAAGCTCATACTATCTTTGGAAAAAAAAAGGGTAGCAAATGGAGCGTACCGTAACACAGTGATTATTGTTAGTTAACATTTGGAAAAACATTTGATTGAGCATGACGGAAAAAGACGGTATAAAGGAATTAGGCTGAGATTTTGGAAAACATTTTGAAATTTTGTTTTGACAGATGTGAATCTGCTCCTACATCACGCATCATGTCTTAATCAGTCAGACAGGAAGTCAGCGTTGTGGCATTTTCAGCACACTTTTCTCTGCAGATTAAACTTTTGTTGACATTTATCTAGCAAAAAAAAAAAATAAAAAAATAAAAAAAATCAGATCTTAAAACTTTTTTTTTGGAAACATTTTCTTGTTTTCTAGTGTGGTGGCAGATGCTGAGGTGGGAGACAAGTATTAAGACAGATCTGGATATGTGTGTAAACAAGGAGCCGAGTGCATTTGTGTTTTCTTCGTGTGGTGCACGATTGTGACAAATTCCAGAGCAAGTCTCTCGTGAGTCTCACTGCTTTGGTGTCAGCACCGTGTGGCTGTCTGCTCGTGATGGAGCCGAGAAACGCTGAGCACCGAGCTCTCCCTTGGGATGCGTGCCGAACAAGATGTCGCCTGTCAAGCGGGGAGCATTTGAAAATAAATAACATCAATGATGATTTCAGTTTACTTGTCACGAGCATGTGCGCTTTGAGAAGTGATGCCATCATGCTGGCTAGGATGCAACCCTCCCCCACCAAACACACACACACTCCCCACCTCCTTCTGAGACGTGCCTCGGCTGCTAGATGCACTCCACTTCCTATTCAGATTCAACATCAATCTGTTGCCGGCACAAGATATCAGTCGTAACACGCTGATGGGTGAGAAAATGTGCAGTGATCATTCATTAAAGCTTCCAAAATAACAACAGTGGGTTGCTCAGTGGCACATCTTTGAATATATCTGTGTAAAGGCTGTAACTTGCATTAACTTTTATAATCTGGATATAGGATTGTGAGTGTTAGACTCTACACAAATGGAACAACACATTTTTTATTACATGCAATCAGCTAGTAGTGACTCAGTGCAAATGCAGGTGAAACCATACGTTAGATACTCCAGTGTATGTATGTATACCTCTGCACTCATTTAGCCTCAGCAGTTTGGAATAAAGCCTAGCTGTGGGGGTGTGGGGCTGAACCAATTGGAGTCTTAAAAAAAGACTAAAGAGCACTTGTAACACAAAGTTTCATCTCAGCTCCTTAAGGAGAACCATGTGTTACAAGCCTGTCTCTCACTTTCTGCAGTGCTACAGTTGATTGTAGGTCAAGAACAGAAAAACTAATGAGTGTTGTGTACATGTGTCTGTTTGTCTACCGTTCTTCTGACCAAAGATTACATATCAGTATGTTCTGCTGGCAGTGCTGCAAAAAACCCAAACCCTCAAGGTATGAAGGCCAAAAAGGCTTCATAAACTGCCTACAGACCGGAATAAGAGGAGGAGTTGGAGAAAAGGTAGAGGGACTAGATGAGCTCAGGTAAGATGCAGTGGCTTCAGTGATGGTGGGCTGAAGCATCTGGATTTGGTAATTGGCTAAAGAGGGGTCAGCAGAATGTACCTGTTTTAACTTCCTTCTTTTTATGTGGCATAACCACATTGCTAGATGGAAGAGAGCTGAGGCAGGGCAAGCTAATATGTATCTGCACTTTCACATGTTGACAGCAGAAACAGACATGCATTTCTACCAGTCAGCAGTGACCAGCCAGCGTGTGCCACAGTCTTTGATTTTCTACGTTGTGTTCCAAGCTGTACTGCACAAAGTGGAATCAACCTCTTGCTGTGCGCCTCAGAGCGAAAGGCCTTTAATGCCTCCATGTGTTTCCCTCTCACTCTGCCTTTGATTTCAGGCTGGTCTGAGGTCAGTCGATCACACTTTAAAGGCCCCTAATCAGTAACAGGAAGGAAAAAATGAATAGAATCATACATCATAGCTCTCTTGCTGCTGGTCTCCTGCTATTCTTTTTTCCCCGCTTCCCTCATGACAGTGTTTGATATTTGGATATAACCAGAGGGAGAAGATATTGGGGTCAAAACCAAAGCACTGAGGTACCGCCAACAACATTAAAAAGGAGGAAAAAAATGTGTCAGGAGCACAAAATAACAAATTGATTATGTTGTTTTGATCTATTGCAGTGTAATATCTGGTAAAACCACTGAACTTCTCAGGATTCTTCAAAGCCGAGACTTTTCTGCATAAACTAAATAAAAAACATTGCAGAGCTAGTCCCCACATAACAAAACTCACAAGTTACAGCAAAAGAAATACCAAGTAATACATAGTGTATACTCGTATCAAAAGGTGGTTGACCTTGCACCTATATTCACCCTGATTTAGACACCTTCATGGTGACATGTGGGGCAAAATTTAGGTTAAAAAGTAGAAAAAAAGGCAGAAAATGGGACCAAAAAAATCCAAAGGAAAAAGAGTCCATTAAAAAGAATGCAGTTTTAATAGCTCATAAACTAAAGTTCTCCTGCCACTTGAGGGTTTACTGACCTTTTATCTTTACCTTGTCAAATGAAGTCATATTGAACGTGGGGTGCAGGAAGGCAGGTTAATGAATGGCACTGACCTCTATCGGCTTCGACAGAGCCCGGGCCCCTGGCCTTTATAAAAGAATCATATCCTTTCACCCTAATTAAAAGGCAAAGCTTTTACCTGGAGGGTGACCCCTTTGACTGGCTAGCTGACTCTCTTTAAAAATCAGATCCATCTATCTGGAGACTCCTTCACCTCCCGTCCACATCCGAGGAGAATAATGGTCCGGAACATGTGTCATTCACACTGACCTATTAACAACTATCTCAAACAATAATGGTAAAGGACAGTTTCCCACAGCTTTTAGATAAACATGTCTCTTCTTACCCATTTTTTTCACCTTCAATCTTTACCTGCGTTAGATCAACCAACCAGTTGTGGTATTACTAAATATGGCTGTAGTACTGAAACCTTAATGTTTCCAGATGCTGTCA
>JBAMIG010000012.1:20642732-20681793 GCA_037177335.1 Kiunga ballochi | reverse complement strand
AACGGAATACATTCACTCTTATTTTGTATTTTAAATACGTAACGGCGTTACATGTAATCCGTTACCTCCCAACCCTGTGTATCAGTAACATAAAGTTTTAACAATTGTGCTATTGTCTAGAAGTAAGGAGTTTTAAAAGGGTTTAGCATGCTAAATCCAATTTTTTGAGCTCTTAAATACATGCCTTAGTGTACTTTTAAGTGTTTAGGGATAGGAAAGTACATGTATTCCCTCCTGATGCTGCACATATATCATTATATTCTTTTTGGTTGTATTTTTCAGTTTTTTAAATTTTCTCTAAGTTTTTTAAATCTATTACATCACAGTATTTGCTGTGGGTCTGCCAAATAAGGCTGTGGACTTCCGGGTAACCAATATTGTGAATCCGATACGTTTTCCATTGTTGACATTTATAGTAACTCAGCAGTAAATGTTTCCGGGAGATTAGCATATCACTGCTATCAAGCTACAAACATGGCGGAACAGTGTATAGTTGAACTTTCTGTGATCTGGAGGGGGGCGGGGCTTAACATGCTTCATTCACATTTAAAGAGACGGCACCAAAATGAGTCACTCTGAAGACGGACCTCAGAACAGGGTTATAAGGTGTGTGTGGAGCGAGAATAAGCAGAAATTCAGACCAAAGCATTGTGGTTCTACTTTATACAGGCAATAAATGAATGATTTACATGTTAGAAGGAATGATTTAAAAGCATGATATATAGCTTATAAAAGGGGAGTATATTTCTAGACTTGACCAAATGTATTTGGTTTTTTATGAGAAACAAAGAACATAATAAAACATGAATAAAAAGAGTAAAAATCTGTTGAGATTTGAAAAGGATTTTTTTGTTGAACCCAAATATGGGCTTGTTACCTGGAAGCCGATCTGTCAGAGCCAATCACCACCACAGCCTACCTCCCAATGAGCACTGTTTACTGGTTGATAAAGCTGAACGTTCAAGCATGAACCAAAAACTAGCCGCCAGCCTCTCCCAAAAGTGAAGAGAGAAATTGAAAAGAGAGGCATATAAACACTGTATAAAACTTCAAACTATACTTGAATGAGAATATATCATCTTGGCACGTCAGATAATGTAAAACAGATGTGAGCTTAAAATACTCCACAACCAGTGCCATGTATTATTCCACTAAAAGCAAAACTGACGATGAAATTGAGTTTTGTCCTGAGCCACTTTTTTCTCGTTATTCCATCTTTCTCTTAAAGAGGCTCAGTACTACTGGGGAAGTCCACAGTGTGTTACCCCCCTCCTCTTTTAGAACAAACAAAACACAGACTGTCTTCTCTTCTTGGCTGAATGCTCAAATTCTGTTATTTAGAGCTCCCATCCACTTCATGTGGTTTGTGGATAAACACAAGAAAAACTGTCTTACCTTGTCGTCAATGTCACTCTCACTGTCACACTGTAACAGAAAACAGACATAGGCAACGTAAGGTATTATTCACTCGGCTCCCCCAACTAGTATAATCACTGCCGATGTTATTTTTGCATGCAACCTCTCATTCACTGTCAGCTCTGAGAGCAAAGAGCAGAGGATGAAGAGGGAAAGGAGAGTGTGGTAGTCCAAAAAAACTTTTTCAAGAATCTAAAGGAACACAACCTCACAGAACTCCATTCTGGTGTTCTTGTCAATGCTGTAAATTTGCAAAGGATTGGGAAAAAAAACATCCAAAACAAATACTACTATACACGGGGTTTTATTATAAAAAGCTTGTTAAATGATGCATTCAGCTGGAGCTTGTCATTTAGCCCTTTAAGTGTACTTTAAAATTGGTCGATAGCATCTCAAGGACACAGACAGCTGAGGTTCTTTGAATTCTCCAGCACAGTACCTATTAAGTGTGGTATTTCAAATCTGCCATGTGACAAGCTAGTCTTTAATTTGTATGTAAGAATTCTACAGGGATAAAGGAACTGAGTAACAATAAATGTGCCTTGTACGGCACAGTCAAAGGCCAATCCACTCTCTATTCAGTCGGGAAGTGAAGTGATTTGTCTTTTAGACTTAAAATTAAAAGAAGTTAAAAGTCATTTCACCTGTAAAAGTTGTGTTGATCAAACGGAACTATCTTGAGCAGAGAATAAAGAGGAAGGAAGGAAGAATAAAGTCTGACTTTGCTGCTGACAAACAGATTATGAAAGAAACGTAGTGAATGAGTCTTTCATCCCTGGTATCTTCACTCAGAAATTCTTTTCAAAAATGTCTAAAAAACATGAATAAACTAATACAGATAGTAAGAAGTTATTCTAACCTTAGCTTAGAAAGAAGTTGTCTGGGTAAAATCAATTATCCTCGCTGCACTTGTTTGATTTTTAATGTCACATTCCTCAGCTTAAATCCAGTTCACAAGACCCTTGCTTCTAATTATCACATTCATTTACTGCTAAATACTTTTGGTGGGTAATTCCCAATCCCGAGACAATAGTTGGTGAAGTTGCGGAAATGGGAGCGTCGAGTAGCCGGAGAGTCCAGCTGGACCTCACAGCAGGATGCTTGAGGAGCAAAGCAATTCAAGCAAAGAGCCACAAAAGGGAGATAGATGGTCTCCCTGTGAAAATCTGCCTTCAATCTGTCAATTAAGTCCCAGTGGCAACATATTTAAGTGGTCCCTCTTTATTTTGTTTGACTCCCTGTCAGTGTAGGGGACAATGAGGAGGGAGATGGGTCAATAGAAGCTCAGTGGATGATTGTTGTGAGGGTGGTAGGTCCAAATAGCCTATACAATTAAGTAACGAGAAGGATCAGAACAAGGGCTCAATGGCAAAGAGCTCTCTGGAGTCGAGAAAGGAAGCATGTATGCATGGGGTCCATGCACCATATTCATTCTACTCCAAAACAAGAAATAGGAATCCTTGCTGCCAGAAGCATTAAGTGAAAAACAAAGTGCCTCAACACATTGGGGGGCTACGTGGGGGGTTCTTGGTGTTTACATGGCCAGATGCAACATAATAATGTGCCATTTTCTCAAATAAGACAGATAAGATACCCATCAGATTTAGTATGTAAATACAGTCTTTGTGCCTTTGTTTTTTAAATATATGTTTTCTCATGGATAACATCTCCAGAAGAGTTGTTAGTACACATATTATTACAGGTAATATATTGCCACAGGCCCATTAAAACCACCCCAGCTGAAAGAATCACCACATAATCCCTGTTGTCAAACGTTTAAAGAAAAAGTGATGTTTTTTTTGTCAATCACTTTGCTTTTCAGACAACAAACTCCACAAAAGTGAATTTCCTGACATTTCTTTACAGCTAGTTAGGGGTAATTTGTAAGCTTTTTGTGACTAATTAAGTCCACAAGAATGCTGGCATGTCTTCTGATAAGAATCAAATTCAAAACATTGTTTTTCTCTTTCTTGATCAATCTAAGAATTACAATAAGAGCTGGCAGAATGTCTAACGTCGCCCTATTCTCAGGATATTGGTGTTAATGTCTTCCTGGCATGCAGCTAAAGGATGACTTCAAACTCACAGCGGTTGTAGGATCTACTCTATTACTAGGGATGAGTTTAAACCCTAGGTGATAGAGATGAACAACAGGCTCTGTCTATTCCCTGGGTGTATGTTTGGTCTTGCTGTTGCAGCAGTAGCCATGACACTAGAGATGAAGCCTCATAAGGCTGGAACTGGTGAGGAGGAAAAATAATATCAAAAGAGCACAGCATGGTGCTTATCCCTTTACAAGAAGCATGCACTGCAGCAGAGCGTAAAGGGGAATACTAGCTACGGCTCAGACAGAGACAGAGACACAGCACAGCAGGGGGAAGAAAGGCAGGTGGAACAGGCGAGCCAAACAGTAACAACAGGCAAAGGGGATGCTATAGAGATGAAGGGATGGTCGGATAGAAGTAATGTTTGCACAATTTTGTCAGTCTTTGACTGTCCTGTTGGGATATTACATTTAGTTTATTCAAAGACAGGAATAATAAAAGCATTGGTTTATGTTTGCAGTTTCAGAAGAACCTTGTCATTTTGCACCCAATGCTTTTTTAACTATTTTCTCTACAAAAACAATTTCCAGTAAGACTGTATCCGAAAGCCAAATGGAAAAAATGCAAAACCACATGCCTAAAGCGAAGCTTCCCTAAACAGCACGTTTGGTGGTCAGAAGGGACGTTGTTAAAATCTGAGAGATGTGCTGCTCACTAAGCTGCCTGACAGGAGCCAGGCCCCTGGTGGTTTGTGTCTCATAGCTGTTGAAAAACCAAGCCCCTGCCAAGAAAATGGAAGAATATAGAAAAAGAAATAAATAAATAAAAACGCCGAGCTCTTTAGAGGCAGAGAGCAAGCAGCAACATCTGCACCTGGCAGCAGCCATCTACAACGTGTAACAGGGGACTTCAGCGGACGGCTCATCCACAGCCCTCCCTTTTCCCACCTCTCCAAACCCTTTTCCCCTCAGCTTACACATCAGACGAATGCATTTGACATTTACACAGCTTTCAACACTTCAGAGACTAGAGATTTATTCTGCCAGCGGCCGTGGTTGGAGACAGGCCCCGACCTGGGCTGGCCTCCATGACGACCCTGTAGTTCAGCCCTGAAATGAGGCGTGCTGAGCGGAGCGAAAGAAAGGAGGAAAAAGAGAGGGAGAAATGGATGTCAGGATTCTCCTGGACATTTTCTCTGGCACATTCCGATAAACGTGTAAGGGGAAGACAATAAGCGCTTCACCTCCCGGAGCACATTAAAACGACTGGCCAAATTAATCACACAGTTCCAATTGTCACACTCAGAGGACAATCTGCCATGAATTCTGCCTCAGAGATAGAGAGAGAAACAGAAGAGGAACTAGCCTGGCTACGCACACGCTGGCGGGGCATCAGCCGCTGTCTTCCTGAATACTGATCGAAAGCCCTAACTTGCTGCAGGAAATGCAGGGAAAAATAAGCAACACAAGAACTGCCTGAGCCGCTAGCATATAAACGTCACTGCCACTTCCTTCTCAAAATAAATAAAGCCATAAACAAAATTAATAAAAAAAAAGAACGACATTCGCACACAAATGACCGTGCCTCGATTATAAGGTGAAATCTCTACTGACTTGTAAAAGCGAAGTAAATCATGAAAACGTTGACACTTACGTCACAGGGATGTGGCTATTACAATATAACAATAGTACAACAGCTGCTGTTTACTCGATCCCTTATTCAAGTGCATAAAGAGACGGGTCAACAATGGGAAATACATCAATCTTCATGTTCATTTAAGGAATTATTTCAACTTAGAAAGTGTAGACTGAGAGCCCACTGACAATAAAAGAATAGTTCTGCCAAACCCAGACCTCCTGCCGTCAGAGCACACAGAGGGGGTAATGGCCCATTTAGATAGTTGAGGACAAAACAGTGGTGGATACTGGTGGAACAATACCAATTTTCCTCTGCAATTTCCCTCCTGCAGATGCCGGGATGAGGTGTGGTGATGTAGAATCTGTGGCCAATCTGATGGGGTGTATGTGGAACCTTAAATCCATTGAGGGACCTCCTTCTGGGTGTGCAACATGAGTGGCATATATGAAGGTCTCATTCTTGTGCCAAAAGTGAAGTATTGCTCGAACACATGATCCTTCCATCAGGATATTATGGCAGCTAAGGCTAAAACAAAATATAGTAAAATAAAAAAGAACAAATGCAGTAAGAACTTGTTTATATATTGTTTTTTCTGGCTCATATAGCAATAAATGAACGACTGGATTTAAGTCTCAAAACAGGGTGGAAAAAAATCAAGTGGCTGTTCTTGACCCTACAAGCTGTTTAAGAAAACACCACCAAACAGAGTGATTTGATCACAGGATCAAATATATACAGCTATTTGACCCATGACCTCCCCTGTATGCAGCATGGGAAGTCAGCTGATTACCCAGGGTCAGCCTGGGAGCGCTGGATTAAGAAAGTATTGATCCCAGTGAAGATGCAGGGTCCACTGGGAATGAGATGGAGAGAAAAAGCTCTGCCAGGCAGAAATGATATCGACCAGTAGGCCAAGACAGGCTCTCACGCAAAACCATATTTGAGCTTGGGACCTTGGAATGGACTGTGCAAACAGCCAAAGCAAAAGCTCCCTTTCATTGAAGCCTATTGAGAGAGGACAGAGCGAGAAGGAGAGTGAAGGAGGATTGAAGACGACAAGCTCAGGGAGCTTGTTGCATTAGCCAGACACACAGAGGCATCTGGTTTAGAGCTGACACACTTAGGGAAAGAGTCAACACGGGACATGTAAATCAAGACAGGGCGAGGAAAGATATAGTTCTGACCCATGCCAAACTAAGCAGACATAACATTACCCAGAATCCATGTAAACAGCGTTTAAGACCTGGCAATGCTCTACTTCACTTCCATGTAAATTATGTGTTGAGGTCAAGGAGGAAGATGGGGTTGCAGTAGGCTACATGGACAGATTGATGGTGAAACCAGTGTGGATATACTTAAAGAGTATTGTACCCCTTCTTCATTAAATTAAATGACCAGCTTGTCTTCTTTAAATCCCTCAACCTTTACTTTCAGCAAGACCTGAGAGAGTGACAGAACTGGCTGAGCGGATGTGATCCTTGGAGGAGTTTGGCTTGGGCAGATCTATGAGAGGATGGGGGTGAGGGGTATTTCCGCTTAGAGAGACCAAAACTGCAGGAATCCTGGGATGAGGACTACACGACTGCGCAATAAATATAGTTGAGAAAGAAAAATAATGGACAGAGATCAGAGAGAATAAAAGAATTTAAAAAAAGATCCATGGATTTGACTTATTTGGAGTCTGCTTTTCATTAACTCCCCTGCTGCCTCCTGTCTCTTCTGATTGTGTGACTTTAGCTGGTTTGTTATCTTGCCTCCAGAGGTAAGGGCACACACACACACACACACACACACACACTCCTGAGCACCTCCCTGTGTTTTGACATGGCCCTGGGCCCGGAGCTGCTGAGCTGCAGTGGCAGACACTGGGCATTGGAAATTTAAGTCGGGTGTAGGAGAAATTAGGCGAGGAGGCAAGGAAATGGGATGTTGACTTGAACTGGCCCCGGGGGCAGCTGAGAGTCTCCCTGTGCAGCTCCGCTGGCTGCCTGACAGTTTGATGGAGCGAGTGGAGGCTTCCCCGTGGCTCAGGCCGCCGTCTCTAACACTGATGTAGCTCAGTAAGGAACAGATTGAGCCTCCAGGCGTTGCTCTGTACTGCTACTCTCCTCTCTCTCGCGCTTTCTCACTTTCTGCTGCTACTGCTAACTCTCTCTCCTCACTAATCTAGTCAAGCCGGCACACACAGACATGTACACACAGAATATATGCATATACATACTATATGTGTTCACACAAAATGACAAAGTGTGTGCACACATTAAGACATTTAGATACACAGAGATAAGAGCAACACCCACAGAGCCTGGCTCCATCCTTCCTTCTCCCCCCACGACAGAAATGTGATGAGCACTACAGATGCTGTTTACTGAGCTCTGGCCGACGTGCAGAGGGAGAGGGAGTAGAAGGAGGTGGAATGGAGGAAGAGGCAGAAGGAGTAGAATCAGGGGGCTGGCAGGCTGCAGTCATAATAAAAAGAATCTGGCGGCAGCCCACTGTGTGCTGGTCATGAGAAGCATGTGCCGCCGGGGGGCTCTACTGCTAATTTCAGGGGGCAGCCAAGCGTTTCACGGTAGACTTGTCATTGGGCCAGAGGGGGCATTCATACAGGGTGACAGCAATTCTAAGAGGGCGGGTAAGGAGTTGGAGGAGGAGGGGGTAAAGAGACAGGGTGAAAGTTTTAGCTCCCTTGCCCCTTCTTGTTCCTCCCGTTTCCCCTCTGCAATGATCAAACGTTTTTGTAGGCAGGGTACAGAATTACAAACGAGTGTCCTATGGCTGGAACCTGAACAGGCTACTCTCTCTGCAGGCAGCCATGAGGGCTATGCTTTTAAGCTTGTAGAGAGACATTTACGAAACACTAGCATTTATGTCATGTTGGTTTTCACGACAATAATAATATTACAAAAGCTCGGGATTCATGAGCGGACATCTTGAGATGCAGAGGTACTTTTTGGGCATTAGTTGGCATGCTTACACTGATCTATGTCATGGTAAAATCTGTTCCATATTTAATAATCATGTTAGTCCTATCATTACTGATTTGTGGCATTTCTCTCCATTTTTATAGGAGTGCCATCCAGGATCCCTTTAAACAGTGGCACTTATTGCCCAAAGAGCTCAGCATGCGTTGAAGGCTTATTTCACTTCTCATCTATACAAAAAAATCAGCATTAAATCATTGCAAATTAAGACCTGTAAGTACATAGAAATAAAGAAAGGGCAGAAACTATTGGCAATAAATTGCAAGTAAACCAGTGAATATGGGGAGTTATCAAATTAGAGAGCGTTAGGGCAATAAAAATGATTCATGGCAAGCGCAAGAGTGACCAAGTAGCTGATGTTAGCAGCTGGCAGCTTCTTCCCGAAAACATGGCTGCCTCTAGTCTGACAGTCAGGAGGATCAAGCAAGAGATGAGCAAGGATGAAAGGAGTATAAGAAATAGAGTCTGTAATGAAAGCTGGGTGGGTGATGGTAGATGTGTGGATGTGGAATGGAAACAAGCTGTCATATGAGAGAGAGAAGGAGGAAACAGAGTGATGTAGAGAGAAGGAGGAGAGAGGAAAGAAGGAGGCAGCCACATTGCACACTTCAGGTTGTGAATAATTTAAAGGAGCACTGGGGAGACAAGACGAAGATGAACAAAACACTGGCAGCGTTTGACCTAGAGCTGCAGCTACATCAGAGCACATCAGCGGAGAGCTCTCTTTTGCTCTTCCTCCCTCCCTTCTCCCTTCCCTCCTTTGCTCTTCATCTGCCTCCCTCTGTCTCAGAGAGGAAACAGCTGTACACTATTCTTGTTCAGCCTCACATTCTATAAAACTCAACAGAATGGCTGACAGCTCTGTTTCACAGGTATTCCTTTCCATCCTTGCTCTAGGCATTCAGACAAGCTTTGGTCAGAAAAAGATACATGTCGGTTCCAACTATATAAGTAGTAGCCGGTTTGTCTGCAGATTCCAAGCTAACGCTAAGTACTTATGTTTGTGCTCACAAATTACTGTGAACAGAAAGCGGACACAATATAACTACATGAAAAACTCTTTCTTCATATGTGAATGAGGATAAGTTGGAATAAATATGTGGTGAGGCGGTGAACAGCAGCGGTGGAAAATGGCGACATAAGCCATAAATAACAGTTACCCTATGACTAGGCATAGAGAGGTTAAACAGAGCTTGTTCACGCCACCTTCATCAAGCTGCCATGAATCACCTCACCTATGTACCTGTGTGTATAATGAAAGGACAACTGGACATCTGTGCAAGAAGAGGCAGTTGGGTGGACAGAGGGCGGTCTGATAAAACCAAAAGGGAGGGGCCATTTATTACTGTAATTAAGGAGCCATGGGAGCAGAGGTGCTTAGATTATACATGCATGTTGGTATGTAGATGAATTAGGATATGTAGCATGTAGCAAGTGGTAGAAAAGGAACTAAAGAACACCAAAAAAACTTTGGTGTGTCTTCTCATTTTATCCCTCCTCCCCGTTCAGTCTAACACTCACATCGCCTCGCTTACTGTCTCCTGCTCAGTGTGTGTGGCTGATATTAATGGGACATCCCTTGTTTGTAAATGTGCCAAGTTGTGAGCACCACTGCAGGCTGTCTATTATAGCAGGCCTCTGGGGCAGCTATTCCATATGGTGTCACATATGGCACTCAGCAGCATCAATTAATGTTGTTATAATACTGATTTTTACGAGCTAGGGCTTACACACCCCGCCACTATTCTTCCCCTAACATCGCAGATGGTTTGATTCTCTACTAAACCTTTTACAATTAGGTTTCTGACCAGTAGAAAAAAAGGTCCAAATTCCTAAAAGCTTCAACCAACTTTACTGAATGCTACTTGAACACAATAAATACCGTTATGCTTTTCTCTCCTGCAGAAGACGAGTGATATTTTTGCCAAGGAAACTAAGAATTTCTTAAATGATACATAAAAGAACATGAAAGAGACATAGAATTGAATTAGTTCTGGTCACATTAGGCTTGCATCAGGGACTATTAGTGCATTAAATTAGACCTGTATTTATGCACAAAGCTTTAGGCAGATGGATGTGAGAGCAGAATCTGTGGGACCCTTTTGTTGGCAGGTGCCTTTGGTGGTGGATCTGACAGGAAGGGAACAAGAGCGTAGCAAAAAGCCTCGCTTAAAACGCTCCGAGACACACCAGCCTTGTCAGTTGTGCCACAATTAGAGACTAGATCACTGGCGCTTCCCAGTGAGAAACATCTCTCCACCACTCCTCAATGGAACTGTTTCGTTTGAGGAACACACTCAAAGTGGGGTTTTAAAACGTTTCGGATGGCTAATCACTCTCAGGATGAAAGGCCCTGGCGTGTTCGTTTGTCTCAGCATGGGGAGCTTCCCTTGCCGTTTCTCTGTCTCTGATTCTGATTGTTTTTGTTCGTTTCCTTTGCAGCAGGCAGACGAGGCAGGCGAGCTGGCAGGCAGCGCTGTTTGAAGGTGTAGTCAGACCCGAGCAAGGCCTGATGCTTTGTAGTGATATTTCCAGCAGCACAATCTCATTACTTTTTGACGTCGTAGATGCATGCAGGGGTGGATTGTCATTTCATGCTGTCAAAAGTTCCACAAGGGAGCGAAGACAGGAATGGAACTTCAATGACCTGCATGGATCTGGCTCATCAACGCTGAATATATTAAACCAACTATAATAGATAAAGCTCAATGAATTGCATCCTATGGATTCTTGTCAACTTAATGTCCAATTCCCAGGCGTACTTAAGAAATCTCTCTTCTCATATGTCATTTTTAACATCAGATCTGTTTCAAATCCTCTTAAATCTTTTTCTGAACATTTAGTAATACTGATTAATCTCCTTGTCGCAGCATAGATTCAACAGGAAAAAAAAACCAAAGGGCAGCATCCCTCACCTCTCGAAAATAATGAGATGAGAGCTGCTCAACATTTTCACAAGGGACAATCATTGGCTGCTCCCCCTTTAGGAAAGAGCTGGAGGATGTCCCGTGAAGTTGATTTCACACGGACTTCTTTCAATACAAAAAGAGAAATTTGCTCTGTGTGAGATGCTGCCAGGCACTGATTGAAGCGGCTGGTTACCATGCAAACCCCAGCCTGTTGCTGGGGTGACTGTCCTGAAGTGCTTCCTGGGTAATTTTCGAGGTCACTGGTTTGTGCACGCCTATGTGGTGCAGATGGGCCCACCCTCATTCAAGGCCCAGCAGGAGCTCTTTCATTAGGCCCAGTGAATGGCCTTATTCATCCCCTTCACCTCAATTGGTCACGCTGCGTCTCTGCGGAGGGCCCAGTACAAACTTTTCTCTCTTTTCCCTCCCTGATCTTCCATGCACCACCCACCTTAGTCATGCTTCACTTTTGTTCAGGAACATGCGGTGGCTGAAGTTATGTGGCTCGTCTTTGGTTGTGCACTACTTAAATTGAATGTAAAAGGTTCTGCCTTGTTTATTCTAATGAATGTCATAAAAACCGATATGCGCCACAATTTACATCAAAATGACAAGCCATGTGTTAAAAAAGAAAATGATTATTTTTAAAGAAATTGATGTTAATTTTGTTGTAATTTTGATGAACATTTTGTACAGATTTATGATGAAAAAGTGTCTTAACCACTGAGTAGTTATGCATCTTAGCTATGTGTAAAACAGGCACAGAGAAATGATCTATTCCAGCCAAATAATTTCACTGCTGTTTCCTCCACTGATCTGCTTCTAGAGCTGCATTTAGATCAGGCCGAGTAAGAAGTGACTAATTGTCTTGAGTTGTTAGTTTGCTTAGAATGAGATCCACTTCAGTCAGTGGCATGGTGCACAATAATTTTGTTTCACCCTTCTTTCTACCCTTTCCTTCTTTCTCCTTCTTGCAGTAGATTTAGCTCCTCTGCTTCTCAAACTAGTGAGCTGTAAAATTGACTGGACAGCAGGCAGTGTACAGAATGAGACCTGGCATCATGGACGCACTAACCTTGAGGAGGGCCACTGCTGCTGGCTGCACCTAAAGAGATGGAGACAGAACATCAGCCATATTGGACTGAGAAAGGATAAATGAGGAGGGAAGAGAGACCAAGTGTAGAGAGACAGGTAGAGATTTTTCATGAAGAAACAATATGGCAGCGAGTTGAAATCAGAATGAGATGAACATACACTTTTCAAAAACCGATAACAGGATGGAAACCAAAGAAAGAAAAGAACCGAAGGAAAAGCAGAAAGTGTCAGTGAAAAAAAACTACAGCAGTTTTTGTACCGGCCAGCACTGCCTGCAACAACCATTGCAATATGACTATAATAATAAAGCTGCTAATATAGATTTTGTAACAATAGTGCCCCATAAATATGCAAAAAAATAACCTGTTTCCAACAATTTAAAACAACTATGACTGGTAATGAAATCCACTTGTATCACTTCTCCTGGAACGAATCAGGGCAATCAATTACTATGCGTCACAAATACACTGGCTGTGCTTTAGATGTTAACAAATGGAGCCTCAGTCCCTTACAGATGATATTAGTGCTCTGAGCAGCTCTCTCTCTCCACAAGAGATTAAGCAGGTTTGGACTCTCCCAAGCGGGCAGCAACCCCCCCCCCCCCCCTCCTCCAGGGTGCTGCACTATCATTTGCAGGAAAATTACTTCAGTAATGAAGAATCCAGGACCATAAATCCTTGTGGCCTCACCTTCCTTCGCCGCCCAAGTCTCGCTGAACAGCTAGTAAAAATTCCCTTTAAAAAATTCATAGTGCAATTTTGCTCAAATCCCTCCCAGCAAGCACAATTATGGAACTTTCATCTCAATTGATTTATGTTCGGGGTGAAAAGAAAGAAGAGAAAAAAGTGTAAGGGAAGGGGGGGGGTCATGGCTCAGAAGGTGTCGAGAAAGAGCTGTAAAGGAAGGAAAAAAAAGGGTAAATCATTGTTTTTGAAACAGATGCTGCAGGACCTGTCAAATCTCTGTATGTGTATTGCAGTGCAGGGGCATTGGAAGGGGTGAGGAAGAAGATTGGAAGGAATATTTAAAGCATCTGACGGTAGAAGTGGAAAAGCAAGAAGGAGGAGGAGGGGAGAAGGAAGGGGGCAAAAAGAGCAGTATTCCATTTGATTAATAACACTAATCAAATTATACAGCGTTCTACTGTGCCTTGAAATCTTGGGCCATAATGTCCTCTAATGGCGGGGTTCATGGAGCTAAACTTCAGAGGGAAAACACAGCAATACCGCATGCCTTAATGAAGGCAGTAAAACATCCATTTCCAGAAGCCATGAAATGAAATGCAAGATTGTAGATGTGCACCCAGTGGCTCCCCCAGTGCAAAGGAAGGAAGGTTGTTAACACAAAAGACAGTGTTGGGAGAAAGTGGGAGAAACAGAGAAACGCAGGGCCTTAAGAAGAAAAATGAAGAGAGAATAAAACAAGTGAAGAGTTAAAGGGCAAGAACACCAACAGCAACGGGATATAAAAAGAAAATGACTGACGAAGTGAGGATAGAGAGACAGGTTGGCAGATACTCTGAGTGCTTTATTTCCAGAGAAAAATTTTCTTCTGGCATGAAGACAATCATTTGTGTCTGCTGATTATGGATGAGCCCCGCTGCTTTACTATGTCTGTTATACTTAGTGCTGCTGACAGCAGCCACAATTCATCACTATTTAGTCACTGATGCACCTAACCACAGCGCCCTCCTCCTCATCTATCCCAATACCCATTTATGAAAAAATGCCATTGTCCATCCAGGCATGAACTGTGTTGATCCATCTTTCCATCTGTGTTTCCAGTTGTCCATCCATTCATGTGAATGTCTTTGTAACCATGCACCCCTCCTTCCCCTGTCCATTTGTCCACTTATTTATGTGTGCACTCATCAACTCATCCATACACCATTATCATCGGGCATGTGTGTGTACGATTCATCCGTTTGCCCGGCTATCTATCCGTACATCCAATCGGAGGAAATAAAAACCTGTTGTAAATGATTAGATAAATATGATGACATGGAAGTTGGATGCCATTTGGTAAGGGTTTGTTATGTCTTGACATTATGCCGAAATACGTGCCATATGAACAACGTCCGAATCTAAGAACATGCAAATATTACTGCTTATAGAGCCGTAACTTGTCCTACAGAGAAATTCTGTTGACTAGAGAACATAAAAGATACAGACATACATGTTTTGCATTTCATTTACGAAATTATACAAGCTACAAACAATCAAACCTGCTAGTGCTTCTTAATGAAAGTAAGTACATTGTTTATTGTCTTTGGAATGAAATTTCTTCTGGTGAACAAAGAGGGGAAAAAACAAAAGACAAAAAAACACAAAAAACAAAAAAACCACAAACCAAAACTCAGAAAGCAGGTAGCTATTTTTATTATCACCATAATTACAGTTGTGCTTATCATGCGAGCAGCCTCAATCAGGATGAAATACCGCTTCATTTGATGAAGCTTCCTGTTTTGTCTGGCTTGGGTTTGGGAACCACACACTTGGCTGGCGTGCCAAAAACTCAATCAAGCACAATTACTTAGCCATCAGATAAAAATGTAATTGATTTGAAAGCTGACATGAGATATAACTACATTACAGTAGAGGCACAGTGGGGAGGCTCCTTGGGGACAGGGCCTACGGGGAGCTCATTACCGCCAAGCTTTGAATTATTGAACACTAAGGCAGTGACATTGAGGAATATAGGCGGATGATTGGCTGTAACAACTCGGCAAGTGTTTGTATCAACTTACAGCTATCTAAAACGTCTGTCGGAGTTATCTCCCTTTGCATAAATATTGCAAAGAAAGAAGTTGTAATGGTTTATAATTGAAAGGGTTTTAGGTCAAGGTGGAGTCCGCGTGTGTTTCTGAGAACTCACTGTAAGATATTTGTTATGTTGCAGCCAAAGCAAAATGCAGTGTCAAATCCTGCCTTTGGGTTGTTTCCATAGCATTTTCTTTTGTGCGTTAGTTGTGATTTACATTGTGAAAGCGTCTCATCTTATGCAAAACTGTACGATTTGTGTGTTAGCTCAGAATTGTCTTTCAAATTCTACTTTTTATTATAAGTAACAGTGAAAGCAAAAATATCACTTAAAAAAACGCTATCAATTGTAGTCTGGCTGTTGGTGCATGAAACACACATAATTAACTCATGAGGTACCTTGGTTACAGTGTCTGTGTGTTTTCTTTTGTAAGTCATTCATCAGAACTTGTCATTTCAACACTTCCATTTTGTGCACTTCTTAGCCTTCCAGACACAAAGAGCTCAAATTAGGTGGAAAATTCCCCAGAGATGAGGAGGAGGAGGAGGGGGGAGGTGTTGAAGTGACACATCTGCCTGACCCCGATCACTAGCCCATGGGTATTTTCGCTAAAGTGCTGAGGATAAAGACATAAGTCACAGTGGAGGGGCCCCTGAATCCCTAAGGAAAGGGGTGACTGTCTACCTCTGGGAGAGCTGTGCCCCCTAGGCTTCTGCCACCAATCCTCCTCTGTTGCTCATTCTCTATCACTCTTCTCCACCTTCAACCAGTCCCACTGTGAGATTTCCCACAAAAATGAGAACTCAATTAATTCAGGCAAAATGAGGATGAGGAGGAGGGGGAGGAGGTGGAGGACAAGGAAGCCTGGCGAGGCAGACAACGAAGTAGGAGACGAAAGCCTCACAGAGCTGCATGTCAATCTGTGGCCTGGAAACAGCAAACAGACCATGGGGGTGACTGTGCATGTGCATTAAGTCTTTAGCTCAGTTAATCCTGTCTGCAGTATAAACACGGCTGATGAAGGAACGCTCCTCATTAAAGAGGGAGATGCTGGGTAAATAGTCATGTTAGAGGGAAGCAGGGAAAGCAAAAAGAGCAAAGCTGGGTAGAGGTGTGGATGGCACAGAAATGATTAAAACATGCTTACACTCAGTTTACACAAACATGCTATTATGCTCATAAATTGACATTAGACCTTTGCGATGACTGACATTGGCATTTAAAAACATAATTACATAATGATGACTGGCTGGTTTAATGTAAAATGACAGTGCCTACATCACAACAATGTCAGAATTATCCAATAATATATAAATCAATGGTAATAAACAAACTATGGCCTGGAAATAGCAGCATGCATGTGAGTTTTTTTTTTTTTTTACAAATGACTGCAACCTGACTGCAAAACTCACTTAGATAAAACTGCCTGCTATATGACTCAGTGTAAATGCAAATAAGGATGTAAAGTACAGCAAGATGGACAACAGTAATCAATCCTGCTAGAGGTCATAAAGCCTGCTGTGTTAGGGTGCTACAAGCTACCTCACAGATCGGCTAATTTTCTCACAGCCTTGCAAAGAACTGGCAGAAACCCAGCTCTCAATAGGGACTGTCGACAGGTTTGAGGTCATCTGAGCATTCACACACTGACACACTCAGACACATACACGCTCTGTGCAGTTATAAAATACTTGATATGAGGTGACATGCTGCAGTGTTTCTAGCAGTATTTTACAATAAACTCTAAAAAAATAAACTGACACTACAGCTCCTTTTTTCTGGGGTGATGTTTGCTGTACGTGATGGCTTTGTGTGTGTGTGTAAGAAAAAGAAAATAAAAAGCCTGAAAAAATACCAAAACAGAAACACACACACACAAAAACCAAATAAAAACAAATGTCGCATTTTTACTCGACGACTTCATTTAAGCTGCAAGATATCTTCAGTGGAATGGTGTTATAAAAGTAACCACTTCCCACTCAGGGTGTAAATCTCACGCTATTCTGGGATATTTTTATGCCCTTTTCTTGACTGCTGCAGACATTTTACTGCATTTTACCGGTTCCAGCTCTAGGACAAGTTAGTAAAACACGCAAGTCATATCGTTTCACATTTTTATATGATAAATACTGTGCATGTAAAGAAGCAGGGGGCACCATGGCGAATGTATTTCCAGGAGAATTAGTCTGCCACTAGTACTTAGAGTGATTGAATAGCTTGTAAACAGCAGCAACAGACTCATTTAATGCTCTCTGGAAGATCCTAATATAGTTCAACTTATAGGAGTTGATGGGAGGAATGGAGGTGGGGTGCTGAAGTTCAAGAATTGAATAGGGAGTGCAAAGGGTTTTAAAATGACCCCATCTCTGCACTTAGCCTAGTCTCTGAACTGAGACTGCAGAGTAAAAGCACAAGACTGTTGAGCGAAGTACGTCAAGTAAGTCATAAGACACCCTTAGTCAATGGGTGATAGTGTTCCTCGCATTAGGCCAAATCAAAATTAGATCTATCTTTAACAATCTAATAAAAAATGCCATTAAATGACATTTTCCTTGTTTATGCTTTCCATCATCTCTGCAAACCCCTGAGGAGAATAAATTCTTCTTTGTCCTTTCTGCCTGGAAAAGGACAATTTTGCACCAATTGTAAGCTAGCATCTTTAGAATTTCCCAAATTCATCACAATCAAAGACACAATTTTCCACATCTATGTCCAGTTGGACAGTGTTCGGTCTTCAGATAGTCTCGGTGAAGTTGTAGGTCAAATTAGAGCCAATACGAGCATGAAAATGGATTAGGCATATAATTTGGCACTGTAGTTGAAAGCGTGTCTTTGTTTCTTCACTATGTATCAGCTGACATTGATACTTTATTGGGCCTAAGGATATTATGCTAAAAACAAGCCTAAAAGAAGGCCGGGTTTATCTATGGCCCGGTTTCTAATGAGCAGAAGCATGGAATCTTTTACCACTCTAAACAAGGCTAACATGTTTGTTATTTGTTCACAAATAAGCAGCGTTGCAATGTCCTGACAGTAAAAATAGGAATAAAAAAATGAATGTGCGTGAGTTTTACATTAAAAGTCACACTGCAGAAAAACTGATCTATAATAATGATGTGTCGATCTCAAAAAACTAACAGGAAGGAAGCAGAAGACGCAGTGAGAGTTCACACTGCAGTGACAGCAGTGTCGTTAGTGGTGATCCGTTGTGAAAAAGTGAGAGAAACCACAACCTGTGTGCCTACCGTGCAAACGTGTAAAACCACAAAGGGCGCTGCAGTTGCTAAAAGAGCCGGGTGTCTGGGGCCTTGCCACAGTCTTACATAAACTGCTACTCACCTTGTGAAATAAAGTTTATTTTTCTAGAATCGGTTTGTGCATGATGGAAAATGTTGATCAGGGAGACGAAAACACAATAACAGTATAGGTCTCCTACACTATCAGCAACAATAAGAAATATTTCAGGATAAAAAGTACTCATCCTTCAGAAAGACCTCAGTGACTACCAAGGATTTGGCTCAGGAGGCTTGTGATGGTATAACGCTTTGATATGACACTTCCTGTTGTGCTCCTGATGTCTTTTATAAGCCCAAAACGGGACAATCTGAGCGAATGGACAAGTATTTACCGTGTTTGTGGATAAAGTTTTGAGCTAATCTTGTAGATACTCACTTGAATTCCCAAACACCTGCATTACATCTCCTCTGACCCGAACATGAAACCAGGACAAGAAACACTATGCAACCATTTGGTTTTGTTTGTCCTCCTGGGGCTGCCTTGGCTCTCAGAAACCTTACTCTGGCGCTGCCCTAATCCCCAGAGACTGAAATACAGAGCCAGGAGCATACAGATAAAGCACCAGGTGATTGTATATCTGTGACAGACCACCGAGGTAGCCTCTAAACGAAGCCACTGTGACACTGCTAATTTGACATCCCTTCTCCTATTCTGCACTTGGCCTCAAGGGTAGCCCATATCAACTTACATCTAGCCGGTTACCTTCAAACAGCAATAGCTGCATCAACTTTAACTGATTCAATTGAGCAGAATTGCACACAGTTCATTGGTTTTTGGCTGGCCCAGGCAGAGTAGATGACAGCATAGTGTGGAGCCAGAGAGTATCAGTTGACCCAGACCAATTATTCATAAGGACTTATTGTGAAGGCTGCTGCTCCGCTAAGGTCAGGCAGGAGCAGCTGAGAGAAAGCCAAAAGCATTACCTTCTAAAACAGACCTGACAACTTTGAATATCTACAAGAAACAGTGACACAAAACCCGATCTTTAACATAGGGCAAAAGGGGAATAGGAGCAGAACGTTCTAATGTGTCATTGCCAGTGAATACCAGAGAACCCTGCACACTTCCACCTATAGGTTACAATGATTAACTGGCATGGAGGAGATGATTTAGGGGTTAAGATGTTCATGCATGTCCTATAGATGAATAGTGTAAGTAGAAATAACATTACAATTGGTACCCTGGCAGCCAAAGAAAAATTGCAATTAAATTTGTGATGTGATTAAAAATTAAAAGCTTTCATTTTACGCTTGGACAGAAGACACTCAGATTTCAAGATATCTTCCATATTCTGAAACAAAGGGGCTTTGAACGATGCCAAAAACTCTATGAGTGCTAAAATGAATCCACACACAAAACTGTTCACCTTTAAACATAGAATCACAGCTTTTTCACCTCTATTTACTTTCAAAATAAGCTAGAAAGATGTGTTCCCCTAAGCACACACACAAAAGGCCCACTTATGTGCAAACACAATAGTGTGGCAATTATCAGCTAGAGAGGAGCAATGCTGGATCGGTTACAGTTGTTGAATGTTAATTACAGCGTTTTACGGCATTGAGGAGATAACGAGTTAGCGCCTGGTGACAGTAGCGACACGTCAGTTAACGAGCGCCGTGGAAATTTATGAAACTTGAGATCAGGGACAATGAGGCGTTACTGGCTTGTCAGACGCTCTCCTGCTCAGCCTCCCTTTTGTCCTAATGAAGGCAGACACGTTTCTTTCTCTTCTCGGCTTGTTTCCCCACTGTTAGACTGTAATGGCCATTGTTCATCTAGAAAAGGTAAAAATCGACAGATTGGGAGTCTGCCTTTGAGTACCCCAAATATATTGTCATCTTCAACTCTGCATCCATCAGTTACAGGGTTGGAAAATATAAACATAAAATAAGTGGAAACGTAAAGCCTCAAGATTACCATGGGGTCACATTACACATAATTCCCAGACCAGGGTGGGAAACAACCCCAAACAAAATAAATGGGTGACCATTAGCTTCTGTCAATCTAAACAGCAAAGGATCAAGAGCTTGGTCAAATCCGTGAGGTTAATATGGTCATATTATGGAGCCTGGTTTGGAATTTAGGTTAATGGAATCATTGATAGGGCTCAGCTCTAATGCCTGTAACGCTTAAGAGGATCTATACCTCATGATTTACACAAATCCTGAGCCATTCTTCAAAGTTTCCCCCACTGACCTTGTAAGAGCACTTTGGAAGCGACAAAGACAGAGGTATGATGATTGCCTTGGCTCTGCAGCCAAATAATAAATATAATACTTAAAGATGTATCAATTGGCTGAATATTTTTTTAAAAATGGCATAACCAGGGAATAAAGAGAAACTGTTTTCATTTATTTTTGGCATAAGGCTCCAAATAATTTCAACAAAAATATAAATTTATGTAATGAAATCTTGAAACTGCACACAATCCCTCACTTTGTAAGCTTATGGTTTACCCATGATGTAGCAGATGATAAATTTACTGATTTCGCTTTTAATCCTTAAGGAAGCTGCTGAATTTCTAACGATACCTGTGAGAAAAGCAGTCATATGTGTAGGATACCAGATGGGCTAGTACACAGGAAAGGGCAAGAAAAAAAATCATGTGTAATTACTGAGGACAAAGTGCCTGGGATGGTGTTCAGATGTCAATAAAAACAGGTGTTAACCAGCTTTGCTAAGATGTCGAAAGCTTGGATAATCCTAGCCTGAATCCAAGAGGGTTCCAGCTCCAGAATACTAATACTCAGGATGCACCGTTAAATCACACAAAGTTGATTAGGAGCTTGGATTTGAGTTGTGCAACCGCTACGGGCAGTTAAAGCTCTAGTGCATCTGTTAGTAATTAAAGAGGATTGAAAAATAAGAAATTTCCCTTGCAAGGGAATGCTATCTATCTATCCATCTATCTGTATATATCGGTACTTTGTAATCAGATACGTCAACAAAATATGTCAGCCAACCATTTTCTGCTTTAGCATCAGATAGCAATTTTGTGATTATGTGAGTAAAAAATGAATCACCGAATAAGTAATGTTCCATTTAAAGTGCATTAGTCATTCAGGCACTTACTGCCTGACCATCAGCTATATAATGCAGCTCTGCCTGACTTCTTACCATCTGTCATTCAGTTGTGCTTGCCATTAAAGATAAGAAACATCACATGTTTGTAGAAGAAGATATCAGTGGGAGATCAACTACCAAGAATAATATTTAAATAAAAGTCAGCAGTGACTGCAATCTAATTTCATTTTAAACCTGCATCTTGGTGTTGTGTTGTAGTTTGTGCTTGAGGTGATTCATGTTGTCACAAAGAAACAAGAGGAAAAAGGCTGTGCCACTGGCGGTGTCTCCATCAGTGCATTAACAATACTTTGGGTACTATATTTAAGTGTGTAGTGCATTTACACTGTAGTTTAAGCAAAAAAGTCAATGCACTCAAAGTACCTAGATGCTGCCCTAAAATCTACTGAAAATCAAGTGGGAAATGATGAATGCCTTGCGCACTAAACAAACTTGCTGACAGAGTGGAAAAGGAAATACTAGTGGCAAATATTACTGTGGCGGAGGCTAATTTGTATAGATGTGAGTATGAAGTTATTTTGTCAAGATTGTAATGTATACTGCAGCTTGCTACATATCTGATGTAACTCATGGATCCGATCCTTTGTTTAAGACTGCAGTAACTGATCCAGAACAGTTAGCATACATAAATGTTAGCCGTATTATTAGCCATGTGGTGGATACAAAATAATCCTTTTGGTGTAAAGCAGAATAGTCTAACTGGTTGTGCGTCACTACTGGTAAGTAGCCAAAGTTCAGTGTTTAATTTGAGACAGCACTTATCCACAATAGTGCGCACTACAGAAAAAATGTGCACACTAGCAATAAAGTTAGCTAGAGAATTGAGACACAGCCACTGTTTCTGTTTCTGGCAAGTACAATTGAAGTCAAAATTATTCAAGCCTAATTGCAAATCGCATTTGTTGGCAAAATGTAGAAACAGATAATAAAACTAAAAAAATTTATTTGCTGATGGGGACTTCTATTCAAGGGGTCAGAAAGTTTTGAGACTGCAGTGGTCATTGAAAGTGATATTCAGTAATAAATTTGGAGAAACCATTTATAATAATAATTGTGTTGAGCTATTTTAATGCTTTTTGAAGTTCTCTGCTAAGAAAGTAGCATAATATTTAACACAACAGCAACACAAACGACACCTGCAGGAAATGAATCACATCTAAAAAAATGCAGAAAGAAATATACTTGCAAAGCTTTCCAAGAAGATAAAAGAAAATAAAAGCCTCATTTAAAAAAAAATTAAATTAAGTGGCACACTTCATCTCCTTATGAAACCACTCCCATGCCTTTTAAAGTCTTTCATCAATCTCAAACATGACAGCTCAGTTTGGATAAAATAAGATAAATTAAAGCGACAGTCATCTCTGTTTCACTTAATCGACTTTGAATGCACCACCTCGCCTGCTACATACATTCATACACTCATACATGCCACCGCATAATCAAATCAGCATCTGGTGTCAGGGTGGCTTGTGGTTCGGGGTGCTCTCATTTGTAAACACCACCTGCCAGTTCCCACTACTCTTCACTTGCAGAATGACATTAGTGCAAGCGTGAAATGTGATGTGTTTTGGACTGAGCAAACCTCTGCACTGAGTACATCTGAGTCTGCCCACCTGGAAAGCAAGCATAAATAATCTAGGGTCACCTAAGTCAGAGGTAGTTGTTATGCATAAGATGCTTGCCAGACAGGTGCAGTTACACAGTCCCACAGTTTAGTCCAGCTGATTTTACACTCAATGATTGAGGAAGAAGGATTTTGTCAAACTCTTTTACACCATGCAGTGTTTTTTTTTTCTTAAACTATCATGATGATCGCCTTTAAAATAGTAATGGTGTAGTAAAAGAAGGATAAAATTTATTCAAACACTTCCTATTGAATGACTGAAAAATATAAAATGCTTGTATAAAACAAGAATGTATGTGTCCAGGCTGCCTGCTTAAAAAGTACACCTGATGTTGTGCATTTCCGCTTGTTAACCTTTAGTACATGGCTTCAGAGTAAACTCACAGGATGGCAAGGCACAAATCATTAGGATCACTTAGTTATTGAGTTGCTTGATTTAAGGCTCTTGTTGATAATGGTCACAGAGGTATTGATGCAAAACCTTTAAGGATTGTATTGTTATGGTTCAATTGCCAAGTTCTATTTAAATTGGGCTCTTCATGCTTGATGCATCATTATGTATGACATAATTGGATTTTTATTGATAGAATGCCTAACCTCTGACTAGAATAACCACAAGTCAACTTTCGTTGTGCACACCCAATTCAGTGTAGCATGGAAATATCACATTTAAGGTGCTGTCATGTTGCCTTTTGATGAATGCCAACAAAGCAGAGAGCTGGGAGGAAAAGAGAGAAAGCGAAGGAGAACAGAAAAGAAGAGGAAAGAACACACAATTATAAAAGCTTCATTTCTTCAGAGAACCATAAAGTCTCGTCCCAGAAGGGCAGCTGAGCACAAATCAATTTCTTTCAGTCGATTACAAGCACTGAGGTTCTAACCTTCATTTGTGAGTCTAATACTCCAACAGTTATGTAGAACACATACCAATTAAGCAATTCTGCAGGAATAAGAGGGCCATGAACTGATGCGATTATGGAGGCCGGGCCCCTGGGGAGGTCGGGTTATCGGCTCAGGAACACTGAGGACGAGGGAGCAGCAAAGGAGAGAACGGGGAGAAAAATGACGAAGGGAGAGAAACGATGGAAGCCCAGGAAAGTAATTTATTAAGTCTAATACTCTGTGAAATGTTCCCATGGTAATAAGGCGGGGAGATTGCGTTAATATCAGGGAGCCATGAAGAAAAGGTCACTCGATATCTGTGCCGCCCACCAGGGTCGTGCTGACGGGAGCTGCTCAAACACATCTGATAATGCTCTCAGCATCGTAGCTCAGCACCAGAGGTCGAGAGGATGGGAGCTTGGGGAAAGATGCCATTTGTGGAAATTGCACTGATGTACTGCTGCACTCTGACACAATTCTCCCTTCTGGCTTTGGCTCTGCGCAGACGGCTCTACAATGAGCAGGATATGACACCCAGTCGAAGACTATGAGGCATAAATGTATGCCTCCACAAAGGCTTTCCACTAAGTCTTGATTTTACAGTCATTCATTCATACAATGACATGAAAAAAACAGCCTGTATCCACTCTCATTTTCAATATCTGCACCCAGGTTGATGGAAAGAATTGCATTAGAGGGACTCTCCGTCTTTCTATTGTCACAAGGTAAATTTGCTGCTATTTTCCTCTTGATTTAAAGAGCATGAATACATCTCTGCAGATATGTGGGGATCAACACATTGTCATTCACTGCCGAGGTGCACCTTAACCACCGCCCTCCCTGCTACAAGATTTATGGTAATTCCTGATAGCATGTGATAGGATGCTGCCCATAAACCCCTGTGAGGTATGTGTTTCTATGGTAACCCTTCCCTCTCTTTGCTAGCCCTATGAGCCTTAGCGTTTTACTTTCTTCTCTGTGTTGTAGGCGCTGTCTATTTAAATGCTAGTGGTAGGAATTAGATGCAGATTTGTGGCAAAGCAGAGACACAGATGTTTCCTCATTGCCTTTTAATCTTCTATTCCCTCTGTGCCTGGCAAGAAACACTCCCCCCTTAGAATGGTAATTGGATGAGATGAATAATAAACAAAACGAAAACAGACCAATGTTTATTGGGAACATTTTAACACTTGGAGTGATCACACTTTTTGGCTATTATTAGTACAGAGACAAAAGCAAATGCTGTTTCTTCTGGGAATAACACAGGAATGTGCTCTTAATTGTCTCATCAGCAGGGGACCTATCGGAAACTGGCAGAAGACACCCATGCTTTGCTCATTAAGTCAAAGCAGCCCACAGTCCACTGCTAAAGTTGCATTTTCTGATTTTCTTTCAGTTCCCCAAAGTCTCCTGTACAGTGTGACACACAACTCATCAGAAAACACACAGCAATACTCCTACATTTAACAGTCTGAAACAATTTTTTCTTCATTTTTAATTTATTAATATATTTTGCCTTTTCTCTGCACTTCAATTGTTAAGCTTCCATATGTTTACCATATGCACAATGAAGTCACCCTGAACTCACACCGCAGCTTTGTAGATCTACTGCTTTCAGATTTAAGATAATGACTTCATTACGTGCCGTCTGGCCCGGTGTCATATGGTGAACACTATTTCTTCATCTCCTATCCAGCCACACATCAACTTCAATATCAGGAGGTACGGCTTGTATTTGTTGACAACACTGAGATAAATGTGGATATTTCAACACTGTGTGATATCAGACATCCGCTTATTTGCATGAAAAGCCTGTCCCTCTTTCTCCCTGGAGAGCTTTATTATAGGAGGATATTTCAAATGCTATCAGATGCGCCAAACATTTACTTTGATAACTCCATCAGATGGCTCCCTGGGTTTAATGGCAGCAATCTGAGATTGTTGATGCACATGCCTAAAGTGTAGCTGATAATAGTGAGAAGAACTACAGGGCTGGGATGAATAAAAATCACTTTAAAAAGTTCATAAATAATGCACCTTGCAGACTAGGGATGTTGCCTTTTTAACTATGCATGCCTCTTCCTGGTTTCTGTGTTGGCAGATATACAAACGCAGCATGTATTGTTGGTCAACATGACAACACAGGAGGGGGACGAGCCTGAGCTACATCAGTCCTCTCACCCACGGCCTCCCACCCACATAGAGAAACTATTCCCTACGGCAAATTTCCAGCCAACTACTATTTTCTCATTGTGCTAAAATGCTTCATGACAAAAGTAAAATCTACTGGATGACCAACTGCTTGCCAAAATGGGAGAGACAATTTGAAAAGATGGGAAAAAAACAAAGTGCAGGACTAATTAGCCAATTAATGTGCAATTAAGCCCATACGGCCTAATGGTCTGTGCTGGATTTGGTAATAGCTCTACCAGACAGAGGAGCCTATTAAACTGACTACAGGCTGCAGAATAGAACAGACACACTCAAAACATAGTGAAAGGTCCAAGAGTTAAATGTTACTGCTGTCTACATTTTAACTTATTAACATACACAAACATTAAAAAGTGTATTGTACTTTGAGCTCTGCCATTTTCACAGCGAATCTGAGGAAAAAAGCCAACCCCTCCAGATACCGAATGTAACAAAGCATTTCATTAAGATTTTTATTATCTGCCATAGCACAGTTTGCTAATAAATGCTAATTATATTCAAGCTAATATTTAATCACAGACAATTTCTCCAGTCAACTCAGTCTGAGGAAATACTAATTGTAAGAAACGCATGCACAGTTCAGTTTATGAACTTCAGCAACTGGTGAAATGAGGAAAGATGCTCAAAAAGGCTTTTTAAACCATGAGCGTTATTAGCTTTGACTAATTTCCCACCCTAATGAGATCTTCTTGGAGGGCTTTTTTGGTACAATTAATAATGCACACAGAATAAATACAGTCATAAATATTCATTATTTTGTCTACTTTGCGTGAGTACAATTAACCTGGTGGTAGTATTGCTAAATACTGTATCAGCAAAAATTAAGGGACTGATATACGTGCAAAAAATTGAATATCTTCTAAAGATCATTTAAAAATACTTTTTGTTTGGCAAACAAGATTCATCCATTTAGTTGTTTTGCCTTCCCCCTTGTCCTGTACATTTGGTAATGTTTTTAATGCTGTTCATGGCTTAGATTGTATGTTCATTGCGACCTAATATGACCTCATTAGATGGAGCTCTGAAAGGATCCCAGCTGTGACAGTTATAAAACAAAAGTCACAATTTTATTAGTGTCTAATGTTGTCAGCAGTCCATCGACACATTTTAAATAATTATATTTATGTCCTAGTTAGTTATTTGCTTAAACCAGCATAGTTGAAATAACTCATTTTTTTAGAAACACGTGTTAAAATGAAAAGATAAGCCCCTTCCTGACATATCTGCAATTATGGATGTTATTTCTTACTATGTACAGGCCTGCTGAGTATAAATGGTCCACAGCATCTCTGTCACCCTCCATTCAGATCCATCTTTTCAGTGGAAGTATAGCATAAAGTTAATCATCTTGATAGTTTCCATTGCTTGCCATTAATCTGGTGAAACTGACACCAAGCTGAAGTCTCCTTCCCTCAGACGACCAACATAAAGGGTAAATATTTGTAGAGCACTCACTTTAACAATAAAATGTAAACACGCAATGGTATAATGCATAGCCAAACTCAGATAAGACACTCATATAAGTAAAAAGTTACTCAACACCCATGAAGCTAACTATGACCACTCACTGTTTATCAGTATGTTGGGACAACCTTTTGTGCAAATACCCCTAAAACAGCCACCAGACAGACATCTGTCAAGCTTTGGTATAATAATCAACTTCTTCGATCGCTTTTGGTGCTTTTCTACTAATCTTTCAGGGCCTGGGGAGCTGGGCTGTGCAGTTAAAGCTATTAAGTGGAACTGCCCACTCAACCTGGGAAGGCCAATATCAACACGATGGAGTAGAGGTGGAAGGACAATCAGAGTTGGGGTGGGATTTAATCCCGGTTTAGAACCAGTGTAATGGAGTGTCTGAGTTGGGGTTGGCGATGCATTGCGAGGCAATGGTGTCCCTTGAGCGCCAAGCCCTCTGACTTCAGCCATCTGGAGTTGATATCTATCTAGTTCACCTCAAACCCAGACATAAAATGGCAGTCATTTCTCTCTATCGCTCCTTACTCCTCTCTCTCTCTCTTTTTCCCTCTCTCCGTTCCAGGTATGTAAACAATCAGACACACTTTGTCTGGCCATGTTTCATTGATTTCTTGTCTCGCTGTCTCTAATCAGCCCTTCACTGGTTTAATTATCTGTAACTTGTGGTATTTGCCCTGCTTGGATTACACTCCCATAGGTCACGTCAGCCCCCTGCAGGACCTCTTTATCTTCAAGTTGCATTTAATCACTTGAAACAACTCAAGACAGTGAAGTTTTATCCTAAATGGACTGAAATTCTGCTGTTTGCAGGATTCGAAATGAAGAGCAGCAATGATGCCTTTATCTACCCTAAAAAGAAGTAAAATAGAAACAATCTTGAGACTGAATTACGTGTTTGACGCAACATTATGACTCATGATTGGAAAGGAGGGGCTTCACAGAAGCATGTTTTACTGGAACAGAACCAAACTAGTAAAGGTGACTGGGTCACTTAATGCCTACAAAAGCCAGCAGCTTGTGCCGGTTATCAGGCTGTTTTAAATACCTCTCTCAATGTGAATCCAATTACCAGCAGCTTTTGTTTGTTCACACAAAAGCAGCTATGTTCAAGGCCTGTCTCTGTCTGATTTTAATCAATTCTCTAGGGAAGTGTGTGTGGGAGATACAGATCAGGACTTGATATACGTCTAGAAAACATATGAGTGTGTGTGTGTATTGATTGAACCTTTACATGCCGGCTTGTTTTTGACAATGTCTGAATAAGTCAGTGAAAAAAGCTGTCAAAGAATGTCAAAGGCACAGAGCTTTTCCTTGCAGCATTTATATATGAAAAAAGCACCAAATTCCTTAGCATTCTAATTCTTCAGAAGTTAAAGTTCGAAATAGTTTCCGATGCAACTTGGATATGCAGTTTGGAATAAAACACGGGGAAACTTTGCAGCTGGCAACACTTTCATAAGACAATTTTGACAAAACATTTAGTCATCACCATTCCAACGTCTGTTTCGCTCACCTCCAGGGGTTAGACGCCAAAATGTTGGCAGACGATCTAATTTGTTGCAGAAGTGCTGCAGTGGGGGACAATCCACCTGCTCCATATGGGATCACCAACCTGTTGAAGATGGCTTTCTATAAATTAAGGAAGGATGCAGCTGCTACTGCAAAAAACTGACCAAAGTCAGAGGGTCACACTCATTCTTTTCCTTTCTTTTTCAAATGGAAGAATTAGCAAAAGATGAGAAGTACAAAATGCACGTTCATTTATGTGTTATTGTTGCTTCATGGGGCTGAATCAACTCTAATGAATTCCAAAATGTTAAGATTTGCATAGCAATTTGGTAACCTCCCTCTTAGAGGTGATGAAGTCCCCCGCCCCCACTCCAGCTCCAAATCAAATTAGGCACACAGATAACTTTTGTAAGGCCAGGCAACAATGTCATTGAAGTTCTCCTCCATCATTATCCCTGCTGCTTTTCGCCAGCCTGTATACAATTTGGAATAAATAGCAGCTCTAAATATATTAAAACGTAAGCGAACTTAAGTGAAGCTCTTAGCTCAAACGTGCTCCAACCTTTTTTGTCAACATCAGAGAAAAATAAGCTCTAAATGTTTTTAATGCTTGTTTAAAATCTGAAAAGAAAAATCTGAAAAATCTGAAAACTACAAGTGTGAAAAAGATGTTGGACCTTGACTTTGCAAGTAATATTTATGCTTACTGCTGTGTTAAAAATGATTAAAAAGTTGAGTGAAGTTAAAAAACGTAAGAAATTTTGCTGCAAAAACCTTTTTAAATAAACTCAACGAAGGGATTTTGGGAGGGCCTAAATTTGGGAAGTAACTTTAAAAAAGCAATGATTGCTATTCAGCTCTACCTTGTGTTTACAAGTTGCCTCAGGTTAATTGAACTGTTTGATTGTGATATACAAAATACAAGATATATGTAAATAAGCTTTGCAGTGGCGGTAGTTTTAAAAGTTTGTCCGATTACTTAACCCTTAGTTAGAACGTCTTCTCTCCGTTTATTTTTCTGTACAGTGCATCATTTCAGGGGTCTTAAAGTTATCCCAGCAACTACTAAGCGAATGGGAGGGTACACAGGTCGCTGTTCCATTGCAGGATAACACAGAACAATAAATCACTGAGGTGACAGAAACCTCTCTGCTGAAGGTCTGGAATAGTCTGCTCCTAAATACCAGATTAAGACTAACTATGGATCATTCGTCTAATGTTCCTAATGAAGTTGATTATTTTAGGGTATTGAAATTGTTTTATAAAAATTAAATAAATTGGAGCGTTTTGATGCTACTTTCTCAGCAGAGAACTTCTAATAACAGTTACAGTCATAATAATGGTAAGAAAGTTCCTAGTTGTAGCCTCGGCCTGCTGTGTGGCTGTCAGGGTCCAGCCCCTTGTGAACCTGCGCTGAAAAAGCACGGAGATAGAGTGGAGAAAAAAAAAACGTCCGCATTACATTGAGGTGTTGAGCAAACTTTAAAAGTAAGGCATTTTTAAGGAAACACATCAAAAACATCTGTTGCTTTCAACTTACGTTAAACATGAGTTTAGGAACTATACCTGAATATCTCTTCTAATTTAGCTAAATTTAAGATTATGCTTTAAGTTAGTTTCTTAATTTACTGTAGATCCCATCCACACCAGAACCTTGTTTCTGTTTCTTTAAAGCTGAATGCTTTACCTTTAGGTTAATTGTCTTGTTTTCTCTTTAACACTGTGGGAACAAAGCATAGCAGCGCAAAAAGCATCATTAGATAATTGTGTAGGTTTTTACATTTACTGCAGGCCATCTGTTTACAAAGTGGATAATAAATCCCCACATAAAACCAATAGTGTGTGATGAGTATCTATAAAGTGTCTTTGAAACGTAGCTATGGTGCTGTCCGGTTACTTTTTTCTTTTTAATCTTATACTTTCAGTCACATTTGTTATGTATTTGCTGTATATTTATCTGGTTGAATTCTTGTTCCTGGAGTTAGAGAAACCCTGTCAATATCAAACAAAGGCAAATGATTAACTCCACATCCTTTAAGTCGCTGGTGCAAGCCCTAGATTTGATGACTTTCTGAAAGTGCTGCTGGTTCTGACGGAGCACTGGAATCTAATCTGGATGGCATGTGTGAACTTAATGGAGCATGGCCCATTCAGCGTCCCCATCTCAGAGGTCAAGCACACTTTATGAGGTCATCGTCTTCAGATTTATTACTTACATTTCACTGACAGCCGCTGATGCTTGATGCATCTAAACATGGTCACACGGTGAAATGTGTTTGAATTTGGTTGTATGAGAACTTGAAAATTTGTTTTAGCGAAGAGAACCAAAGAGGAATGACTGTGCAAACAAGCTACCGCTAACAAGGCCACACAGCACGATAGCTTACGAAAAGTCTGCATCTGTACAGGATGAGTCAAGATGAGGGGAGGTATTTTGTTACGGATGTAGTGATCATGTTAATTTGCAAAACACATAATCCAGTAGACTGATCATGTCATGGGTCGGTGCTTTCTATTTAAAGCTCTGAAACAGCAAAACAAATGGAATCTACCGTCGATTAATTGAGAGCACTGCTGCTAATGCTTGTAGCCATTTTCAATGAACAGAATTGTAAAAAGAAAGGAAACAAATAAGCACAGAAAAGTTATACCTCTTCTCCAAAGCTTGCCTCTAATAGGTTTTTGCGTAGGAGTGTGAGATGTCTTCGACCCTGACCCTCAAAGCTTCAGTTTTACGTCTCTCATGCAGCAAAGGGAATACAACTTCCAGTCACTTTAGCTCAGCTTTTGTGCTGCAAGCCCCACGAATAGATTGTTAGCAGGAAAAAAGATAATGCAATAACATTAACACAAGCCTTAAGGGAAAATAACCCACTTTGTTCCATGAGACAAGATCTTATCTCAGCCTACTGCTGATTGGATGTCATTCTTCTTGGCAGACACGCAAAAATGAAGGAGAAAGGATACAGATTGGGAACCAAACAAAAAAAAATATTCCTGTGTGAGCCGAAGCCATCATCTTTCATGTTCAAAACAAAAGGTCAAAGTACCAGGCAACCCACGTTTAGACCCAACAGCTAATCGCCTCACTTCCCCTTCCCATCTGAGAGAATTACAGTGGCTGTTAAGTGTGCATAATGAATGCCATAAAGCTGGCCTATAAAGCAGGCTTTTGGCCAGCCCCTGGCAGTAAATGGGAGCAAATCTGAGCACAGATCTGACTGTGCTCACCCTCGTGTAGCGAATGATTGCTGATGGGTTTTTGTGAGGAGGGGAGGGGCGGGGCAGCTTCCACATCATTAATGAGCGCTAATATTTCAAAGGAGGACGCAGGGCCCGAGCAGTGACCGTTATATTAAAAATCAAACGGTGTGACCTTGTTAAGATGAATGTCTGGTAGCTCTGTCCCCTTGGTGCAGATCAGCTGCAGACAGCACACTGCATTAAAGGTGGCTCTTTGCTTTTTAAAGAATCAGCTATGGCTGCTAATATAAAGGGGTGCACCAGGGAGCATTACGAGTGGCATTTAATTAAAGAAAAGTAAGCTGTGGGATTTTATAGACTGGCCTGGGATTGCTTGATCTGGTAAGTAAGTGGAAATGAAGGATGCTTGAAAGGCAGCATAAATCTAACATAGTGGTAACTTAACCTTCCTATCGTTGTAAAAGTCAGGGTGAGGACACTTAAATCGATGTCTGCTGGAGAGAATGTTATCTCTCGGCCTCTTTTAGATTCAAACAGTTATGTAGCTCAATAAAACAGGAAAACAAGTTGTAATTTTCAATGTAGGTCGGACATGACATTGATAACAAACACATGAAACTGATGAAACTAGTCAACTCAGGACTGAGGTTATGAGCCACCTTAACAGAGTAGTGTTTCTCAGTTTTGGCTAGGTGAGGTCAGAGTGGTGATTTATAGGCTGGTAATTAGTCGCAGACACCGATGATGAATGTGGTATACTAACACCTTCGTAGGCTGCCTTGTTAGGTAAGAACTAAGAAGCCTAATAGAGATATCATTTTACAGAAAGCTCTTGATTACCCAGACATCCAGCTGTTTTGATGCATTGCAGCAAGAGAAGGAGAAGGCACAAAGTAAAAGGAAGGAAGGAAGAATGCAATAAAAGCTTTCGGTGACAGGACTTGAGCATGTGTTTGGAAACAAAAGCAGTAAAAAAAAATAGTTCAGGACATTTTCTGTTCCTGTGTTCCTTGGGAGTCAAATAAGCCATTTTTCTCAAGGATAATGAGAGACGAGTTAGGTCAAAAGGTACGAGACAGAGTAAAGGGAAAAGCAACCTGGTCCAAAAGAAATGGTCTTCTTTCACACAGGACGAATGAATATGAACAACGGGTTTATAGCTCTTAATATATATATATATATATATATATATATATATATATATATACTGACACCTTAGCTTGACGTTGAGGATAAATGTTTAGGATCTTTGACATGTTGAACACATTTTAGGTTTTAGTTGCACTGTTGGTTTAGATCAGGAGGAAGGTTAGTAATTCTATCCAAATCACTTTAGCTTCATAAACTTGTCACATCTTATTATACAATATTTAAAGCTGATGCTTCTTGGGTTTATGAAAATTTGCTTTATCTACCATTGACATTGTATATTCAGCTTAATATACCATCCAGCCACGATCAAGAATGCAAGAGGAACAAGAAATCATGTGTACTAAATTGCTTCCCTTTCCATCAAAGACCATCTGGCAAACACTAGACTGGCAGTTGCACTGCATACTGCCATAAAGGAAACACTTCCTCCCCTTTGTGGGCCTCAGTCCATGTTTGACACATGGCATCCTGTGCAGAAAACTATTCCTGGTATAAAATCAAAGAGCAAGTTTCTAGAATTGTTTTTACTGTTTTACTTTTATCCACAACAGTTCTGTCTCTGCTGCAACTTCTTTATTTCCCTGTTCAGGTTTGGTTTGAATCCCAAATTGGAACGTTTAGGGTGGGAATCAGTAAAGAGGCCATAATTGATTTAATTCTCTAAACATTTGGGCATTTTTTTGTGATATGGAATCATTTTTACACAAGCTAAAAACCAAATAGTTTCCATCTGTCAGGATGGTGTGAAATAGGACTGCAGTGTTTGTTTCCGTGCAAATGCCTCAGTGGGCATATTGGGGTGTGAATGTGTGTGTGAATCAACAGAGGAAGTCAGAAAGAGTGCGGATATTTTCAAATAGTTGTACAGCTGCAATAGTTTCTAAATTGCTGAAGTGACAATTTCAAAGCACTTCCCTGACTAAATGTAATGGCTTGACATTAAAACACAGCAAACCAATGAATAACTTTTGATAACTTGACACATTGTCAGTCAAAAGTAAGTATGACTCAGTTTGTTGCTCTCAAAGACGAGAAAACCTCCTGCATCAGAAATAAGGTGTGAGCTGTAGCAGCATAGTGCAGCAGCAGCTGTCTTAGACGTAGCTGGAAAACAGAACAGAAGGAGCATAAAAAGATAATACTACCCGTAATATTTATCTTAAGACAGACAAAACAAACCACCCTATATTTAAAAAGAATTCAAAACCAGATACTGGAAAAAATGTGTAGTTATGGCAACAGAGCTGGCCTTTTATTCATATGTGCTGCAGCCTGTTACGGTCATCATATCATCTGTGATTATAATGCTGATGTTTATGTGTAACCACACCTTTTACTATCAGAGTTTAGTGCAAAAAGTATGCAAGTCATGTTTACAAGATATAAATTGTACGGATCATGCATCTGTGGAACGAGCAATGCAGGTAAGCATGTGGATAGTGCCGCTCCCTCCCTTCATTTCCTCTAAAATATTCTCCTGCTGGCATTTTCTTTTGTATTGAGTGTTGTCGGTCAAATTCCCACGGCAACAGGGCAAAAACCCCGCACATATTGGCCATTTTATACTTTAATCCTGTAGTTTTACACTGCTTAATCTCCTTGTGTTTTTCCTATATTTGACACTTTTCAAAGACACATAAGACAAAAATAACACTGAGGTCACCAAACACTGAAATGTCTTTAACATGCATCTGCACACAACACAAATGGACTTCTCTATAGTGTGAGTTTCAGACCCAATGTATTTCCATCTCCGTGAGGCTTCTTGATAAAGATATAACCTACAGCAGTTTCTAAATACTGTCATCTCTGATTCCATCTCTTTGTGCTCTGGGAAAAACTATCGATGAGCTGTTGCAAGCTGTTAAAGTAAACAGAGCCCTTTCCGCATGAGAGGGATTGCACCCCCAATGCAAAATGACACATCCTAGGACTAACTCTGTAAGTCACAGCTTTGAATTAAACCACAAAGCACACTCTCGAAACACAATCTCAAACATATATGTGAAAGGTCACCGTAGGGAAACAGTAATACACAGAGTAAGCAGTTGTGGTATATTGATTGAATGCGCTTCCTGTGGAGAAAATCTTAAATGATTAACCCAACACACCACAACTGAGTTTTTAGAGAAACATTAGTTTTTCTTATTGAACTTCTGTAAAACTGCTTTTCTAACTATCCTATATTACCAAGCCACAGGCAATCATTAAAACTACTCTTTCCATCACTAGGAGGTAAAACATATTACTTGTAGACAAATGCAGGCTTGCATGATAATTATTTGCTTCCAAATGCAATATTGTGATTATATTTTATTTACCATGTAGTTGATTGCACGTAACACACATAATATACTACCATCACATAGCTAATAGGCACCAAATGAAGGCACTTTTTCATTCACTGCTATACCAGTTGTCGTCTAACTTCAAGTGTCAGATGTACAAAAGCATCTACACATGTACAAACAACATCATGTCAAACTCACTTCACAAGCTGAGAGGAAATGCAGAGTGCAGATAGGTTGGAACAAGAAAACCACATGAACTAAACAGCAAGAAACCTGCGACTCCTGTAACATGCAGTCACAACATTGCACTGAGTGGGAGAGACGGAGAGAGTGATAGAACGAGAGGCTGGGTGCTGATGGAGGAGTCGGGGTGGTGGGGGTGGGGGAGCTGTTAGATGCGAGGCTCCAGTCTCTCTAACCCGCCCAGGGGTAGTAGCTGAACTGTCATCGCCTGGCTCTGTCATTTCAAAACTTTGTAGTTTAGAGGTGACAGCCATTCACGGACACACACAAACACACACACACACACACACACACACACACACACAGAATGAGGAAAAGATTGGGATGGTGAGTGGGCACTGTTTGACACTTCAGTGTTTGACACTTCCACATCTCACTGCATGTTTCGGCCTCCGCAGGCTTTGTGTCCCTCAAACATTTCTGAGGATGATGGGTCTGAGTGTGTGCATTTGTGTGTGTCTGTCTGTGTGTGTGTGTTTGTGTTGTGAATGTGGATGAGGAGAATCCTATAAAACTAAACGTATGTAAATTTAACTATCCATTTATGTTTTTTATCTGTAGCGTATTTGTTGCAAAGTTTACTATGTGCAAACTACTAATACAAATGTTCACATTGATCTTATTTGCTTTGTTACTTTCTCTGCAGGTGTAACAGGTTAGAACAGAGGTTCTGTTTCTGTGTTTAACAAACAACGGACCCAGTTATTTCACATTTTTGAAAGACATCAGACAGTGGAAGGGCAGTTTCGTGCACATGATAGGGTTCAAGTCCACACATTTTCATACTTTGTCATCACCATGATGCCGTTTGTTAAAGCTAGCCGTTCAACCTTGCATCAGCAAAAATGTGGAAGCAGCAAGTTTCCATGCAGCCCTTTAAAAAATATGGCCAATTTTAATTCTGCGCAACTGATGCATCACGACTAACTGCAAGATGTCCTCAGTTTTCTTTGTTTTTGTGGCCTCAAGAACAAGGAAAATGTTCTTTCTTCACACTTAGATTCAGATTCATTTTGTTAAGGACCACAGAATAAGTCGGAGTACGTAACAGGCTTTAGGGCTCATTCACACCAGAACAATTTCAGTATCACACTTTTGTTTGGTTAGCAAGAACAAGAACAACTGGATCAAAGATTTGCTAAGAAGGCCAATCAATGCTTTCACTAAAAATAGAGAAAATAGCAGCACCAAATTTATGTCGTCCTTGCAATTTTCACCATGATCTATACGGTATTAACAGTGTGAAGGACAGCAAGCTATCTGACGTGTTACACTACTTATGGTTTAATGGTCCATTTATACATTTATACAGAAAGAAAATCAGACAAAATTCACTTACAAAGGAGACACAACCCTTAGATTTGCTTCTTTGGTCCACACAGAAGCATGGGTGTGCATTCACACTGCTTCAAATGAACTGTGCAATCAATGTAAGGAGGTTTGTTTAAAGCAGAAGAAACAGTGCCCTCAGACACTCCAGTAAATGCTGTATGAGTTTATACTTATGTATGTTCACATAAGTATCCTGGCTCAGGTGTTACTTTGCGTGTAAATGTGTTCTAGGTGTGTTGAAGGACACATACAAGCATAAAGGAGTGATGAGGACAACAGCAGGATGATTGATCAGAAAGCTTTAAATTGCATCATTTCTGTCATAACCAAACAACCCACACACAAATACGCACTCAGGTAGGCACTGACCTTAACTCAAACTGAAATAATTGCCATGCAGGCTCATTAGCAGCTGTTGTATCATCCAATAAGACTGCAGTATTGAAAATGACACAATGACACAATATTGATATCCAAGCATCTCCACACACAAACACAAATGGCACGGTGCCATACAACAGCAAGGGTGGGGATTTTATTACAGATTCTACAGGCGAGACAGAGGAAAATGTGTTTTCACACCATTTCACACATCTATCCATCTGTCTATCTGTCTATATACGTATCTGACTATATATCTGTTTGGCTGTCTGTCTTTTTGTGCCAAGAAATGGAACAGGTAGCACTGCTGACAGTGAATATGAGGAAAAGGGGAATGCGAGCGAAGCCAGAGGTAATTGGGAGTGCTGAAAAGACAGAGCAGTAATACAGGTTTTGAAGGGGGGGGGAGCCCAGGAATGAGCTGATGCTTGGTCTCCAAATGAAAGGAAACAGCATGTTCACAGTTCATTACCACTTCCTTTCTCTCGTTAATCAAACCGCAAAGCACTAAAACGTGTCGACATGGAAGTGTTTTCATTTTTACAGAGATGTATATTTGGGTGTGTTTGCATAAAGCTAGGAGTTGTTTGCCCTTGCGTGTATGTGTGTATGAAAATCCATGCTGGACATGGTTATGAACGTTTGTCTTCTTTAGTGAATAGCTATAAGTTTAGACAATACTGTAAAAATATTTGCCTATTTCATAACAAAACAACCAACCAGATACAACTTTGAGCTTTTAACAGGGTGTTTTTTTTTGGGGGGGGGGGGAAGATTAAAAGTTTAATTGAGGACAAACTGTTAACACTTACAGAAAAGCTGCAGAAAAAGCTAAAAACTTACAGTAATTCTTGGAAATGTGCTGCTGTGTTCTCCTGCTACATAAAGTTCCCTTGTTTCAGCCTCCTATTTGAGCAGAGCATGAAAACATGGACCCTTGTGACATTCAGCTTCCATTCAGAGAGTTGACTGGCTGTAAGCCTTCAGCCGTTTTACACTTGAGACAAACATCAGGAAGACCTCAGGGAGGCCACAACTCATCCATCCATTTCTCTAGGCTAAAGTTGCTTATTAGATTAAATCAAATGATCCAAGTTGTCTTGAGCCAAAAGCAGACCCAGCACAGAAAAGCTCACTGTGTGTTTATGGGTAACATGAGTATTAAGGACTGATGGAAGGTTCAAAAGCAAAAAAGTAAGAATGAGATAAACGAATAAAAAATTCCATAGGAGGCAAAGAATACATGGGTCATAATTCCCACCTGAGAGTCTGTAATACTAAAAATGTTAAGTATTTTTCAAGTAAGACTTCACTCTCTGAGATTCATCATATGGCCCAATGACAAAAAGCTATTTTCTTCTATGACAGCTCCAGATTTCATAACCTGTTAAATACATTATATTAGATATATTAGACTCTTTAACCCCTTATGGATGGATGTCTCATATTTAATACATACTGTTTCTGAGACATGTTGTATCACTTTATGGCAGAAACTTCACTCATAATGTTGTTGTTTACCACATGA
>JBAMIG010000012.1:20617977-20634708 GCA_037177335.1 Kiunga ballochi | reverse complement strand
ATTACATTTGACTTGCAATGATTTCAGCCTCTGCATGGGAAAACAACAGCTTGACAAATCAAATAGACACAATCCCCAAAGCAACATTTTTTTTAATTGCTGCCTTGCTGTAAATGAATCTCATCACCAAAATCAAAAATATTTGGATTTCACTGGAATTCAGAAAATGGAAAGTCCGACCCATCTGTCGCTCAACTTTGTGGAGTGCCGCATGTGGGGTGAAGTGCATCTGCATCAGCCCCGTAGCTTTTCCTCACATCATCATCCTCATCATCTATTGTGTCCCCCCCCTCACCCCATACCCCCCAGTGGAGTCCCACCTTTGAAAACAGGGGCTGACACGCCAACAGTTGGTAAACACCTTTAAAAGGATCTGACGCTCCGTAATGGAGGAAAAAAAAACACTTCCGTATTGTTCAGGGGCCCTGGCGCTGTGCAAGCCTTGTGGAGGAGTAAGCCATTGTCTGGTGTCACCTAATTGGATCAAGTTTGTGTAGGGAACAGATGTGTATGCTGGCTGAGGTAAACACTGGACCAGGAGATGCCAAGGCTGAAATTGGTCTGAAAATCGTTTTTGCCTCCATAGAGTGAGTGAGAATAGTGGCTAAAAATACAGTATATAGGCACATTTGTTGTACAGCCTGAGAAGTAATAAACACCTCCCTTTTGGTGTAGAATCAAAAAGCTCCCCATTTTCTTTTGTTCATGCCAGAGCCCAGCCATCCATCTGTGTGAAAGAAAATGTATTGCACACTAAGTTTCAGAAGCAGGCTAAGGCTTTAGCATGGCGCTGCACAAGCGATGATTCCCAGTAAAGGACAAATTACACCTTGGAAAGAGAGTATTACTGATCTAATTAGGAGCTGGCAAAAGGTGTCATTGGGGTCTGACAGATTTCAGACTCAACTCTTTCTGCTCACACCGAGCTGCTGCAAAAGCGAGAAACATCAGCACGAACAAAGGGAGATGAAGAGAGACAGAGAGACGAGGAAGCGCTATTTCCAATCAGGCATCTGCCTCCCCTCCGACACAGCTCGATTTAACCTTGAAGAGTAATGAGATCTGACTTGCTTAAATGTTAGCATTCTTAAATCATCAGGAAGTGCCTCCGAGGAGCCGATAATCACTATGCCAAATTGCTGCGCTCGCTAATTTCATTTCTCCCCAGCATTTGCTTGCAGTTAGTGTCGATTATTCAAGAACAGGCATTTAATGCTGCCAGGTCCCAGGGGTGTTACATTAAAATGTAATAACTTGCAACATAAATGAAAACAAAAACCATTACTTTCTTTCCCCCCCCCGACAACTTTCTTCCCTCCCCCCTTCTCCTCCGCCTCATCTCCCCCTTCCTCCCTTTTTCAATCTCTCCACTCCCTCCCTCCATAGTGGGAGTTCGAATCTAATTCTCAGCCCATCTGGCAGGCGTAATGAAGGCGGGCCGGGCTGGTGGTGCCCTGCTGCCACGGCTCGGCGGAGCAGGAGGTTAGCTGGCAGATTGGGCCAGGATGAGTGGAGGGGAGTCAGAAAACCTGCTGAGTGAGTAAGCCAGCCCAGTTAATCTCCCATGTGCCCCGGTGCGATCGGGGCCAAGGCCGAGCACATGCTGAGGGCACGAAGCATGGGGTGTGGACTGGGGATGGTTGTGGGCAGAAGACGGGAGGGCGGCTGTGGCATTCATTTACATTTTTTGGCATTTAGCTGAATCTTCTAATCGAAATGACAACGAGGAAAATAACCTTCATGTCAAATACTCAAAAGCATAAACACGTAGGATAAATTAATCAACTGTCAGCAAGAGGCTCAGAGTGAAGCTAAAAATTCAGCCACATAAACTGAAAACACTGTAGGTTCACAGTATTGTCAACAAACTCAGCAGGCAAAGGGCACAGAGGTGAACAACCTAAAACAGCTGCATGTGGCTGAAAAAGTTCAATAGACATTTTAAAGGATCATTTCTCACTAAATATTCTTTAGAATCTAAAAGATGATGGAAAAGCTTAAAACAATGTTTTTTTGTTGACGCAGTAAAAGTGAATCTTCATCCAACATAAGTCAGTTACTGTAGACAAACATGTTGATTAAATCCTAACAAGTAGAGCCTCAGAAGAAACAGAGAAATAGTGTGCTTGCACCATCTGGCAATGCATAAAGACATACATTTAGCAGACAATTGCCGGTAAATTGGTTTAGCTGAATGTTATTTTACATTAAACTGAATGGAAAAGGCTAAATATATGTTTAGCTGTCAAAGTATTTTGTGTTGTATGTCCATTAAATCTGTAAGACTGAGAAAACATTGATGCTGTGAGCCAAGTATCAGCCAAAAATAGGAAGAGGAAGAGTGCCCATGTCAGACACTGGAAACCCCATGCAATTATGATTAAGCTCCTTTATCTAAACACAAACTGCTTTCCAATCGCTACAATCTGCCTACTGTGTGTGAAAGCACGTAGGGGGGAAGTGGCAAACCAGCCAAAACCCTGTTGACAGACCTGCAATTGCTAACACGGGGCTATGCGGGAGTACAAATGTTAACAAATATTCTCTACACAAAGCCAAGCTGATCTTAAGAAGCCATATTTTTGTGTGAAATCCAGTCAGCAGCCAAATGTGATTTGAGTATCTTCCAATCTGTATCTATGTGGTACCACAACATAGGCAGGATAATACAGACTCATAATGCAGGATCTGAGTCGCAGCAAGGTACGAGTGAATTACAGAGAAAAAGCAAAAAAATCAGACAAAGGCTGACAAAGCTGTGCTCTGGACTCTGGAGAAACCACAACACTGTCATTAACAGTTACTCTCCTCATAAACACACCAGCATCAGCTGGAAGTATAATTGCCTCTGCTTCTCCTGTAATCTTATACCTTACCTGCTGTTACTGTCACCTTCTCCATCAGGATAGACAGGGAGACAGAGAGAGAGAGAGAGATGGAAGGGTGGGGACGGATGGGTGGGCTTGTGTGTGGTGGAGAAGAGTGGGGTAGGTGTTGCTCACATGCTGTCAGATGCAAGTTAAGCAACGTAAAAAGGTTGGTTCAAAGAGAGGAAAGGAAAAAGGATAACACATGCCAGGAAATCATTTGAGTGTGTGTTGCTCACTAAAATCCCAAAAGCAATGCTGAGGGGCTCTGATGGAGGAGACGCAGGTTAATCTCGGTGAGTGATTAGAAGACAAGTGGCAGAACATGACCTACTTACTATCATTTTTTCTGCAGGTATGAGGAACAATAAACCGTAAATAAGAGTAACCCAGACAGGTGGGGGCCGGGTTAACCCTGCTGGATTCATAGTAATATTAATACAACAGTCTTAGCTTTAATAATTGCCAAAGGGTGTTTGTGAATATGGAGTAAGCCCTGGTCTCATGACCTCTCAGATTTCCAAAAGGGTTTGCAGCTCTGCTCTGACTTAAAAAGCAAAAATAAAAGAAAAAAAGACCATTTTAATGTAATGCATATGATCATACGAACACGAAAGGTTAAAATGCAAGACAAATATGAATTAAACATAATGAAACACCCTTTAAAGGCTACAAAATGAGATTCTGATGCACTTGAATTTACTTGCAGAGGTGTGAAAGTAGTGAGTCAGAAAAGAGAGGATACAAATAAAAAAAAGCAAGTCAAAACCTGCTTTTGCCAAATCTGTGACTGAAAATGGTAAAGTGTTTTCTTCCTCTGCCCTATCACAACCCCTCAATGAAAATCCACCGAGGCCATGAAAAAGGAACACTTTAGCTCTGCTGCAGAAATGGGCCTGCCTCTGGCTCTTCTTAATTTCAGGCTTTGTTTGTGCAGCATTCAGGAGCCCTTGTGAGTTTGCAGGAGGCCCGCAGGCCTTTTGTCTCATCAGTAGAGATAGATTCTGCTTGGTGCTTGGAGCGATCTGTTGGTGTAGACCTTTTGTTCTACCTCTCCATGCAAGATTTGGCCACAGGTCGCAGATTACAGGCTACACAGCCATACTGCTGTTTGTTTCTTCCACAACAAGAGTAAGCACTCACGAGGGAGGCAGTCGCTTTGCATATCAGCCAGATAAAGAGACATAAATTACCAAGAAGAAGAATTTTAAATTATGAGAAATGAAGAGTTTTCCCATTAGAATCTGTGGAAACTGAATGTCTGAATTTCTTTAAGGTCATTTGAAATTTTGCAATTTGCAACTTTATATTAGACAAACGTGGTACTTGTGCAAAATTAATAAGCCACAACATGAAAAATCCCAGTGATTTATTATATGCCCTCTGGTGTCTAATCAAGTTGAATAAAAGGAAGGAGAAATAGGCAGAAGACTGGAGGAGACAAAGATGTAGCTTGTTCTGAACTGAGGCACAATAGACGAGGCCGTTCCTCTACACAGCTGAATGGACCGGTTTATTCTGAATGAAGAGTGTGAAACACTCAGTTACTGAAATCTGTGGGAGTTGTGTTTCTCAGAAGGATGGCAATTAAAATATGAAAAGTTCAATGTGCACAGTGCTGTAAAATATGACATATGGACCTGCCAGGAAAGATACAGCAGACGTAACACCCCGCTCCCTCCCAAAAAAGGTCTACTTCTTTTGGAAGCTCGAATTCACCATAAGGATGGTTGACGGCAATATCACACCTCCATGGAAGCCTCATCCCACAATCCACAGGAGGTTTTCTTTCCATCTTATCTTCTTCTGGGGGGTTGCCATTGTATTCACTCCCTGTTCCCACATAGATGTTTGTAATTGGAGCTCTAATTTATGATCGGGCCTTGGTGCAGGATAATGATATGGAGCATTGTAATTTGCTGATGCAAATTGTAAGTTATAATGGGGAGCCATAAAAGCCCCAGCAACATCTCTGAGACTTGCCAAACACCCTGAGCGTTCATTACAGCCCTCATTAAAACATCCATGTCGGCAATGGGAGCTCTTACAAATGGAAGAAGCATGTAATTGCTGCTTGATTGTGGTATACGTAACATATGATAAAGTGGAATTACCCATTTATTTGTCTACGGTGTCCGTGAAACTTAATGGTGAGAAAACCTGCAGTAAACAAATCCTCAGAGCATGGTTTGATTTTTACATTACAGACCTATTTGTTTAAAGTGGGGCAAATGTGAGTTAGGGGACAGTGCATCCAGGACAAACTAGGAACGATGATAATAAAGGTTGGGCTTGGGGGAATACTAGTGATGCTTTTACCCATGAGAGCCTGTATTTCATTTGGACTAACTCCAATATGGATGATAGCAAAGAACACCACTTGGGAATGCAGTAACAGGATTTAATATGAGAAAAGATCATTATTGTTCTTTTTTTATTACCAGGCACCAAAGTCATCAACATGCATTTGCTTTAAAGGTGGTGGAATTAAACAGAAAAAGGTTTAAATGAACCACCAAAGTCTCCTCAAGAGACAAAAACATTTGTACTAATGCCTGTTTGGGTTAACGGGATATAGTGCTCAGTAATTTCCAATCGTTGATCTCAATTCACTCTTAATAAATGCGGTATGTGAATGCCCTGAAGCTGAACGTCCCAGCTTTTAAGCAATCTTAAGAGCCGAGCAGACTGGCAAAAGCAATTAAGAGTTCATTTGGAACAAGAGAACTATGCTTAGGCTGTTTTTTTTCCCTTAGCCCAGTCAACACTAATTCACTGTGTCACCTTTTTATTCAAATGAGTCCCGCAGTCTGCTTTGTGTTTGGTGCATCTCCATTAGAACAAAACCTGAGCTGCATTGCTGAAAATGAAGTTTCCCTCCTCAGTTCTGAATGATAGCCGGCCTCTATCATCTGAGTTCCGTGCTCAGCCACTGGAAAAGGATTTTCAACCGCGCCATTCAGCCGGGGCCCCAGAAGCCTGCAGCCTTTATCTCCAGACCCGTTGATTGATGTGTTGTGGGACCTGCTGTGGTTAACAGCAATTTTTATCTGTTGCTAGCGGCAACAGCTCAGGTCCCTGGTGCGCAGAGAGCAGCAGGGCCCAGGATCTGAAGCCAGACCGCACACAGGGATAAACAAATAGGTTTTTTAAGGCGGACAGCCCTCATAGAGAGGCCCCTGAGAAGCAGCGCCCCACCCCAAGGCCAGGACAATGTCAGGGCCCCAGCCCACTCCTGCTGGGCTCTTGGTTCCCTTCACTAATTTTCACCATGTGCAGAGCTAGTGGTATGGAGACACCTGCACGCCCCACTAAAACGCAAGATGGAAAGGCAGAGATACAGATTATACAGAGCGAGCGAGCGAGAAAGGGAGAGAGTTAGAAACACAGAGAAGCAGTCAGGAAATTTTATTTACTGGTAGTGAAAAAACAGTGCTGTCCAAAAAACTGACTGCAAAGATTATTCAGCGCATTAGATATAATTTACACTTAATTTACATTCAGTTGCCGAGTTTAGCATTTAATCCAGTGAATCTGTATCACTTTGTTAAATAAGGCGTGAAGCTTATAATGACTTTTATAATAATTAAGTGACATAATCCTTGTATTTGATAAAGATCTTGTGTAAAAGCCTCATCGCTCAGACAAGGAAGTGTATTTGTCACAACATGGAGGTCGAGAATGCCAAATCAATTTAAACAAGGCTGTTTAAGGCTGTACACATGACTCTGAGACTGCTCTGTTTAGAGTGTAGACTCATTTAGCGTTAAACAAGATTATAACAACCCGAGCAGGGAAATGAAGAACGGGTGAGTTTGAGAGCTCCAAACGCTCCTGCTAAACCAAAACACTCCAGCTTAGGTTTTACTCTCTGACATTGAGGAGATAAGTCCTTCCAAAACAGACTAGTCAGATTATACAGTCACAAACAAAGCTCTATGCTTTTATCGTCCGTGAAAACATGAGCCATAGCTTGGCCTTGGGTGGTTTTAAAAGATGGGGGGGTGGGAGACTTAAGCTCAATCACTTCATCTGAAAGAAAAGGGTGGTGTATTCTCTCTTTTTGCTTAAACTGTATCCCTCTCTATACAATATATTTAGCCCAGGGGGTGGTGACAGGATGGACGGATAGCTGCAGAGAGATTTTGTGACATTTTCCCCGTCTCTTGTTGCACGTATCTTCCTGGCGCAGAGGGGGATGTTGGGTTCTTTATCAAGCAGCCCCTGAGAGGATGATAAATCGCCTGAGCCCAGGCCCATCTCCACTGCAACAACAAGCAGGTAGCGGCACAGGAAACAAGGCACAGATATTGTCTTCCAAACATAGTGGGGGCTATAATGAAGCCTGCACAAAGCAGACAGAAGAGAGCTGACCTGATAAACAATTCCATATCCAGTCAGGCTGAAGCCTGCTGTCTTGTACCAATACTGGACTCAATGCTTCACCCCTGTAGGAAGGGATGGACGTGTTGGTGAGGGACCAGTGGTTGAGAGTGACTGAATGCTCACCAATACCATTAAGCTGATAAACATGCCATGGCAGCACCCTAAGGCAGTATATATGAACGAAGAGAAGGACATTTATCACAGAAAGAAAATTATTTGCAAAGATTTGCAACATCTCATTATACATTCAACTGGTCAAAGTAAACAAATACATTAAAAATAAACTGAATTAAACTGAAATGGTTCTGGACTGCAGTGGAACCTCACAGCGGGAAGGTTTCTGGTTCCAACCCTGGCTTGGGTGGTGCATGTTCTCCATGCGTTAGCATGGGTCTCTTACCAGGTACTCTAGCATCTTTCTACTGGTCAAAAACATGCACGTTGGGTTGATTGGTTCTTCTAAATTATCATTAGGACTGCATGTGTGTGTGTGTGTCCGGTTGTTTGTCTCTTTGTGTTGGCCCTGTGATAGTGCACCTCGTGCCCAAACATTGGTGGGATAGGCTCCTGCTGCCCGCAACCCCGGATTGGATGAAGTGGATGAACAAATTTTGCAAGAAAAATGCAATGTGGTGCATGATCACAATCAGATTAAAGATTTGTTGACCAGAATTTGAATTAGAAAATTACATAAACAGTGATAGGTGAAGAAAATGTTGGCACATTATCTTTCACTGTAATGCCATTTATATCTGTAACCCTCATCTCTCTAAATGTAACTTTCTGAAGCAAAAATAGTTGAATTGAATTATTTGGTCGAACTATTTGTGATGTAAATTCACAAAAATGTATGAAGAAACACAAATAATGTTATAGAGGAGAAAACATGTTTTATAATTTGGCAACCTTGGGAATTGCTGTGAGAAAAGATAAGAAGACACGCTTAAAAAAACAGAGATGCTATTATACTTAATAGAAAGAAAGTAGTCATGGGAGATCTTTTTAATTTCTTTACAACTTGCAACAGTTAACCTGCCCACATCCACTTGATTTATTAGCTTTTGGAGAGACAAATTGTGATTGCTCTCACATTACTCATCAATAGTATGTGTGGTGACCACTGGAGCTTTAATGCCTCCCTCATTCTCCAGCTTTACACCTGCCCTTCACCCACATACATTGCCTCAATCTTCCTGTTCCACCATCCTTAACATTCTACCCAAGTCCTGTACTTCCCTTTGCCCAACTCCTCTTCTCTTACCCACTCAGACTCTACCCAGCAGCTCCCTATAGCCCACCTGACCCCACACCTCTAGCCCCCCTAGGAAACTATCATACTGTAAAGCCTGAAGCACTTCCAGATAAGCAGCTCCCAGAAATCAAGCGGACCCTGCAGCAGAGCAGATTGAGAGTCAGAGCTCACAACCCAGGAGGTGCCTGCAGGCTACAAACTCTGTAGATAGCACCATCAGATAGCTGGAAAGGGGAGCCAGACAACATGAAACTTCCTGCTCTTGTTACTAGACTTTCCTTTGCTTGCACAATGCCCTCTCCTCCCACACCACCAAGCCAACTCCACCTCCATCTCTGCCCTCTCAGTCTGAATCCCTCCCTCCTCCTCCACAGATAAAGAGTAGGTCTCGTTCCATGCCGACTCAAACTGACAGCTCGAGCCAAAGGGCTCCACAAGCTTTTTTGGAAGGTCTTGTTTGTTTTCATCTATCTGTGAGTATGCGGCCACTGGGGAATAGGAAAGTGACATGTTCTATTAAACCAACACAAGAAAAGAGATAGCGCTAAGATCAATGTCTTTTGAAGTTAAGCTTTGTTTTGTGCTTTAACTTTACTCCTTTGAGGCAGATTAAGAATGACAAACCATTTATAGTTGTTTTGTTTGTTTGGATGATTGCTTCCGAGCTACAATAAAAACTGCCATATGCCACTCATCAGCTAAAAGTAGCACACTTTGAAGAATGTTCCTCTTATGAGTTCCCCTTTAAGCAGAGGACATAAAGGACAACTGCTGTGTGAATTACACTGAGAATAGATGCATCACCGAAACAAAGGGTGCAGATTTACAATTTGAGAATGTATCGGGGCAAGGCAACAGAGACCGCAAACAGATAAAAATAATCTTGCACTGACAATGTGTGAGCAAGAGGATGTTCAAAAAGACTTGAGCTGAGGTTTTCTATGATATCACTTATTATTCCTCATAGGTACATTCTCCATGAAGCATAATACATTGATAATGAGACAACATGTCATGTGGTATTCCAAATAAATGGACAGTTAGCCATAACAAAATTCAACACTTTGGTCGTTCTGAAGGTGTGTAAACGATGCACATGCAGTATTATAGGCACAAACAAATATATCAATCACATAGAAAGCAAGAGGGCTTTAAATATATTAGCTGATATGTGAGGAGAAGGATCCTTCACTGACTGTCAGTTCAGGCAGATATAAAACTCTGACAGCCAAATTGTAGCCTCGGTGAACAGCGCCGCTGATCAATGCCAATAAAAGGAGGCACTTTTCGCCAAGGTAGCGCAGGACACCTTCCCGCAATTTAATCAGTCAGTCAGCCAGAATTAATGTTCCTAATATCATGATTTCTCCATTACTCTATTTAACATAATTAAAATGTCGAGCGCTGGGGCCATAAAGCGGGTCGTTAGAGATTGTAATTCTGACGTAAAGCTATGAAGCATGAAAATGTCACTTACCGAGTAGCCGCGGCCCGACAGCGAGTGAGTGGAACTCTGCAGGGAGAGAAAGGAGAACAGGGATGACCTTTAAGCAGCGTTTCACTCGCTCACAGACATGATGAAGCAGCGTCGCTTTAATATCAATATTCACGTTAACCTTTTATCCACCCTGAGTTGTACCCCATGCCTGCACATATCACTCCCATTCAATTCAGCTTGTACATTAGGGGGAGTACAGTGGCACCCTAAGAACAATCACCCATCTCCTGCTGAGAAACCTGATAGACACCTGTTCAATGTTTGCATTAGACTCATTTTATTTGGAATAATAAGTTATTTCAGCAGACATGATCTATTACATCTTTGCAGAAAAGGATAACATTTTAAGCTTTAATGTCTCTAATGAATAAATAGCTTACATTTACATTATTATTTTAATGAATAAGGATTGACTACTACGTCATTATTCTATCTGATCTTTCTAATATTATGTATTGGTACCAAACCAAACACTCTTATGTTTTATGAATCCCTATTGTATTCAGTATAAAACTCTCTTCTATATTTATGGCGGTGTTTTGGCAAACCCAACTCCCCTTTGTGCTTTCTAACGCAGTTCTCTAAATGCCGAACAAGAGCAAGATGGAGACAAAAAGGCTGGGTTTTGTTCTGTTCTCTGGCTCTGTGTGTCAGCGCTCAGCACGAATACCAATCTCCAAATCCCTCCCTCCACTTCCACTTTTCACTGCTTTTATTCCTCTGTCTAGATTGGCAATTTCTCCCCCCTGGTCTCTGGAGGGGACTTTTCTGCTAGACCAATTTCATCCATAGGTCCACCTTCAATCCAAAATAACCTCCCCCACAACTTCACTGCCGTGACTTTCGTTGTTCTGCACCCTCCCAATGATCTTCATCCATTCTCCCACACCTGCTCTAGGCATCAACCCTCAACGGCTGCGTGCCCCTCTGATTCGCAGGACGGCTCCTGCGGTGACGATTAGGGAGGAGTCCTGCCGTGAACCGGAAAGCTGACTCTGTGGGAATCAAAAGGCTATTCCCACTCTACTCAACCTCTCTGCTCCCCTCACTGTCATAACCAGTATAGTCCAAAGGAGAGGGCAAAGAACACAACTCATAAGGCAAAAAAATGTAGAAAGAAAAGGACCAAAAGTATGGTTCAAGGAGAATGTAGTCTGTTGTCTTTGTCTGTGTGCATAAGTTATGAAAACATTAAAATCAGTCTATATGCATGTTTGTGTGTGTGAGTGCATCTGAGCATAGGTGGAGGGAGGCCAAGGCCATTTGGAATTAGTCTTACTGTGTAGAGTTCATTCAACTTGGAGCATTCTGAGTAGCGAGAGGCTTATTTAAATGATAATGAGGGACAATCCATTGGATTTAGTGCTGGTGAAGGGGGAAAAAGAGGGGAGGGAAAGGGGGATCCATTAAAACACCAGCGGTTCATAAGCCATAGGGTCGGCATACAGCTAAACACTCTCTCTTAAAAGCCATTATACATGGCTCTCAATGGATTTCTGCAGCGCTTAGGACTTCAAAAGGATTTAAGAACCCGCCCCAGTGAGGGAGTGTGGGGGAGGGTGGAGGACAAGGGTGTGTATGTGTGTGGTGGTTATAGTGGTTGGTGGCAAGAAGGATGGGGCGGATGCTGGCGGCATTTAAGGGTTAACTAAACAGCCCTGGAGAAGAGAAATGTTACTAAATCCACCCCCTAATCCTCTCCCCTTTTTCATGCCCCCTCTACCACTCTCTATACAAAAAAAAAAAAAAGAAAGAAAATGAGAAAGAAAGAAAAGAAAAACATGTCAATAAGAGGGGAGGGTCCAGTCAATCTTTTCCAAACCCTAACTATTGGTTTTTGTCACTGCGGGGAAGCTCAGAGGCGGGCCAATCAGAGCTTATAGGACCACAAGAAGGAAAAGGATGTGAACATGTATGCCCTCTGTGGCAGGAGAATCACATAGGTGGGTAGGTTTAGCTGCATTTGGGTGAATACTAGTGAATACAAGCGGTTGTTAGACACCCCTTACAGCCCCACAGCTGCCACCTTCTCCTCCACAGGACACAAATGCAGTAGAGCCCACTCTCTTTACCACCTTGAATTTCCCTAATCCTTGTATGGCTTAGTGCCGAAGCCCTGCTGCACTGCGGGCACAATTACCTAGTCAAAATAAACAGATAAAAACCCAACCATGGCGATGAACAAACAACATCCCCTGCAATTTTTTTTTTACCCCCTGCTCCCAAATTGATGCATGACTGTTTTTACAGGCAGGCGGGCGGGTGCGTCCGTATGTCGCATTTGTCTCTATTTCCTATGGTGGTAAGACAAGAGAAATCCATTTTACTCATTGCTGAAGCGGCATCATTAGTTGAGAGCTCTTAAAGCTGGGGAGCCACTTTGATGTGGTGGAGCACATTTTTATGAAAATTAGCAGTGCTTTCAGTGCGGTGGTGGAGATTTCATGGAGCTGAAAAAATAAGAAACATAAGAGAGTTGGTGACAGAACGTGTTGGGGAAGATCGCTGCTGTGTGTCACACTCAGGCCTGCACCGAGTGGAATACAGCCAGCACAGTGGAGGATAAACATACTTATAGAAAGACAGAGAGGTAAAGACTGGCATAAAGAGAGAGATGGATAGATATAGATTCTGTGGCTACAACGATCAGCGTCTGTGCACCATTTATTTGGCAGCAGATTAGAGAGACATGCCACATCTAACACCATAGGCGATTACAGCATGCAATTTTCAACAGAGCCAGCCCCCCACCCCCATCACTGCAACCAGCGCCGCTTCCAACAACCCCTTCATTCGTGCCTCCTCCTTCTTATGGCTTGTCGTATATCCCTGTCAGAGCTGTCAACAAGCGTCGGTCTTTTATCTGACAAGCCTGCTTCTTCCTGCTGACTTTTTCATTAAAAGACAGCCTTTTACACAAATTCGAGAGAGATGGTATGGGGAGGGGGGGTGGGGGCAGAACGCAAGAAGAGCTGAGCAGTGAAGCTCAGAAAGAAAGAACAGAATAAATATGGGAAAAATTAAGATGAGTAATTTTTTTCCTAACAGGCAGGATTTTCGGTTCGAATGCTGAATATCTTAAAACAATGGCTTTAATAAGTTCATTAAAAATCTTTTTTTCATTCCATTATTTCTCCCGTGCTCGAAAAGGAAGCCGCCTATCTACTTTCCTCCGCTCTCTCCCTCTTTTCCTTTGCTTTTGTCGGCTAAATGAACAGTCTGATTGAATTTAGTTATGTTTGGGAGGCCTGTTTGACAGGCATTGGTTACGAAGAATATTTCCACATTCATTTAAAATAAGCCATCTGGGATTTTGCATAAATTCTCATTACTTTCCCTGTATCTAAATTAGATTATTTTATCATTTATGCTGAACGAACGCCTGACTTCCATTTAGCTTTTTCACCTACTCATGTGTGCTGTATGGATGCCGGTGAAGCGATAATTGGAACAATTTCTTTAAGTCGTTCCATTCTGGGTTGGGAAGGTCAGCCCACAGCTGGGTGAACTGCTTTCGGTCGTGTCTGCATTTAACCATGCCATGCTTTAAGTAATACCAGGCCAATGGGTTGAAGCTGTGCGACTGACCTAATCATTTCCTGTTTGTGCAATAGCAGCCAACCAGTCTTTCTCTAAATGCACAGGGACTTTATGAGGTGAGAGCAGGGTGCAGCAGGAGTTACACTGCACCGACTGCCCTCTGATCTCAGCCCCTTTGCTGCTGTCGTCAGTCTGCTCTCTCTGGCCAACCCTAGGGCTCCTTGCTTAAATCTGTGAAAATGGATACCTTTGCTCTCTGTGGGGGATCTGAGAAAAGGAGAGAGGTCTCACCTCACTGAGCTGCTCCTTGGAGTTGCTTCTGTGCGGTCGACTGAGTTCCTGTAGCATCCCGTCCTCACTGACTTTGACCGGACGTAGTGCCAGTGGTTTGATCTGCAGCACCCACAAGACAAACAATCATCAAATGATGCACTTGGACAATCGATCAAACAATTATGTTAACAACTGAGCAATGTAGTATAAAATATGTCATTAATGGTTTAATTTAAAAAGGATCAAGTATAAGCCTAAAGCTAGGATTGATGTAAATTACTGCAGTACTTTCTCTTTTGGTGTCATTAGATATCAAGGTGGAAATCTGAAGCAGTCTAAAATGTATAAAACTCTAACTTTAATACTACATAAATACAATTGGTTTCTCTTGATTGTGTGTGAAATATTAATTACCTGCAATTGAAACTGTGTTGTAATAATTTTTAAATGACTGAGTATTACTCTATTCATCGAGAAAAGCAAATTCACTTGTTAAAAAAAGCTGTTAAAGTGATCCTATTTTTTTAAATAGGATTTTCCTCTTTGAATAAACTTTAAATAAAGTTGGTTTAGCTTTTAACATATATACAAAAGCTACAAAGAGTTTCAGTTCCTCCCTGGAATATATCATAGTGAGAAACAAAACCATGTGTGGGGCAGTCTCTTACTCCTGATCATCTTGTTTCCTTTGATTCACTCCAGCCTCTACCAAGACAACATAACAAGGGAGCATAACTATAGCACAATAGACCCAACTGACTGTGAATGAGACCTGAAAGCAAAGTCAAGGTTGTTTCACTACTCTGTCAGTTTGTACTTTGGATACATGCAAAGTAGAACTGACTGTAGCAAAAACACCTGGTACCCAAAACCTCAATCCAACAGTGCCAGTTGTACTGGCAGGCAAAAGGAACAGAGAGCAAATAAAACCAAATGTGCTGGCTGGGTTCACTTAATCTTGTAATTTAGAGCTAATTCAGTTGTAGAGTGCTGAATATTAATACACAGTTTACTCTTCTACTTTTATGCTACCAAGAACTTTTATTCAACCAGGGTGAGGTAAAATTACCCACCTTATGTTTGCTGTCGAGTGCAAAATTTATACTAACACATAAAGTCAAGCATATGTTCACTGTAGCATATAGTTACAAAAAGTAAAATTCCCATTTAGAGCAATCCGTCATTTATCTCTGAGCTTTTCATTAGTTAATATTGGAGGCATTTTGAGACCAGAAATGAAACAAGACAGCAAAAAGCAAAGTACACCAAGCATTTACAGATGCAATTATTCATTGTTATTATACAGATAATAACAAACCAGCAGCTTACATAAGTATACCCTATGTGTATATGTGCTCTGCGATTGACACGGCAACAGTAGTGCCAATGAATGGTTTGTTTCATGCAGGCCAATCAGGCTGGCATGCAACCAAATTTTCCAGCCAGAAGGGAGGCTCGTGAACTCAGCAAGAAGGACTCATTGCTGGTGCAGGGGCAGCCAATCAAAATGTCTCATGCTGCTTTCCCACCTTGGAGTACAGCAGCGATGGCCGCGGGGTGTAATCCATTTGACTAGCAGTGTGCATGTAGTAGCTCCCCTGGTGGCAAATGTGGTGTCTGGGCCTGGTCTCCTGATCTCCACTGTAATTTAAGCAGATCACTGCTACAATTAACCTTTCCTAGTAAATATCAATTATGGCCCCCGGCTGGGCTAGAATTAAAAGGGTCATCAGCTAATCTGACAGGTCCTGTACGCTACCACCTGGCTGGGAGAGAGGGAGGGAGGCAGCACAGCAGAGAGAGAATGTTTGTCTACCCTTGTGCCCACCAACTCGCATGCCAAGTAGACACAATTCCCTTTTAATTACTCTGCAGTCGCTAGGGCAAGAAGACTGATTGGCTAAGAGGTGTTAGCAGTGCGCTAAGGTCAATAGTGACAGGTAAGGAGCAGGGTGGGATGAGTGTGGAAGAGGAGGAGGGGGGAGCTGCCACCTAGCAATCAGGGTGTAGTGATGGAAGGAAGGGAGACCTGGCAGGTGGGCCTAATCAGGTTTGACTTCCACCTCAACCCACCTCTTCCTCTGCCTTTTTCGCTTTCTCTCGACTAGCTGTCAGCCTAATCCTTGAATCTCAAAATAGAAGGTGGCCCTTTTGATTTCTTCCTCTCAAGGAGAGCACAAAGGGAGCAATCCTTCTTGACAGACGAGCAAGCACAGCAGCAGAGACACAGCATCAAGGTACAGTCGGTGTCATGTTGCCGTCAAGTGTTGCTGTTGATTACTTTGTTTACCCAGCATCAGTATTACTGACAAATTCCTGAAGGCACCCAAAGTGTTTCCATCTCCTCCAGGGCCCAAGGGCTACATTACCCAGTCTGCAATCAATCTGGCAATTGATCAGAGCACAGTATCTAATTAGGGACCTAGGTTAATGATGCAGTGTGCAAGTGTCATTCCCAAGCTGCTATTCAATGGGACAGAATAACAATTGATCCAGGCAGGAATTCACCAACTCTGACAAAAGATTGGCAACCCTGACTGCCTGTGATTAAGGTAGGGACTCATTTCCTATCTAGGGAGGTGTTTAATTGGCCCTTCGCTCCCAACTGTAAGGCTTTCATGTGTTGGGCTTTTTTTTTGTTCTTTTTCTTCTGTAACCATTCATAATAAAATGATAAATAGGATAAATATGCATATGGTGACATAGATCCATAAACAGAGCGCATGTCCATTGAATTAACACATTTCGGACAAGCTTGATGGATCAGCCTTAAATTCAGGGTTGGATTTTAACCCTCTTAAGACAGACCTGTCGCCGCCGACAGGATGTGACAATGCACATTTCATAACCGTAATGTCGGGACCATTTAGCACGTTTAGCGGTTCAAAAACCCCCAGAAAGCGGAAAAAAAGACT
>JBAMIG010000012.1:20582706-20612375 GCA_037177335.1 Kiunga ballochi | reverse complement strand
ATTTTTTTCTGTTTGTCAATTCAAAAACCTTTATAGAAAACTCATTTTACAGTTCATATGAGGTTTCAGTCACTCCAGAGATGGTAACATTTGGCAACAGAATTACAGCAGAGATCCAGACAGTCTGTTTCTTATTAAATGATTATTTATTTCAGTTCTCCTAAGTTGGCAGTCGCTACTCCTTCTTAGGGTTTATATTTCTGGGTCCCATATGGCCAATGAAAGATAGAACAGTGCCAGTTAATGACAGCTTTTAAATGTGCCATTGTCAGAAACATTTAGCGACAAACAGGATGTGAAGCATTTAACACCTCGACAAACAGAAGACGTGCAGTATGTAAATGCCAGAGATGTGCTGTTCGTAGAAGTTGCTCTAAAATAAAAAATACACAGATGAGGATATTTATATCTGGCAGTTCAGATGAAAAAAATACTCTTGAATCATAGTTAGTTTTTTTTTTTTTACATAATCACTCTTTTATAATCTAAAAAGCTTGTGACCAAAATATGCATAGCACATGGCAATCTCACAGGAAATACACATTTTCACTTCATGTGAGAGGTCTGTGAAAGCATCACGCAGTCGGTGGTCTACAAAGCTGCAGTTAAATGTGGTCTGTACATTAATGCAAATACAGACACAAAGAGGTTTTCATTTCCGTAGCTAACAACAGGGAAGCTAATGCTAAGTGAGCTAGCTTGAATAGTAGTTTAATCAAGTGTCTGACTAGCCATCAGCTATAATTTGATTACAGAAGTAGAAAATTACTTTAATGCTTAAAGACACTCTCCTATACCAATTTTTAAACATTGCCTGAATCCAATATGTCTTTGAGTATATATGCCAACACTGATATACCTGTGGGATGACAAAACCAGCCGATAATAATACTTAGGCTAAGCTCCTCTTATGACTTGCTAAATTTTTTTTTACCTCTAGGAACCTCTGTACCATTTATCCAATTAAAGATAACTTTAGAAAAACACAACACAAATATGCAAACATGATAAAAAGCAAACAAATTACACCAAATGTGCGATTTAAACACTGACGTGAAAACGATGCACTCTTAATGATAACAGCTTGTGTTGTCACATCGTGTGCCAAAAGCTAATCTGCCAAAATAAGGTCTCCAGACAGAACTGAAAGTTTAGAGGAAGAGATAAAAAAGAAAGAGCTTTCGAGCAAGCCAGAGAGAGAAAGAAAGGAAGCGAGAAAGAAGGTCTTAGCAAGCCAGAAGACAGTTTGCAAGCAGAGCGAGAGTGAGTGAGAGAGCGGCAGAGACAGCCAGAGTTCTCTGGGCTTTTTAATAGAAGGCAGATGCAACACATGTAGAGAATCAGCTTCGGCTTGACGCGGCTTCCCTCTGATGTCTGAGCTCACGTTCTGCCCTTGGAAAAACTTCTGGGACGTTATCTCATGCTTGCATAGCCCACACTACCAGTAAATTGCGGAGGAAGTGTTATGCGCTAGATGAAGGAGTGGAGCTGTGTGTGCATGAATGCATGTGTGCGTGTGTGATTATTGGGAATGTGCGCTGTCAAACCCATATGGATTTATCTGCGCGAGTGCGCTTGCATGTGTACTGAATTGTAAAATTGCATCCAGACTATGAGTAGTTGGACAGCTAAATATTTTTTGGCCTTCATTCAAGATGAAGTAGAATCATCTACACAATAAAGTTTTATGTTAGAAGTAAATAAATAAATAAATAAATAAAAATTTACCCCATACAAGAGTTTTCTTTGCTGATTTGTAGTTCTTCTTCAATATGTGGCTGTTTAAGTCAACAACAATAGTGGTGGGTTGCAAATGATATATTCTTCCTGCTGACTCCAAATTTAATGAAAAATGATGGGTTCGCTACCATTCACAGCTGAACAGCATCATCTTCCTCTAAACCCGTTTGTTTATAGAAGCTGAAGGTTTCTATAGCCTCACCAGACCACAGTGCTGTAAAAAAATAAAAAAAATCAGATTATTTCTGGTGAGTTTTTGCAGTCTAGCTTTTTGGTTGAGCAGATCACTGCAGCATTCGCCACATCCTCCTCAAGGTTCTTTGCCACAAGCATTTTCAACCCCTTAACGCCTGACCTACAAAGAACTAGGAAGAAACATATGAAAACTTTACTTAACCCTTTAACAAGATCTGAAAAAAATATATATTTAATATTTATTACCAGGTCAAATAGATCACAATGTAATCCTCTTCTTACTGGTAATCACCAGGGTGCAGGAAACCAGTATCATATGGTGAACAACAAGGTTTTAAGTAATGTTTCTGTCATAAAGTTATGCAGCAAGTCTCAGAAACAGTGTGTATCAAATAAGATACATTATTGTTGCTGTTAAGCATCATATCTTAATCACATAATAAAATATCCACCAGAAATAATTTTGGTGACTTGTCAAAATCCTCCTGCTTTGTGTGAAGAACTTACTACTGCTGCATGAGTATTTACACCATTAAGTTTCAGGGGGATCTCTGTGTTATTGTAACTAAGAAATCAGACAATAACATGCCCACTGCGCTGCTTATTGAAAGAAACTAAAGGAATAAAGAATGATTTACAAATAGAATAAACCATAGTAAGACAAAAAAAGTATTTTGGAAAACTAACATTACATCTTGCCAAGTTGTTTCTCACAAGCAAGAGATCCTTCATCTGATGTTCAACATATGTGTAGATCCATAACACACCAGACTACTTTCACACTGGCTTTCTATGTCTCTACATGTCTAAATAAGTGATGTTTAAAGTCCCTTCAGCCCACATGCAGCATGCATGGAGCTTGCTCAACTGACATAAAAACAAAACGACTGCTGAGACCAAAGGCAGGTCAGAAGAAGACAGACTCCTCTATGTGAGAGAAAATGTGGAGAGGCCAACGGTAGCCTGAATGGAGCGATAGGAGGAGGATGTGGAAGGTGTGCAGTGTGAACTATAAAAGCTTGTGCATGACAGAAAAGAGAGACGTGAGGCGAGCATAGTTGGAACCTTGAAACTGGATGGGAGGAGAACAGAAGCTATGCAGGAGGCACCTCCTTGTCATTTTGGTGCTCAGCTGTGACATCTGCCTCTTTGCTGTCAGTTCCATCATTCTGGAGAGGACATAAGAGATAGGTTGCTGAAGAAGTTCGAAGAGGAGCAGTAGCAGGTGTTGGAGGAGGAAAAGGGAGGAGGAGAGCAGATAAGATGAGAGGATTCCGAAGCATTGGATTGGTATGGAAATGAGAAGAAAAAACAGAAAATGATGAAAAGCAGATGGAATCAGCCATTGACATGACAGCATGCAGCCTTGAAGCGCAGATCTACTGCGTCTGCAATTACATGGCTGCATTTGCATATACCATCCCTTAGAATGCTGACATGTGCTGGGATATGGCTGTTCATATCTGTGAACCCTTATCCACAATAATGCCCTGTCTGTGTGTGTGTGTGTGTGTGTGTGTATTGGGGTATGACAGTCACTCTTGTTGCAGAGGCTGTACACAACAAGAAATGTAGTTAGAAGAACAGGAATATGTCAGTTGTATTAACAGGGGTAATAATTGCTTCATGCTAACAAGGTCTGCGAGTTGACAATCAAGTGTAACCCATTTGATCGAGTGTTGCCAAAAGCTTTGTTGAGCTTTTTAAAATGTTTTTAGATAAAATAAGTCCAGCTAATCCATACATTTGTGATTTTTGTGAAAAGAAACAGGTAAACAAATAAACAGACCTTTTTCAAAAAATGATGCTATAATTTTCTTATCCTTGGTCTGTTTGTCCAGTTTAAAACCAGTTGGTTTCGGTTTTTCCAGATTAGATCAAGGTTACATTTGCTTTTCCAGTTTAAAACCAGTTAGTTTAGGTTTTTTACTTTAGATTCAGTTGGTTTTCAAGTTTAGTAAATATCTTAAAACTATTCAAATCTTGATACGTTTTTGATAACATTCTGTTTTATTATTCAGTAAACATGAATAATGTAAACAATGATGTTAGCTGCTGAGGATTGTTAAGCAGGTAACTTGTGAACAAGTCAGTTCTCTAAGAGGCTGCTAAGATGTTGAAAAAGTAACATGGACAGTGTGGGTTAGGGTGAACTGACAAGCAATAACGAACTTTTACCATATGAAGCACTGATGAGGAGAAAGCATTTTAAAGCGAGAGGGAGGTGAGCAGTGAATGAGAAAATGACAGGAGGATATTGGGAGGCTAATTGTCTTGGGGGGTGGCCCAGGCGACCTTGGCAGGGTGAGAAGTCAGGGGCTTTGGCCTCCCAAGGCACGATGCTACCGGAGTAATTGTGCTGCAATCTTGACCTTGCATTGCTTAAACTTGCCCTCCACTCCTCCTCTCCCCATCACTCTCTCTTTCTTTTTTTCCCTCTTCCTCCCTTGCTAAAGCTGAAGAGGAGGTGGGATCTGCTCTCAGCTTTAATGATGTCAGCTCCCCGGAGGTGGTTTCTGTCTGCTGAATCTCAACAGCTAGCCTTCAAAGTCTTAGCCCGGACTTGGAACTGGACAGAGGCTTGGAGGATGGAGGAGGATGATCTGTCAACTAGGCAACCCTATAACCAGCACGATCAACACTCCTCAGGGATGCAACAAAGGTTCCTTTGCACTGAAACTTTCTCTGCACATCCTGAACACCGACCCATGTATAGGCAATCCATTATAAGCTTTATTATGCAAATAAAACAGTACATAAATATTACATAACACAGATTAATCAAAAGAAAATATACTGCTGACAACTTTCAAGTAATTTTGCACGGAAACAAATGCATCCATTATATTTCACTTTCTTCACTTTTATCTGTTTTCTAGCCTGTTTTTATTGTTTGTTTTTACTCTGCTGCGGTAACATCTGGAGTGCTGTCCTCTGCACAGCTGTCTTATCATGTAGTTTTGTTTTGATTTGCCTGTAATGAAGTCACTTCTCACACTATTCATGTTCTGTGCTGTGATGATGAGAAAATATTATACATTGATTAAAAATGTATCTAATTAATTACAAGCTTTGTAATTAATTATGTTTGATTATTCACATTTTATTTACATAACAATATTTTCCACAAAAAGCAAACGTTTAAATTCATATAGATCAAATGTAACTTAAGCAGCTTAACTAAAAGCTCCAGCTGTTCTGTAATAAAGAGTCTACAGCATGATGCAGTACTTTATCACTTCTGTACTTTTTTTTAGACATTATTATCTGACAGGAAGCCGGGGCAGAATCAGCAAGCGGCAGCTTAGTGTTTTAGTTTCAATGTGGTCATCAAGCAGAGGCGATCATTTCCTCTCCTGACTGCAGCTAAAAGCTGGGTGCTGTGTGAAGAGCAAGCTGCTTGTGTGTTATTTTGGATTGGGGGGGGGCTTACATTGCTGCTCAGAGAGGAGTAAATGATACGTCTTTTCACATCAGCATCACTGGAAAAAGTTGCTAGATTTGATAATAGCCAGAGACTGAAGCAGTGACTAATCTCCTACAAGGCTTTTCTATAACTTTTCCCATAACTTCTAAATAGTCACATCTTTAACAACTGGCCTAAAACTCCTACAGAAAATGAGCAAAATAAGAAAAATTATCATAATAAAAGTTATTAATTTTATCATTAATGATACAATTGTATATATTATTATAATTATAATTTGCTAAAAAAATGCTATTATTGCTAAAATTACAAGCAAAATAAGGAAAATTATTAGAAAAAATGAGTAAGTTAGCATCATGCTAGTCTGGTTCTACTTAATATTGTTCTAGTTTTGCTTTGTTAGCAGTCAATGTGCAACAAAGTGTAACACTCTACACTCTGACGTATTGTTTAGCCCTATGAGCTACCATTTTTAAAAAAGATTTACAATCCATCTAGCTATGAAGTTTCATCAAAGGAAGGGGCAGCAGAAGTGTGGAGGAAACTACTCCCATAAGACCCCACTTCCTTAAACCTCACCACCCTGCGATATCTATCAGTCTGGTGTTCAGTGAATCTGCTGGAACTATTGTCACAGATATAATAAAGCTGCCAAGCTACTTGACCCTGCAAGGATGGAAAATCTTTTTATCCTCAACTCTCTTTTATTCTCATCATTAAATTTGCAGCGGCTGCAAGACCAGAAACCATGTCTGCCTTACATTACACTATGGAGTGAAGTTACTTTGATCACAACATCTTGTGGGCATAAAAACATCCCAAGGAAATTTTCCAGGTCAGCACAAATACTTGCAGTTATGTTTTCTTAGCAAAGACAATATCTGAATTTTCACTGTTGATGCTACTCTATAATAATGAGTCAGTCTGAGATGGCTTCAAGCCTGATGCAACACATTTCTAGATCACATTCAGGAATCTAGATACGAGCTGTTTCTAATTCACTCAAAACGTAAGAGAGAATCGTTTGGATCAAATTCAGACACACTGTCATATCGCAAAGAATGTGCTACAAAATGAAATTAACATACTCATGAGACATTTTTACTGTCACTGAACACCACTCAAATTGAGATGGACATGAAAGAGAAGTGACATTGTGGCTTCACAGGTCAGACCCTTTCATTTTAAATAAACATTACAGAACTACAGGCTAATTTGCACTGCTAATTCAGCAACCGTTTGGCCTCCTACCTGTGATGTGAGTCTTTTCCAACCAAAAACATCCGTTCAAATTTTTCGTGTTGTATTATATTTCGATCTCTCTTTCTATTTCTTTCCAGAATCAGCCATGATACCCTGATATTCAATCTAGTGATGAAGTGAAGCATATTTCAGCTATTCGGTTATGTTGTGCTAGTTTAAGCTAAATCTAAGCTAGTTTCAGTAATGGGCCTCATTCACAAATGTCTTTTTTCCTATAAATTTTATTAATTTGTTCAGTAAAAATAAAAAAAGTAAAAATAAAGGTTTATATGGAGGACTTAAGAGCTAATTTACCTACAAAAATGGGTGTAACTTGACAGAAGTAGGTGTGTGGTTTGGGTGAAGTAAGTGCTAAATGTTAAACTGAAGGCAATGTTACAGGTAAGTAAACTAAACGAATAAATACAGTTTTAATTGATGCATTCATAAATAAATAAATAAATAAAGCTGTGAAATAACTTCTGCAGCAGTTTTGATCAAAGGAAACAAACTGCTGAATTCCTTTCTATACTTTGTTCCTCTGCTCAAACACTAAAGTCCTGAGCGAATATTACAAATGACCCCCTTGTGCAAACACAACTGATAAATAGAGCGGGGAGGATAGGCCTCTGGGAGCTCAGAAAGCAAATAAAACATGGTATATTGCTCTACATCTCCATCTCTAGTGTGTTTTTACAGGGTTATGAATACCTGGTCATCTGGGTCAGATCTATGGCACATCTAAGCCCACTAATAGCAATAATAAAGTGATGAAAGGTAAAATGTCAAATGATCTCAAACTGTGAGGACAGAATTAATGTGCTAAACTGACCACCCTGAAACATGCATCATAAAGAATTCGGCAACATCTTAATATATCCAGAAATTCTGTGAACAATGTCCAAGAAATTTACATAAAACAGCTCATCCCAGAATAATCCTTGTTTTATTCGGTAATACTGCTTATTTGAGCTATGGCCATTAAAGACAACACATGGTCCACATGACAATGACAGAGTAATGTCTCGACAAGATTGATATTATCATCCTGCTATCTCATATTTCACAGTTGTCATCCCTCTGAATACAAAGACATTTCAATTTGGTATTCCAGAATCTCACTTTGAAAACACGAACAATATACAGTACGACTGTACAAAACAGATTTGCATCACCTGTACCCCAGCAGTTCCTATCTCTTGCCATTCTTGAACACTGGACACCACCGGATCCAGTCCCAAGATGCCACCTTACTAAGCCACGTTGATCTTCGCCTCACTCTTCCATCTGTCCTTCCAGCAGCCGTCTCTTGTAATCTTCTCCCCTTGTTACATGTCCAAAGTATCCCAATTGTCTTTTCCTGAGCTTGTCCTTTAAAACCAGAATTTATGTCGTAGCATCTCTGCGTTGGCCAGAGGATCTGTGTGGGATGTGTCGTATATCCACATTTCAAAACTAACCAAGCTTCTTCAAGGTGTTGTGGTTGAAGCTCCACATCTCGCTTGCATGTAGAAGCGTTAGCGAGACGTAGCATTGTGCTAGTCTTTTCCTTGTTGCTAGTGGTAGAGCTCCTGCTGTTAATAGTTCTTTCATATCTCTGAAGCATTGCAGTGCTATTTCTATTATTTTCAGGATTCTGATCTGCCACCATCTCTGATAGTCTGGCCTAGATATTTAAATGTGGACACCTGCTCCAATGCTACACCATCCACAGGAATTCACAAGTAGGTTTGAGCTCATTCCTGCTCATAAACATAGGCTTGGTCTTCTTAACATACATGTGAAGCCCCTTTGCCAAGCTTTCTGTCTTCCCAACACCCACTATCTTCTGAAGTGCCCTCATAGATTCTGCCAGCAGAGTCATGTCATCTGCATATTCTTTATTCACACACACACAATTTACAAGTTTTTCAGCATTTCTTATAAGGTCCAGCTATTAGCTACGTGTGAATCTAACCCCCTTGGAAGCTTTCACAAGCTTTTCGAAGGAAGTCCGAGTACAGAATGACAGAACAAGCCCAACTGAACTAGATGCGCAGAAGCACAAGACTATCATACATACCAAATATACATACATATAACATACATTTAGACACATTACACGCATTACTTTCCGAGATAAAATGATTTTTTCTTGGACCACAGTTAACATATATAAGAGTAGATCAGATTTTTCTAACATTGTTTTAAAGGTGGAGATGGATATCTCAGCTTGGTCACATTGATGCTGCCAATTTTTACCCAACAGCTTGTTTGCCTCACAGAAACTCTTGTCTAGGTTAGTGTATAGGTAAATAACTTTAGGGACAATACACAGTCATGTCACACTCCTCTCTTGACTGGGAAATTTTCTGATAGCACCTTTGTCATATTGCTGCAAACAAAGTAGTTTGTTCTAATACTATATAACACACATAGATGTTTTTATTAACCTCAAGATACTTGTCTAGGATCACTCGCAAATTGAGATCCCCATTCTCAAATCTTTGTTTTCACTCAAACCTGACCTGTTTCATTCTCTAATCTCCTTTTCAATAGTACTATTTATATGTTCTGAGCACACAAGTGCATTTTGCTTTTTGGTATTTTTACAACAATTAAGCATAACAAGTCCTCGGGCATGTAGCCAGTGTCATATATTTTCTTGCATACGTCAACCAAAACATCCAGACTGTCTCCATCTAGTGCTTTTTAGTGCTTTGCAAGTGTAAAGTTGGTGTTTTCAGCTGACCTTAAAGTTGATGCCAAAGCATTGAGAGATTACTGAAGTATAAAAGCAAACAGGTTTAGTTTGAACACTGGATCTGCTCTGAACAGGCAGCCTAAAAAGCTTCCCTAGCATGATAGTTTTACCAAACTCTGTCATATTATCACCTAATCTTGGACCAAATGTTTTCCTTATCTGACAGGAATGTGAGAGAGTGACCACATTAAGGAGTAAGGAGTTGATACAACAAAATAAAACAAAGAAAAACAAAAGACAATAGTAACGAAGTCAGATCAGTTCTTGTCTGGTTCTTATCTTTTCCAGTTTGATCGCTATGGTTTGGTTTGGTGGAATTTACCCTTATCTGCTCGGGTTTATGCTGGTGTCTCTGAGATTGTAATTTAGATTACATATAATAGTAACTGCCAAATATTAATACCAAAGCAAGTCAGCACTAAAGGTTTATGCTATTTTATGTCAGATAGCTCTAGAAAATGTTTTACTGATGTCATATAAAGGTCCCAGTGGCCTGGTGTCCGAGGTGATGCATGAGGGTAAGGGGCCAAGCCTGTTACTCTAGCATTATAGTAAAAGCAGTGCAACAGAGGATAAGATTGATTTAAAAAAAAAAAAAAAAAGAAAAACTTTGCCCTTTGAGTCAAGAAATGTGGGTACAAATCTTTGGTGGCCATTATAAGCTTACACTTGTTAGCCAGAGCTAAATATCTAAGTAATGATTTGTTAGGAAGGGAGGGGTAATATAAGTATGTTTCCCCTCCCCTCCTCCTCCCCCCCACGTCTTTTTGTATATGTAATTATATTGTTTGGTTATTGTTTTGTCGTTGTTAGGTCTATTTGTTAATTTCTAATTATTGACGACTACCAATTTATATATTAATTTCTAATTGTATATTTAAAATAAAAAATCTGGAATATCTTGAATATCAAAGCCTGCTTTGCTACTTTGCAACTGCAGCAAAAGGTCATAAATTATTGTAAAAGGCTTAAAATGAAAAGTAAACGTTTCACAATCAATAAAGAAATGAACAACCTACACAACAACAAAACATCCACAACTCTCCAGTTGTCTAACTCTTAGCAGCAGCGATTTGGGATTTTAATGCCTATGGGTCAGCTAATTTAGTTACGTGGCATGCTAAGTAAATTCATGCCAGGCATGCTTAGTCTTACCAAAAACAGTTGCTGGGTACTTCCTCTGTTATCTCTTCATCACCTGCTATGCTTTTTGATAGTGGAGAGGCTTTTTCTTATCTTGACTGCTGTTCCATTTGCATTACGACCATAATTATCTGCATGTATCTGATAAGCACTGTAATCAGCTTTATCAGGGTGACAGGCTTTTTTCTTCTCCCTTATGATTTACCATGTTAAACAAGAATAGCAACTCCTACCCCACACTGTGGTTAAAACTCTCAGATTGTCAGCTACGGAGACAAAGAAAGGCCATAAATTAAGAATTTAGATGCAAGAAAAATAACCCAAAATAAACTAGCAGTAATATACCCTTGTAAGTCAGAGTGAGTTTAGATGGTTAATAGAAAGGAAAGGAGGACTTAATCTATGGAAAAGAGTGGATACAAGCACAGTTTGAGGCTAAATAAAAACACCTGCTTATGTTCTTTTAGTAACTCTATTGCAGATGCATGAATGAAATGAAAGGCAGACTCCCCAGAGCTTCTGGACTTTGAATAACATATCATACTTTTGTATCACAGAAACAACAAACAAAAGGCACAGAAACTGTCTCTGAGAAACTGTCTCTTCATGTGCAGCTCATTTTGACGATCTTTCATCATAGTACACGCCATCACAGTTACCATGAGTGCTGTTTGCTGAAGCTGTGGCACTTGCACACCGAGATGCTTATGCTTTTGACTACCATATATACATTAAATGTGAGAGCAAATGTGTGCAAACAGCTTAAACGCTCATAGAAAAAGCTTTGCAAATGTTGTAGTCAAAATTGTGCACAGATGCAAACAATATTACAGCTGGAAAAAATCTAAGTCCGTGACAGCCCTGTAGAAGGGCAGCTGTAGTCCAACTGTGAAAGCAAGGCAAGGAGACAGAAGAACAGCGGGGAGCCAAAAGGATGAGGTGAGAGGTGCAGTGAGCATAGCACCACGCTGAATGAAATCTGCACTACCTGGAGAGCAGGGGCTCGCACGTTGTTTTCCACCACTTAGCTCTCATGCTGTTATTTGTAGCATTCATTGCCACTGACATTTAGTTGTTATGGATGCTTTGTAAACTAAGCTGCTAAATGTTAAATGCTAAAATTAATTACTCAATTATGACAAATATTAATGTTAGTCAGGAGAAGGGGCCCTGGGCACACTAGCCAAGAGACATAATAATGTCTCTTGGCTAGCTTGAGAGAGCCTCTGAGGAACTAGAAGAGGTTCCTTGTGAGAAAAAGTTCTCCTCAGACTGCTGCCTCAAATAGAGAATGAATGGTGTTAAAAATGGTAAAAAATTATGTTTTTTTTCTTTACATGAGCAAGCCGACACTGGTGGAGATCATTATGTAACTATTCATTTTTAAAAAAATGAGAAATAAAATAAAATTACAGAGCTACAAAATACTCAAAATTGTATGTGACATAAAACTGGTATGCAATAAAACAAGCCTATTTTGGGTAGAAAATTTTATGCTTTATGTTCAGAACATAAGTTACGTATGGCGCATTGCGCAAAAATATATTGCTAATATTATTGCTAGAATTTTATTTTAGTGTGTCTGTAAGGAATTTGATCTTATCCGCATCAGTAGCATCACAGCATCAATATAGAGGATAACATTGTCCTATCAACGGTGTTATGACAATTTGAATGGCAAACTTTGTTTCATTAATCCAGTCTCAGTCGCCTCTTTTCTGGTTTATCTTCTAGAAATGAAAATGTCAGAAAGATAAATATAACAAATTTTGTTAGAGATCACTCTAGTTTATCCCGTCTTGTTGTTTTACTAAGCCGAAATGCAAATGCACCAATAAACACCATGTTGAAACATTAATATATTCCTGAACAAAGGCAGTAGTGACATCCATTGAATATAAAAATGGTCTGCTGTAACATGTTACATTACCTTTGAGTGCAGCAAATGATTGCCCCATAGGGGGCTGTGGGGTGTAGGTGAGGTCTATCTTCTGCAATGACATATATATGGGGGATGCAAGATATCAAGGGGGACTTTGGTAAATGGCAGCATGTGACAAGGTCGCCTCTCCATTTGTCTGCCAGTGGGAGGGCAAAGGGCTGTTGCATAGAGTAGCTATAGCTCTGCAACTTCCTGACAACCTCCTGCTGCCCTGCAAGCAGTCGGAGTCCTTCATCTTGTGTCACTGTAGGGACGTCTAGGATTGGCGTGATGCAGAGAAAAGTGCCCTCTTCTCCCTTTCAGCGCTTCTCTCCACATCCCGGAAGCATCCATCACTGTGTTCCCCAGTGGCGCGTGGGTAACAGATCGACTTTCCACCAGAGCACTAATCAATCCGACTCTCGCTGCCTCTCCCAGGGAACATTTATGGCCTGCCATAAACCAGGCCTTTGGGGCATTACGGCACCCAGTAATCCTGCTAAGTGAGCAATATTTCCCATCTCTGGGGCAGCGGTTAGATGGGCTTGGGTCATAAATAGCAGAGTTAATCTGTGGCCGTGACTTCTCGGCCAACCCTCAGCAGTCACAACCCAACTGAGGCAGGTGAGAGCCATTCGGCAACCAAGGCAAAGCAACTTGTGAGACAAAATGATAAGACGACCATCTCCATTGAAATGTACTATCCCCTGTTTGCCACACCTCTCTACTCTGATAGAAAGAATCACTAAGAGGCAACAATCCATCAATGAGGGTACTCGGGTGAGCTGGAAATTACGCACCAGCCCATTTCCGTCTATTAGGCAGCAAGTTCATAAACTATCTATGAAAGAAACAGTTTGTCACCGTGCACTCCAGCTTCTTTCACAACACAACCTTGAGTTCACAAGCAACTACCAACAGCATGATAGAGACAAATCAAAGAACAAAAATAGTAATGCTATAGCATGAGCGTGCTGATCAACTATACTGGCCTTTGAATGTAATTTAAAATACATTTTTTTAAAAATGACCACAGAACCAAACTTGCATGTTTAAATAATCCACAAAGGGAAAAACCAAAGCCCAAAATCTGCTGCTTTCTTTCAGAGTTCCTGCCAAGGTCAGTGAATTCTCATCAAAGGGGAGCCACTTTTATGCCCAGCTGAGTGGAAATGGATATGTCGATGTGCAAGTATCTCTTCTGAACATCTTAGAACAGGCCGTTTTCTCTCACGGCACCAGTGGGAGTTCCATATAGTAAAACATGGATGATAGAAGGTAAAGCTAGCCTTAGGTTGAGTGTTGCCAGAGGGCTACAGCCAAGCACCCCCACTTTACCAATAACCGCTGCAGCTTGGGTTGATCCCATTTTGTTTTATTTTATTCCACCCATCATGCATCAAAATGTCTCCCTGAGGTACCTCAGCTTTGAGCAGAAGCCTCTGTCTAGCTGGAAGGCCAAGTCTCTCCATCACACTGCGAGTGCAGAAGTCAAGGTCTTCAACCCCCAGCCCACGGCAGCCCTGCTCAACTCAGCCAACCCCCCCAGGCTGCCTGCTTGTCAGTCAGGAAAGCTAGCTGAACTTTTAAGTCTTTGGCTGAGGTCAGGAACTCAACATTGTTTTCTCATTCAGAGCAACGCAGAAACATGACAGGTGTCCATGGTAACAACATTTGTGCAGATGTTTCCATTTCTTTGAAGATTTCAGAGGATGGTTTGAACAAGAAAGGTCAGCTTTTACTGCACTGCCTTACCTCTTGGGTATCAAACGGAAATAACAAGCAGGACTTAATTTAATAGGGGAAAAAAATGGATACAACCACGAACAAAGTTATAAATAAACAGATTTAACCTCACACTAAAGCAATAAAGAAATGTGGGTCATAAATTAATCAGCAATTTAAGACATGCTTAATTATATAAGATAAATGGGTAAACAGGAAATGCATGAACAATGATGATGTGGGTGAAAGAAGTCTAAGAAACCTGGCAAACTCCTTCTATCTGGAAAAACATTATAATGATACCTAACACACTTACAATTACAACCGTTTAAATGAGCAGACAATCTGAGTGCCAGTCAGTTAAACAGCGCAACAATGCCTCTTCTTTCAAAGGCCATCTGTCATGATTGTTTTTACCCTGTCTGGGTGGTTCAGCACCTCTTTAGTCAAACTCTGACCCCACAAAGTGTAAAACATAAATCCTTAAAGCAACAGAGACATTCTTTAATTATTCTATTTGCTGCTCTTCATCTAATCTTCTCATGACATATTCATTGTAGCAACAGTAGTTAATAATCCAAAGAATCTTGTCAACTGTTTTGCTCTCTACTCCATCTCTCTGTGTCGAAGAAGACCACCTCCTTCTTTGAGAGACCTGGGCACCATCCAATGGATCTCTGTTAGAACTGTACTCTCACCTGATTGATGGTGAGCGAGTTTCAGGGTGATGATGGGACCTTGAGTCACACAAGTCACTGCTGTACGGCCTTCCAAATCATTTTCACTTGGAGGAGGAAAGAACTCCTGCTACAATTGTTTTTATATGGTGTGGATGAACTGGCGACCTGTCCAGGGTGCACCCTGCCTCTCACCCGTTGACAGCTGGGATTGGCTCCAGCCCACCAGCGACCCTATTAGGGACTAAGCGGTAGAAAATGGATGGATGGATTGACAAAAGTCCCCTTAATCATCTATATGCATGGTAGCCCCTTCCCATTAGAAGAGACTCTTGCTTCTTGTATATCTAATCTATAAAAATTCAATAGCCAGTGTAATAAAAAATCGGGCTGTTCTTCGGAAGAGATGTCGCCACTGATCTACTTCTCTGTGTGAAGGGATTTCAACTCCCTTGCACCTAAAAGAAAAATAAGGAGCATTAACTTTGTACAGGAGACTTTGCCACTGAAGGAGAATTGTAGAGAAGGAGGAGGAGGGATGACATTCTTAGCGCTGACAGTGCTACAGCACTCATAAAACCTTCGCTTTATCTCTCCCAACAATCAGTCTAATTATGTTCATTGGAGGGGACCAATTAATCCTCCATTGTCAGCCAGTGGCTAAGTGTTTCTCTACCCCTCACACTACCACACACAGACGCAGCGGAATCTGCAATTAACACTATCCAAATTTATTTAGCACCACTTGCCTCAGCTTCTGACTCCCTCCAATTATGCCTAATCAATTCCACTAGGAGGTTGTGGGGGAATGGAGCACTGAGGAGGTCACTGTCATTTGCTGCGACAAACCCCTCTGCGCCACCCAAAGGCCAGATGTGTCAGTGAGGTTGTCATGAAGCAAGATGTGCAAAGAGCCCTTTCTGGGTAGCTAATTAATATCCCAGCTGCCCTTGCCTGGGGTGCCACCTCTTGCTCCACTGCTGGTGTTAATTGAGAAACTTGTGATATTCTGACTAAATGCTTTGTTTCTACAGATCTTTGCACAAACATGTCAGGTCTTTGTCAAGATTAATTTAGCAGAATCTGTGGGATTATTAAATCTCCACAGAATCACTGATCTATTGAACATAATTTGCCATAGTCATAAACCTATCTGACATCTGTCTGTCACTGTTTCTAACTTATATCAATCATCATTGTCATATAATAATGATACAGATAAAGCATAAAATGAGGTACATATAATGCAACTATGAGAAAATATAGAGTATATGTAGGAACAAAAACCTCTTACTGTATAATCAGAGGGAGTATGCTGTGATTGATAGCCTTTTAAGCAGAGTATTACTGTAGACACATTAATTGATATAAAAATGTTCTCAGTTGTATCAGTTAATGGTATTAACATTATGGTTGCCATTAATACTTCAGAAAAAGATTTCCAGGAATTCTAAAATTTGAGACAAATATTGCTGACAGCTGATTTGCTGCTCCGATTGAATACTATTACACAAAGTTGCAGCATATACGGATGATAAATAAACTTTATAATATGAAAGAGAAATGCTTATTTGTTCATCGGTTATAAGTCCCTTTGTGTTCGATGTCTGATGTCACTGATCTTTATAAAACCGTCTTATAGTAATAATAATAACTAATAATAATAATAATTAAAGAATAGTATAGCGTACTATTATAAGTCTTAAAAGGACAGCATTTAAGGTGTTTGTATTTGTTTCATGCAGTCTTCTATGAAGATGTATTTGCTGTTGCACCACTCCTTAACATTCTGTAGCATGCTACCTTCACATGCTTGCACTAATAGGTTTATGTCAAATGTTCTTTTTTAGAATAGCAATTAGATCTGCAAAACCATACTAACATATCCACATTTGACAGTATTACTTAACAAACTACCGTAAATGCCACAGATTTGTCAACCCTGAGGCTAAAGTTTTGCTTCATTTTTGCAAAACAAAATGTCCACACTGCAAAACCTGTAACCAACATTCAAAGCCTATTTGTGACATCTGAGAGGGAGGTATATTTTTGTATACTTGTAATTGACACACGCACATGTATTAGAATCCACCTGTTATGAAAATCCCCATAACATTAATATATTCAGCTTTTGCACACAATCTGTAATGCTTCCTCACCGCAGAACAGCCAGTAGCAAGTCCCCTTTTAATCTGCAGGGTGTATCAGTTGATGGAGGCATCTTTGAGCCTGATAAGATTGCAGTGTCTCTGGTAGGATCAGGCTGAAGAGGCACCTACTGGGTGAAGCCAGCCTAATGGCAGCGGATATCAGATCATGACCTGTCACTGTGTAAACCCTGGGCTTGTATAATCCAGTGGTAATAGACACATTTAGAAGCAAGGATGCTGGTAAAACTGTCAACATGCCAACCACTATGAATCTAATGAAAATCACTGTCGTAGGTGACACATGTATGTGACACCTGAGTGTCTACGCCTGTGACATATATTTTACTGTGTGTATCTGTGTATTGATCCATTTTTACACTTGTGTATATAAATTTGGTAAAACCTGTTTCTCTGTGTCATTTGAAGGTTTTTCAGCGTTTCCATCTAGTAGTGTTTGGCAGATGAGGCAGTTGAGTCGAGAACAAAAGGCTTTTCTTGACCGAACAGTATGGCTGGGGCAGCAGTTCTATAGGTTATCGCTTTTACCTGAAGAGCAATTTAAACACATCACTGTCTGCTGCAGCACAGTCCAAACACAGGCATCTCATGATGTTTTCCACTTAATACAAGCGTTGGGAGCGCATTAACATTTCAAGGTATTATTTCAAAAGTGGAGGAAATTGCTGCTGAATATTTAATGCACAGCAGTACCTGTCATATCTATGCCTGTGTGACTGCAGCAGCAGTGGAGGTCGGGGTTGTAGGTTTGCTGGAGTGTTGGCGAATACAAGACCTGTGGGACCTGACCTGGGAATTAGAAGCTAGACTACCATGTAGAGTGTTTGCTCTATATCAGTGTCAGATGAGACCCCGCTTTGAAAAGCAATTACATTTCCACCACTGGGTCATTAATTAAACTGAAAGCGAGTAGGCTAATTCAGCTTTGTGACCCTGCGAAACGTTCTCACAGCTCTGTGCACAACTCACGTATTATCCAATCAGTACTGCAACAACACACTGCTAATTAGTTATGTTGTTATGTCTGCTTATCATTGCCATAGTTCAAGTTTGCCCTTTGATTTTAGTCCCATCTTAGACTCTCCTACTACTTCCAGATGTTTCCCAGTATGTAGTAATGTGACAATGCTCTGAGTCAATCCGAAAAACTAACTGCATCTTATCAATCATCTGGTTGCTTTTATAAAAAAAACATTATAACACACTTCAAACTAATGATAGATATATTACAGAATTTGATTGGTTAATAAACCAAGAGGTCTAAATCTCCTGCTATGTAGTTTTGAAGCCACTTGATCTTGATCCAAAAAGGTCTTTTGAACCAATGTTGTTTTTTTTTTAATACGAAAGAGTCTCTCTCTAATGAAACTTTAATAGGTGAGCCAAAAGGCTATGTAAGCTTTCAGAGCTTCCAACAAGTCTATTAAGTGGAGTCCAGAGAGCGTAAAAGTACCTGATGCTAAGTTTCTTAAGCTTTATAAGTTGATAGACTTCCAATAAAGGTGATGAACAGCGAAGACAATGTAATGTCAAATAAATGTCCCCCTTTAAACCCTGTTTTGGCCAGTTGTACCACCATAGCTACAAAATTTCCATATGATCAGAAGTATTACCAAACATCTGAGTATTGGATCCTGTAATGATTGAATCTGTTGATGTAGATACAACAGTAATTCATATCTGGTTAATGTCTAAACCTGATTTAGGTCAAGATTTTAGGGTCTAAAAATATATCGGGATTGGCTAATGCGTACAAAGTAAACCTGTAACTTTACACTGGTGTATATTGAATGCTTCATGGCCATATTGAGTGGAGACCCTTGGGGCTATCTCCTCCCCTCAGGGCAGATGGGGCAAACCATGACCCTTTTCTCTCTAAGGAGTTCAACCACATAAACCGCATCCCCATCTGGATTCAGCTCTCAAAGACAGATAGGGGGTGTGTAAATCCTCAGTCTGCCACTTTAAACACTCCCGCCTCAGGGTATACATATTCTGTCGTACAAAGGCAATCTCTTTCACCAACCAACCTCCCCCCTCTTTGTTTTGCAAATGGCCTCTCCCACATCATTTTACATACACACTTCAACCACTGAGCTCTGGGGACTGTCCAGGAAGTAATTGTGGCTTTTGTGCATGTGGTCCCCTCCTTACCCTCAGCACACCCCACCTCCTGCCCTTCTTCCTTAAAGTAGCCACGCCCCCTTGTCAGCTGTCATCATATAACTGCCTGCAGACCCAGGGGCCTAATGACAGGATCCATAGTACATGAAAACACAATTACAGCCCTTGGTTCAATTGCTACTGTGTGAATAGCCTATAAAGAAGGAAAATGGTACCAAGCACATGCTGCCTGCTTGAAGGCACATAACTCTGAACAATATCCTTTAAATCATGAGCCATTAAATATATGTAGCCTTATTTTGAGTACTGAATTATTTTAACACATTATGTTTAAGCGTCTCTGTGTATGTGGGTGTTGTGCTAATTGTATACGATGCATCTCACAAAGAGATTTTTGACTGACATGAATTTATCAGACCTTGTGTAGCAGTGCCTTCTGCTGTTTTTTTTACTGACAGGCTGACATATTTACATCACATTCCTTGACGTTCCAGTTGCATTTCATTATCTCTGAGGATGCTGTGTTTACGGCAGTGTGAATCCTCATTTAGCATACATTAAAAGACACTGCAGGAGGTGCTGATGGAACCTGCTGTGGATCCTATGCCACAGTTCAAAATCACAAACCCTGACATGTTTTACACAGTCAAAATGGCAGGAAGAGAAGGGAGGCTTCCCACCCTCGTTTTTGAATGGGAACAGTGACCCCCAATGGACGATGCAGTGAAGTCTTTCAAAGGGTTAACGCGACGTCACTGCTTCCTCAAATAAGTTGGTGCAATGACTGTGTAATGCAGCAGGGGTCAGTGTTGTATTATGGCAAAAGTCAACATAGTGGGGGGGAAGGGGGGGAGCAAAGCTGTGGCTGCAAAGATCATTTCTGTCTCAGTGATAACACTAATCCTATTGAATTTGTTGCAGTTAATGTCCAGCTATGTTGCTCCCTCATACCACTTCCCCCACCACAATCCCAGGCACAAGGCTATGAAAACAAGGGCAGGAGTCTGAGTCAATCCCATTAATCTATTGACCCTAATCGTCTAAAGTGGTAAAGATAATACTTAAAACACTTAAGATGCTACAATATAGGCAAACACTTAATCACAGGGAAGCAGGGATGCACACATGCAATAATCTACATCTACACGTGTCAAGTGAGAGACACAAATAAACCTTGTCGAGGAATGAATACACAACAAAGGAATACAAATGAGATACACTGCACACTGGAATACACAGCAAAGCCATGTTATTGAAGCCAAGTAATGATTAACAGGAAACTGATTAAACAGGTACTAATTGAGGTACTAATTACCTAAAACAAATGGAAATAACTGAAGAGGAGAAAACAAGGTATTGGTAACAATGCAGGGAGGATTGTGGCAGCCGATTGCAGGAACTCATGAGGATGTAGCATGGCCTGTATTGTCTTACGTCCTCTTAGGCCTGTCAAAACCATACAGGCCTTCAAACAAAGGGGCTCTTTCAGCTACAGAAGACTGCTCTTTTCAAAAAAGTAAAAGGATTGCTACTTCTTTTAGTTCTATTTTACAAACACGAGATATCTCCATTCTTAATGCCTCCTGTGTAACTTGGCACCATGGACAAGAAAGCTGCTAGCCTGCGGACACCGTGGGCTTAAAAAACCTGACATGTGACAGCCTTTTGGTAAGGCTGAACAAATATATAAAGACCAGCTAAGGTGTCTAGTTCTAAAGCTTTTTATTTGCATGGATCACCAGTTTAATTTAAGTAGATATGAAGCTAAAAACACATGAAAAATCCCAAAATGTTTCTTTCACTGAAGTAAACTGATCCTTTTTACACAAAATTAAACATCTTTGAATCCAGTAAATATGTGACCCTGCACATGTTTTAATGCACAGTGAAAGGTTATTTGTTGGTGTCAATTCAATACATGGGTATCAATGTGTAACTGTGATCTTATTAAAAATACCATATGCCCATTTCAAGTCTTTGCCAACATCTTTACTAAGTCAAAGTCAAAGATCTAATTAAAAATACATGTACTCCAGTTTTAGTCACATGATCATTCTTAGATTAATTTGATTATATTCAATAACTGCTGCATGAGACATTTTTAAAGGATTGCAGATTCCTGAAATGTTCCAGTACACTTTGGTAGAATTTGGTTAATCAGTTCCAGTAAGCGTACTCAACCCAGATACAGAAAAAGACCTGAACTGTGAAATGACTGTATCCAACATGATATAAGGATGAGTTTGTGTATTATCATCTAAAGACTGAGCTTTTTGTTTAATTAAAAAATTCTACTATGCTCACGTAATAATTTATTATTCAGCAGCTTAGACACAGGGCTGCAGGGTGGTGTAGTGGTGAGCATTGTGACCTCACAGCAAGAACATTGCTGGTTTGAGGCTCAGTTGGAAGTTTGAACAGTGCCCTCTCTGTGTGTTTGCACGTTCTCACCATGTATGTGTGGGTTCTCTGGATACTCTGCCTTCATCCCACCATCCAAATACCAGAACTTCTGTACTATAAGCCGCTACTTACATGCTGACACCTTTACCCTGGGGTGTACTGTTACTGATATACGGCTCCTTACCTTACTTTAGAGAAATCATCCTACCATTTGGCCAGTTGTGATTCCATGTAATCATATTCCTGGTAAATGTTATGGTAATATACGGTACTAGGCGCTGCCATCAGTATCAAGGGTGCCCTGATCAAACATTCGCAAATATGCTTTCCATGCGCACCCGTGCTCCACCTCTTGCTCCACTGTGTGGACGCAGGCCGTCATAATAATAAGTATCAGAATTAAAGCGTAATGTTCAATGAAAAGGACATCACATTGGAAGTAATCACTTGTATTTTTATCTTTATATTTTCAAAATTAATTAAAAATCCTACACCGATGAAAAACAGAAATCTGTTTACCTTTTAATCTCACCTATTTGTTCAAGTTTTCTGTTTCAATTCTGTGAATCCACAGCCGGTGCGATCTTCAGCACAAATCCAAAGGAATCATACTTTCATGAAAAATTCTGTTTATATGCATTTTATGTGACAATGTCCCACTGTGGACACCTACAACTTATTAATTGGGTGCGTGTACAATATAAATTTTCTTTGTAAAATTAGTGTCTGCAGCTCATATAAAGATGTGCTCAATAGAATTTACACTAAATGCATGTTAAGTTTATTAGTCACAATAAATTGTCACTATTAGTGAGTGTGTGCATGAATGGTGGTTTTCTTTCTGTGTAGGCCCTGTGGAATGGCCACCTGAACAGGGTGTACCCTGCTTATTGCCTGCTAATAGCTGGGAAAAGCTGCAGCCCCTTGCTATCCAGAATTGAATTAAGATGTGTGGAAAATGCATGCACACATGCAGACATTGTCTTGTTGTCATCTGATGTCGGACTAATTAACTTAAACTAGAACTTCAGCTGATTAGAATCTCACTGTATAATCTGGCAAGTGGTATTTTGCATGTGTGGCGTTGCAGTATGACTTAAAAGGGTAATTGGTTTCTTTTGATGTACTTTTTGTAGAAGGTTTTCAAGACATAAAAACTTTCCAGGATCATGGCGCATGAACAATAGAGGCTTTCCAGCTGTAGGAACCTTTTGAAGTTCATATAACCCCTACATTTGCACGTGCGGACCACGGTCCTCAGTTACTATAACCATTTTAGTTCCTACTCTGAAGCAGGGTCTTTTCAGGTTTCCACAGGAACACATTTGACGTCGGTGGCTCCACTCTGTAGTTCTATAACATGTAATATGTTTACTCAGAGGACATGGCTACAATCTGCACATTTTTAATAACTTAACTTGTGTTGACACGTTGTGTCCTTTGTGGCGCTGCATTCTTCCCCGATGAAAAGAAGAAGCATTGTTTACTGATTATTTTTCTCCTGGCTCTCTGTGCTCTTCCAACCTCGATGCTAGCTGCCTGTTGTGATTGTCCATTTTTTTTTAATCCAGTCATGCAGACATAGAATTTAGTGGCCTCCTCAATCTGAATTGTTGCTCTTTATTGTGATCTCTCCTTAATTTTTGTGGGTTTTGTTTGGTTTTGAGTGGCGCTAGAGAACACGTCGGTCCCTTTAAGGTCCCTGACTCATGTGCGAATGCAAAGAGAAACGATTCTCCTGGGGAAAGGCAGGTCTTAGAACAAGAATCGTGGTTAATAGTTCTTAGAACTGCGTTCTTAGAACTTCTCTGTTGGTAATGATTGCGTCTACGAAAATGAGAAACAGACTCAAATGTGCTGAAATGGCAAAGCAATGTGAGAGTCTGTACTGAGTTAAGTTTGTTCACTGTTCCCTTGAGTGCTCAGTGTCTTGTTAGACTGTTCAGCTTCAAAGCAACACATTATTTCTGATGACACTTTAAGTAAGCGGCTCATTTAGAGAGAACTTTTTAGTTAAGCCTTTGGTATGCACAATGAGCACTTCCACATCTTAACACATTCAGCCTACTCAATGTCTTTTCTGCAGTCGGTTCTTGTCCTTATATCTGCATGACAATAAGCTTGAAACTACTCTGTGATAAGTTATACAGAAAAGTTTTGTTGGAGCATTATGACTTCAGGCAACTGAGATTTCCTGCAGCACACATTTCTGAACTACTCACTAAATATTCCTGTAATATAAACTCCAAAGATACTGTAACTCATAATGCATAAGATGTAATAAAGTGTCTCTCCCTGTTGTATGTTCTAGTTAAACATCTACCAGGAACAATATATGTGTTGCTATAGCTACACATTGAGCAGATGCAAAACTGGAACATAATGTAGCCTGGGAGGTCCCACTGTAATAAATTACATTAAAAAAAGGAGTAATTGCAAGCAGCAAGCTGGCAAAGGGTAGGGAAGTAATGTCCTGACAAATATATTATGGCTAACACCTGCCTCCTGAGTATAAAGCATAATGAGTGCATTTGGGGAGGGGACTGCAACACTGTAAAATGACTCATTTCTCTAAAATAATCTTATAATAGCAATAGGAAAAGCCAGAACATAATACGTCCAGGGAGAACTTTTCCTTTGCCGTCCAGTTACTGCTTTAGCTCCAATAGCACATGACTTTAGACCCCTGCTAATTTACTGTTCTCAAGCCTAATTGTCCCCAGAGTGGCTGCTTTAAAGCAGTTCTGCTTTATCCCAGTAACTATGACTTGTTACAAGAGATGGGATGTGTGTACATAAACCTACAGTGCAGTAACCTGGTCAAAACCCTTACATGGCCTGACATTAATCCCTGTGAACTGTCCCATGCAATATTCACCTGACTAAGCACAGTGAGCACAAAGGGTTATGATGTTATCTGTTCTTCTTTTTGCTAAGTTCTGTTTCAGGCTTTCACTGACTCTATTTGTCCTATTTCTAACTCAGCTTATGGGCTGTTGGAAGGCTGTGGTTGTGGATGATGGAACTTCAGGGTGATTGATCAGGAGTAGAAATACTAAGAGTGCTAAAAATTCCTGGAGGTAACAGCTTAACAAACTAATGAATTTTGGTTTGTTGAAATTGCTTCTGTGGGTTAACATCCATCACAGCCACATTCACCAGTGGACCCTGTATCCATTTTGACAGGCAAGTCATAACATTAGTGTTTGCACTGACTCTTTAAAATTCAGCCAAGTAGAGCCAGATCAGACTTGAACCAGGTCAATTTCAAACCATCCCTTGGGATGGGAGAATCAGGCCCAAAATTCCTCTGTGCCCTGTCACCACCTTCATTTCAACACCAATGGAAATGTTCCCTTTTCCTTTCCCAGCCTTCCCTCTGCATCCCAAGCAAAGTCAACACAGCCAGCCCCAGTGGAAACCCACTGAGATGCACTTGGCTCCCCTCACTGAAACCACTGTGGTCAGACCGTCTGCTGAGCAGAAATAGATTGCATTTACAAAACTTGAAAGTGTGTGCAGAAAAAGCCACGTGCACTCAGACACTTATTTCTTAATGCAGATTAGGGAGGAAGGATTATAAGTTTCCACACTGTTTTATTCCTCTTTATGACATTTTTACCCATGGAGTGTGTTTTTCAAATAGCCTGTTATTCATTATTTTATTGTATTTTTTATGTACAATGCCATTATTTTACTTATAAACAGTGTTACTGAGTTTATCAAAACAGATATTTGCAGTTTTTCGTTGACTGACTGCTTTATAATAGGCTACATTTTATCTCAATATTTGCTACGTAAATAAACTGGTTCAGTGTTATCAGTGCACAATTTCATTATGATAATATATTACATCTTCACAAAACACTGATGTGTTTGTTGTTCTCCATTCATTTCTGTGCTGTTACATTACCATGCAGTATACAGTACTTATTATATTTACTTGGTCATTTACGGAATTAATTGAGGTAATAAATCCTTCAGTTTTAGCATTTTTGTTGTTAATTATGATTAATAATAAAAAATTTTTTAATAAAATCAATTAAAACAGCTTAATTAAAACATGTCTTATTAAGTGATTGTTGTTTGCTTTGGTCTGAATACAGGTAATGATCCAAAGATACGGCACTGCTGTGGAGAAGCTTTGTATCTACTTCCTTTTTATCCGCTGCTTCTAGTGAGATACCCCACAGCAAATAATAAAGTGCTTTAATGGAAATGTGTAAATATGCTGGATGTGTGAAAAAGGTTGTGGAATCTATAACCTTTTATGAAACAATGTGAAAATTGTTTGGCAAAAAAGGACTCCTGAGCAATTAATGCCCTGAAGTGAAAGTCCACAGGAACAGCTTAAAGGGCTGCTTATGCTTTTCTGTGAGTGCATAGCATGCTATAAAATATCATATCCATTATCAGAAACTGGGAACAAAGCATTTAAATAAAAGAAAGCCTACTTTACAATAATAATTATATGATCTAATAAGTAGAAAAGCACTTTGCCCAAACCTCTGCCAAACAGCTCATTTTCACCCATTTTACAAGCATCCTTTAAAATAAAAAAAAACTATGTCCAAAATTTATTCCAGATTACTCCCACTGTCAAAGGCAATCTAAGTTAGACCAGGACTCGTACTCAGAAATGGGTAAATCATAAAATCTGGCCTTTGGTTTTTGCATAAAGTTGTTAAACAAACAGATGCACAGTCAAATTTGGACAAAACAAAACTTTTTGACAAAGGTAATGATAAAATAATAATAAGGCTGTAAGGCAGGGGTGAGCAGCATCAGTCCCCGAGGGTGGCTGCAACAATCTAACTCCAGTAAATTGGTAATTAGCAGACTTTGATGTCAAGCTTTGCACAAGTCTGCTGAAAACATCTTACTGTATGTCAAGTGTGTTGCAGCCAGGAAACCGCTAACGCTTGCAGGATGGCATCTTCCAGGGAGTTGCTCACCCAACCCTGCTCTAAGGACTAATGAGCACATATTCCTTTTAAAATCACTTTATGAATGTAAATTTTTACTAACACCAGTCAGTTTATCAATGTGTAGATGTTAAGCACTGCTTAATGCTTCAACATACATTTGTGTGTGTGTGTGTGCAGAAAATATCAGCGATCCACTGTGTATTCCGGCACCAAACTAATTAATCAGTCAACATCTGTCACCAGCCATTGTCCCTGGCTCATGTTTCTTATTCTCATCATTGGATGCACACATGCACATACAGGCTCACGCTCACAACTGCAGTATATCTAATTTTTTACTCACCAAATAAACCGTGTTAAACTGCTGTGTTAACCTGAGTAACGGCAACATAGACCTTTTGAAATCATTTTCTCCACTTAAAACTTTATAACTGTGTAAACCTTGTAGGTATATATGCAAAATGTTAAAGGAAGAAATCTTTAAACTCCCATTTTTGCCTAAATAAGCAGCCTTTAAATGGTCACAGTTGACCAGAGGAGTGAAATAACGTGTCTGCAATAAGCTGTCAAAACTAAACAAATTCAATCAATGGCATTGATGGAAGGGCATTATTGGAGATAATTCACATTGATCTTTAGGTTAAATGTACATAAAAGCAGGGTTAACTCACAGACATAAAAGTCTGCTGACTTTCTCCCGCTCTGGGTCACTGCTTTCCAGAGAACATTCGGCCTACCATTATCAGTCATTCTGATAAACCACCCATTGAGACCAATGGATAGCCGTATGCTTGAGTCTAACATAGCTATCAGGCTGCCACCGGACCTATGATTTGGTGAACAGTTGATGCCCCGGCTCGCTATAGTATGGCAGATAGATGCAGGGTGCTGGCTTCATGAACACAGACTGACTGGATAGTGAGAGGTGTTAAAAGGTCATGGGGGGAGACCAAGGATGCAAACCAGTACCAGGAAGTATAAATGCTTTCTACTGGCATTGTGAGCAGGGCATGTGCAGATCAGTACAAAACAAAATACAATACAGTGATGTGTGTGTGTGTATGTGTGTGTGTGTGTGTTTCCACCAAGCTTTTGTTTGATTAGATGCTTATACTTGAGTAAGTCAGCATTATGCGTTATGCATGTACTGCATCTAAAGCATAGAGAAGGTCAAACCAGAGAAGTATGCTGCAAGCTGCTTCTCTTTCAGCATAAATTATTTATAAAGAATTACATTGGACAAGTGCGGTGGTTTAACCCCTTCACCCTTTAGGCACAAGAGTTTCTAGAAAATAAACTAATTTTAAATCAGGATTTCAAAAGCTATAACTTAAAAGTAGATTGAGCTAAAGTGTGAGAAAATTGTTCAGTATGACTCAAAGGTGATGGAAGTGAAACTATGAATCTAATTTGCATATTATAATGTATATTTTTAAAAGATCTCTGGCACCTAAAGGGTAAAGGTCTAACATGTCATATTTAATACATACTGTTTCTGAGACATTTTGCATCACTTTGTGGAAGAAAAATAACTCAGAAAGCAGAGGATTACACTATATAAGTTTTAACCTATTACATCATAATAAATAGTAAATATACCTTAATTTTTTATTTTATTTTGATAAAGGGTAAAATAAAGTTGTCAGATTTAAAAAAATGAATCTTTCTGCCCAGTTCTTCTTAATTCAAGCGTTCTTATACTGAGAGTGATCAATTTCTGGATTAAAATCACAATCAAACTGTGAATTTCTGTAATATTTCAAGACAAAAGGAGAAGATTAGCCAAACTAATCAAATCTGAAAAAACAATTCTCTTATTGTCAACTTCCCTCAACCCCACACCCTGCTGGGACACGGCAACACCTATCCTCCGGTGAGCTTCTCCAGCTAAGAGAGACCAAAACATAACCTTGCAGAAAGAACACAGCTTGTAACCTAAAAAAACGTCTCCTCTAACTGAATAAACATAAAAGCAGCAGACTCCGAGATGAGAGGAGACTGAGTGACGAGGAAGGAAATGTTTCCTGTTGTGGTCAATGTAGCATCCCAAAAGCACACACAAGCATAAAAACACACCACAAACACTTGCTTTATAGTTTTAATAAGTTCTCTTTTTCCTACTGCTGTAAAGCTTTTCTTTCACTCAATATATTTTTATAAAACATGTGATGGAGAAATCAAAGCGCAACACTGAATTGAAGTTTATTGGTGCTGCTGTCAAGGATGTTTGGCAGGATGTCATGGCAGACTAAAATCTAGGTGGGACACAAAATCCCGGTTCAGTCCATCTGGAGCAGAAAGGTTTTATATGCATTGGCTTAAGTCTGTCAAAACACACAGCTAGGTGCTTACATAGGACACAGTTTTATTTATACTGACATGTTTTTATTCATTTTGGATGCTTTGAATGTAGATTTTGATTAAAACAGTTTGCAGTTAATATGTAATACTACTTTGCTCATGTGAGAGTTATAAAATACAACAAAAAGAGCAAATGAGTGGATCTTTCTTCTTTATTATGACTTTCTTGAGTAATAATGGAACAAATGTTTCTTTTTGCAGATCAGCATAAAAGAAAGACAAACTGCATATTATTGTATAATGGTATTTAGCAACGGCGACATCAGATTTGAAATAGATATTAAAATCATGGGATGTCAAGTTCAGTATTAAAAGAAAAGCTTATAGTACTGCTGATCCAGTCAGCAGCTTTCTGACTGTAAAAAATGTGAGCTGCTGCATGATTCATGGTGTAATCTATAATTCATTAGCTATGCAACATGATCACATCATGTGCTTCATTCATCTACACTGGGATTTTGACTGCAATGAGATGTTGCTGTTTCCTGCAGCATGTAACGTGACAAAACTGTTAGTGATCAGATCAATGGAAATATAATCAAGAACTGGGAGTTATTATGTACTAACTGTGCATTTCAGCTCTGTGTGATGAGTGATGGTAGGACTGAAGCTAAATATGATCTATTCTACACAGCAAAGGATAAAAGGAACAAAGGAAATGATTATAATGATAATAGTTACAGTAAAACATCTCCACCAGGACTGTGGCAACCACAAGTTTTTATACATGTTCAGCTTGGAGGACAGATTTCTTTCAGCGTCCGTAAATTACAGAATGGCGTTGTATTTGTAAGTGGTAAGACTATATATATATATATATATATATATATATATATACATATATATATATATATATATATATATATATACAC
>JBAMIG010000012.1:20563654-20578216 GCA_037177335.1 Kiunga ballochi | reverse complement strand
ACCTAAAAAACCTATGCCTAATCCAATTCAGGGTAGCAGGAAAGCTGGAGCCAATCAGGCAGGGTACACCCTGGACAGATCACCACTCCATGGCAGGGCAACACAGAGACAGACCACTCACATTTATTCCTATGGAGAATTTAGAATAAACTATTAACCTAACATGGTGGGAGGAAGTACCCAGACAGAGCCCATGCTAACACGGGGAAAACATGCAAACTCCACACAGAAAGCTCAAACCAGCAACCTTCCTGCCGTGAGGACACTGTGCATACCAACCAGTCACAGCGCCACTATGCAGCCGGCTAACAGAACAATCCGTTATAAAATGAAGTACTGTATGTTTATTTGTGACCTGAATGCCTGTCTCTGTTTTTTTTTTAAATATAGTTAATGAAGGACATATTAATTGTCACATGCAAAGTTATATGGGTATACAACCCACAGTAAAACTTTTTGTCAAGCCAAGATTACACATAACAACATGTACATATTGGTGCCAACATGGGCAATTTGTTTTAACTCATTATTGACTTAAGTAAAAAAAAAAAACATACAGTCAGGCAATACGGATTTGCTAATGCATCTGTTTTTAGACAAGATCTGAAGACTTCTATTCATTGTGAGGATTACTTATTGATTTCAATTGCCATGATAACATAAATATAATAACATGTTAAACTGCCAATTATAGCCACGCATTCACTTCCTTATGGTTACTGGGAGCAACCAGTAAAAAAAGCTTGGTTTGTTGTATAAAACACATTACATCTGTCAGCATGAGAATAAAACTTAGAACAGATAAGATGTGAGCTGTGATACACCTCTCTTCACCAGACTGTGTCTCAGACTGCAAAGACATATCAGCTCAGTCCTCAGCGAGACCCTCTAAGCTGAGCTGAGATCTTTATCTCAGCTTCTCTGAGGACAGAGCACTGCTCATCTTCTCATGATAGCAAAAGCACACTTTCACTGCTTTGTGTTAACCAGGGCTTTTTGATGACTCGTGTTTGTTAGGGTAGCTGCTGACACATGTTTTCTGAAACAACAAATCTCTCTGCTTTGTACTTCCTTTAATGTCTCACAAAGGTAAGCCTGAATCTTTTCCTTCTCTTATTTTTCGCCTTTTCTCCCCCCAAAAAAAGCTGTGATTTGTTCATCTGATTGCAGTTATTTTGTGTTGACACCAAACTATTTACTGTGTAACTGCGAAAATATTAGCAGGTAACAGATTGAAAAGGAAAGTTTATAATAAAAAAACACACATTTCCTTTAGGATAAAGTCATGTCTACACACACACAAATACATATAATAAGAAAAAATAGCTTTAAAAACTACAAAAAATAAATGAGTTTTTCCTCTGGGTTGTTTTTATAATCTTCTCTTGGGGGTATATGTCATCATTAGATGAAGTAATTGTAAAACACAACATTCAACAAAGGGTTTTACTATATTTTTACGCAACCACAGAAGTGTGACCACAGCAGTGTGTTGACATTATGGACTTGTTATCTTTGCGGGAATTTAGATCGGGTTCAGTAATTGCAGCCCATTGTGCCTGCACTCTGGAATAACTATCAGCTAAATACATATTTTGCTATGTCTTAGCACACTAAATGCCACAGCCAAGCTCATTTTCAGCCATGTTAACTTCCTCAGGAAATCTTATCTGAGGGAGATATTTTGGTGAAGGAGGCCTCCAGGCTACACAGCCTCATTATTTAGTTTGGCTTCCTGACTATATTTCCCTCTTATCCTCCACAGCACTACGGTGGATCTTGGCTTTGGACAGGAGCATAAAAACATCCGCCCATTTAAACAAACTGTTAACACATAGATGAGCTATCTCAGAGAGACAGGCTCAGAGTCTGTGGGCTACGCAGTTCTCTAGCAAAACAAACAGAATGCCACTTCTGTAGTAATAAAGGAAAACAAGTATAAGATGGCAATGTTTATCCAGCTTAAGATACAACCTTTACACAGTGTGCATATATAAAAAAAAAAACATGTTTTAGAAAGAAATGCAGATTCGTCAGTGCAGAAAAGGTTTAAAGGATGACCTGTAATGGGAAAAATGCTGTTTGTGTGACTCCCCATTAACGCTCCAACACGATGTATCTAAGTCATCTGTTTCCTTCCTTTGTTTTAGCAAGAGAAGCAAACAGAGCACAACAGTCCCAAAACACCCTTTATGTTAGACCACCTTTCAGTGTCCTCCCCACCGTCTTTGCTGGGATGTCTTACTGTTCTGATACTTTGTGCCAATACTTCTGGCAATGTCCAGTAATAATATACTCTGTAAAATGTTGAAATGTATATTTAAAAAAATTGCAGTGAAAACAAAAAACAAGCTTTTAGCGACGCCGTCGCTGGAGTGAGAATAACGCTTTGTAAAGCTGGTGCATGTGCGAGAGAAATAAACAAGTAAACACAGGAGCTTGTTGTTGCTAGCATCATAGATACTAAAGCCAAAGCTGCAACAGCTGCATTTGTTCAAGGGTCTGGTATCAGCAGTCCAGTGCAGTTATTGCATAGTAGTAAACCAGTCTACAATCATAGAGCAGAAGGATACAAGACAATATTTACCACCAGATACACAAACACACACGCCTCATTCAGCTTCATGGGCTTATTTACCCCTTTGCTCATCAACAAAATGGATATTTAACCGCTATCCTGTAAGACGCTGGAACTTCTGGTATACCGTAGATGCAAACACTCACCGTTTTGTTCTTCTTAGAGTACGTCTTCTTCAGCAGCCTCTCGTTCATCCTTTCCTGTTCCCGCTGAGCGTGATGGAGGAAACCGTTCTCCAGAGGATCCACCACTGGGTGGACGTTCTCCTCCTCCTCTCGCACCCCCTCGTCATCCTTCTTTTGCCGCTTGGCCACCTTTTTCTCTTTCCACCGCTCCTTCTTCTCCTGCGTCTTCACAATTCCTGACTTCCTCTGCAGGTGGAGAAGGGGAAATAGGTTATACATCCCATGTAAAAAAGAAAAAAAAAAAAAACTAAACCACCATCATGTCCTTGTTAATGGATGTAATGATGGCATGTAGTCCTTTTTTTTCCTTTTACAGATAAAAGCTCACGTTAAATGACAGTTCAATGCCACACTCATGAGAGATTTATCGCCTTAAGCATCTCAAGGATTTTCTTTAAAAAGCTTGAAATGATTGTGCACCAGGTGACGGCATGTCCATGAAAAACAACACTTCACGCTGCCTTCAAACAAGAGCACAGCCGACAGATCTGGATGGATAGCCTGACTGGCAGGAGATCAATGTGTTAAAGAAAGGATGGAGGGTATGCCGCAGCTGGCAAACAGTCAAGTGCAAGGCCCCTCCACTTCTAGCTTCTACAGAGAAAGCAAGCACTTGCACAGAGAGCAGTGACGCTAACTCCCTCCCGCTAAAGTCATCTTTAATCCTGTCAGCAGAAGAACAATGACTTACTGGAGCCCATAATCACTTTATGGCTCAGATATAATGAGCTTATGATATGAAGTGGTGCTTTAATGCATGCTGGAAAAAATATACTTGCTTTACATTTATAATATGACCAAGCAATTTCCCCCTTTCACTAATCATTCCTTTCAAGCTTTTGCTGCAGCCTGGATTAAATTGGTGTTTTTTTAATTGAAATTCCTCCCCCGTCTATAACTGCTCAATATATATCACTCCCTTTTTTTTTTTTTACCTCTGCCCCAAATTCATGTCCTGACTCATAACACTGGCAGAATAAGATATCTTCACTGGAGATGTTTCAGTTAGAGTAAAGCATTAAGCCGGATCTTGGTGGTTGTTTCTGTGCACAAAAACAAATAATCCTTGATGCACCATTTAGCCTAAGGTCGATAGGGTTGGTTTATTGAATTACTAGAATAATTACTAAAAAAGGATCAGAAAATAAAAACTCTTGCGTCCTAAGTTTAACTTATTTAAATGCTTGTTAATTTGCTAATCACATAAAGCAACTTGTTGCTTTTAAGCATGCAGACAAGTTGATGTGTTATAATTCTGGCCTGTTTAATTTGGATTTTAGCTGCCATGTCAGAAGGTAAAGTAAGATTATGGTGTCAGGATAAATCCTGCCTTTGTCAGACAAAGGATGACATGATTATTTAGCTCCACAATTAAACATGCTGTTAAATGTCATAATTAATTATTGTAAAGATTAATCAATATCCTCACTTTCCATGAAAGATTATATCTGAATATAATATTGTGTGCAACTTGTGCACATAAATAAACTTATTTGATATAAAATATTTGTTATATCTAAGAAAAATGTCAAGATTATGTCAGATTCATGTTTTTAAGTTGGCGTGAGTAATATCTTTCCTGTTTATGCATCAAAAACAAAGAATTTTTCCCACAAAACCATTTCACTAAGCCATGAATTTTGATGACCCTAATTAAAACTTTAAGACCTAATGGGAAGGTTCATGTAATTTTGGGAAATTAATTAACGTGCAATAATCCTAATGGCTTTAAAAAAATGTGATTATATTTTTCACAATCATGGTACCAAGAAAATAACGAGTGCTCTATCTGAGACAGCTCACTCTGAACATTGTTTATGCACAACAGCGTACCTCGCCATCTCTTTATGACCCATCTCTGATGGCTACTTCTGAGCCATGTCACAAGCTCAACTTATCAATAAAGTGGTTTATTGAACATGACAATGGCTTCACTGTACTCTAGTGATTTCCACAGTTGCCAGATTTTATTCAGGCAAGGATCATCCTCAGGATGAGGTGGAATGGAAAGTTCTCTTTATGAAAGTAAAGCCAACAAATCTGCAGAAACACTGGGATGCTACCATGCCAGATTTGGGCCCAAATCTCTGAAGAACATTTACATAACCATGCTGGATTGAGGCATTTCTGAAGGCAAGAGCGGCGAACCTGAAACTAGCAGGGTGTACTTAATAAATGACATGATACAAATCTGCACTTTCACAATAAACCTAAGTGGTAAAAGCATCTCATATTATTTGGAAATAATGAATAAAAAGGAAATCTGTATTTACTTTTATTGACACAACATTTGCCCACCTCATGACAGCGCTGCATTGTTTTCTGATACATCTTTCCATCGCTGGAAATAGGATTGATCCTGCATGGTAGAGTCTGTCTGTAGACTCCATGGCTAAAAGCTGAATGGAACTGAACCCACAGGGCAGGTTGTTCAAGTTTCCACATCTGTTCAAAGCCATCTGCACTCTGCCCAAATACGGCTCTGTGCTCCATAAAAATAATCTATTTTTAAACTCTACTGGTGGAAGGTGGGAAGATGGGTACTATATTAGCCCCGTGACTCCTAATGAGGGACATATTCTGGGGCAAAAGGTTTTCAAAGTGTCAGATATTGAAATGAAAAGTGAAACGTACATGACAACACATCCTGACACTTCTTTTCATTTTTATTAAATCACTATGTGCAAACTTGAACTTTTTGTTTTCTTATTTCCTGGTGCAATTCCCAGCTTCCTGCGGGCTTCTGTAAAAATGAAAAATCTTATTTATGGTGTTGAAAAAAGCTGTTAGGACTGGATATACTATCTCCAGACTTTTTTTTATTTCTCTTTTTGGGAAATGAATAAAATGTTTTCATTCTGCTTTGATTCAAGTGCACAATGCATGTTTGAGACCATTACAAAGAACATATAGTATATAACATTATATGTATTAGTAGTATTATTTGACACATCATTCAGTGCACGTTTCAATTCATTTCAGTTCAACTCTATTTAAACAGCACTAATTCCCAACAAAGTAAGCGCACAGCACTATGAAATATTGTCTAATTCAGTCCCTTTCTTGTCAGTTAATAATAAAAATCCATTAAATACTTTATCATTAAAGTAATTATTAAAATAAAAAAAGATTGCTGGTCAAACCTTGTTCACTATTTTACCCCACACTGAGTGTATTGTCTAGCATTATCTCACAGTCTGCAGAACAAAACAGCTCTTATCACCTCCTATGAAAACATACTTGTTTCTCCTGAGGGACCAGCTGGCATTAACAGGCAACTTGTCATGTCATTCATTATCCTTTAGACATTTCTAAAGAGGTGCAAAATGAAAAGATGAAACTAATTCAGAATTTGTCTCCTTTACTGCAGAGCTGAACAACCAGTGTGACTATTCATGTGTAATGATTTGGACAAGTAATTGAAGTGCATTTTTTCATCTCTTTCATAATCAGCAGAAATTGTGTCTTTGTGAACAAGCATGCTATCAATGGAGGAGAATCACACAAAGGGATACTGTGTAAATTTTGAAAGTAGGCTGTATATAAAAGACAGTCGACTCCCAGTAGATATCTGAAGAGCAAAAGTGAAGAACATTGGGTGGTCACTAGTGTTGCCGGAAATTACAAAAATGGGCAAAGAGCTGGAGTGGAAATGGGGAGCTGTGAGCATGTGGGTGAAAGATTGACTTTCATCAGACTACAAGCTGTTTGTAGGTAAGCGTTAACCGAGCTAACTCACATGTAACAGGAGGTAATCAACTAACAAAGGTAGGAGCTACACTCTGTAATTTTTACTACAGATATTGGATATCTGTCAATCATATCGAATTTACCATAATTATGTTAAATCTCATCATTAATTAACATCTAAATGGATGATATATATATATATATATATATATATATATATATATATATAATGTATATATGTATATATTAATATGCAAAGCCTTCACCACTAAAAGGAAGTTTCTCAGGTTATCTTTTCTGCATAGCTGTGCGTCTCTCTCTCTCCTTTTTCTTGCTCGACCATTCTTAAAGGGGCCTCGTTGTTCTTTTACACAGCGGTGTAAACAGCATCATGTCTGTGCACTAATAACTTGTGATTTTAATGGCTTTATTTGGTGGGCCACATATTGTTGTTGACGGGTCACTTCTTGTCTGCCTCCCACCAGTTGCTGACCACTAGCCTTGCGGACGAGGGATGAACTGCAATTTTTTGGCTCTTCCACATTTAACTTTTTCCCAACAGTGCTGCTGTTTTTCAAACCTAAACATTGGTCTAATTTGAGTAATAAAGAATTTCTGGGACGGTGTTTGCAACGTGGTGGCAGGGGTTTGCCCTCTTCAGTAACCAGATGTCGTAGCTTCGCAGGAGCTGATCCGTCTCTAATGAGATCATGTGACCTGGAACGTTGTGCTTAACGGCCCCACTTCTATAAACAAAAGAGGCCTCTGCTTTGTGCTACTCTTTCCTTTTTGTTCCAATGAAAGTTTGAGATGGCTTAACAAATTAGGAAGGTGAAAACAGTGTCTGAAAATGCCAAAAAGGGGCAAAAGGAAAGGGTCAGTGGAAAGACACAAGTCAACCATGGTAAAGAATTAGCTTGTAGTTTGATGAAAGAACAGTGTGGATGCTAAACCCACTCTGTGCTTGACTCAGTAGTATTAGATTGGTAAGTTAGCTCTTTGCCAGGTGTGCAAATACACCAAAATGCGATGTAGCATTTATTCAAAACAATAGCAGTATTTCTTTTTTTTTTGTTTGGTAAATGCAGCGTGTTGAAGCTAATCGGCTACAAACCTAAGCTAACTTGACCCTCACAAGATTTTGTCCAAGTTGGGCCGGATTGAGACTGCTTAATCTTGTGACATTGTAGTATGTTACTGTGTACTGTGTAGTACTGTGAGGTATTAATGGTTGATCATCTATAGTGGCCATATGTTACACGGTATTCCAATAACGTGAGCTTTCAGGCATATTAATTACAACACGGCACGACATCAAAGAACCACACTGACAGCTTAAAACACTGACATTCATCTCTGAAAGCAAAAGCAATTTATTTTAAAGCAAATGCTTTTATTAAATAACCTAATCAGATCAGAAATATACAAAAGTACTACATTATTCAATTTAATTTTTATTCAACACCTTATTTAAAATAATCCCTCAGGTAAAGTACATTTTGTACATGGAGTTTTAGGCACTTTAGTTACTTGTTATTTGACTTAACTGGAGTTAATTGACATCTCACACCTACATGTACACGTATGCACACAAAACCTTTTAGAAGACCTTCTGGCAAAACACTTCCAATGACCCCAGCTTTGATGAGACACAAGAATAAATATCCTGCAGGGCTCCAGCACCAATTCCAGTTCCTTCAGTTGAACCAGATCAGCAGCTAAAAGGTTTCTGCTTGTAAAATCATCAATGTGTTTCTCCTGGAAGCTGCAATATTTGCACTAACTGCATCATTTAGAGCTTTATAGCAAAACTGCCCATTCTGTGCCCACATCTACTTTAGAAGCCCAACCTTATTCTGTATCACAGAAAGATCATGCATGCAATAATTGCACGGTAAAAAAAAACAAAGCATTCAAAAGGAATTTGCATTTTTGTGTTAATAATTACTTCATTTTCAAGTTCTAGTATAAAGACATGCTTAAAAAAAACTGTACAAATTGGGAGGAAAAGCCCTCAGGTGTAATTAAATGAAAGCTGGCTGATCAAAGTCACACATAGTGGATAATGTAGAGTGGCAGAGCCTCCAGGATGTCAGCTGCCCCCCTTTAAAAAAGACTGTCTCTTAACTCATTAATAAAAAGCTAAAAGCAAAACATAATAAAATTGAGTGCAAATTAAATTTGTAACAGTTTTTAGGCAAACAAATACTTTACAATGTTTACTAGGAAACTAAATGATCAAATTAAAACCACATTGGTATTAGCTCTACCTTCTAAAATGGTCACTAATATAAAGCATATTAATTGATCTAACATGTAAAACTTATGAAACACTAAATATGCATGTCACTGGCTGCAAATATTTTACCCTGCAATCCCTGGATCAGAACTCATTCTTTTGATATGTAAATGTTTTTCCAGTGCAGAGTGTAATAAATCTGGCTGGCCTATGAAAAACAATGCAGTTACGTTTCATAAAAGAACAAACCTTCACTTCTGGCCTTCAGCGTAAGGATGCTTTATTGCAACTCAGCTTTTGCTCCGCCTTTGATGAATGGCCCTTCTTTTCCTAGACCTGTTATAAAGCTGTTGCTTGAGTCATTGACTGCAAATAAATGGCAACAAATCTATTCATTATTCATTCCTAATAAAAATCCAGCGAACTCGAGACAGCAATGAAAGCAGGTGAAATCATCCAAAGAAAGTGCTCTGAGGTGTTTCAGCTTTTAAATGAACTGCTGACAGTTCGGCCTGTCTAGCTAAATAAAGTAAGGTACATTGATTTTAATTATTTGACTTGGTCCATACTTCAGAGTTGTGGTGTCTTGCTAGTAATAGGCCTATACTAGAGCCCGATTAATTTATTGGCAGGCCAATTAAATCAGTTGATATCAGCCCTTGTCAAAATGCCCATTGTCCACCATTGTTTTGCTGATTAAACTCAATTTTATGTTTAATATCTCATAGAACAATAAATAGTGTTAGGTGTTGTAGGGATGTGGAATGGAGGTGTTAGTTTGGAGCAATAGTGTATAGCAGTGTAGCAAACGAGACTGTTAGCAACAACGTCGCTATAGTAATGCTAACCTAGCATAGCATTGGCTAGCAGCCTAAATATCCTCCTCTAGAGAGGACAACCATTCATCACTCATTTAGCTATTCTTAGGAGGCGCAATATGAATGCAGCAGGGAAGAGGTTTCATTTTACAGTCTGTCTTTAACAACCGTCATGATGTCTATCAGTTTACTTACTATACTAAAACATGAGACCACATCAGAAGGCTGCATCAGTGATGTTTTTCAAGTAACTTTGCTTCTAATGTTGCTTGTAAATGGCATACTCTTAGGGTGTATCATACTGTGATGGACTGGTGATGAAACAGATGAAAATGCTCTGCCTGTAATTCATATCTTTATTGTTGTAAGTGATAAGACACCAATAAGGAAGTTTCAACTTTCATGATAATTTGTTTTAAACAGTCGACTAAACGACTATCAGACTTTTCTCATGCCAAATATGATAATTAGTATCAGTCTCCAAAAACCCATATCGGTGAGGCCCTAATCTATACATTCTGTCACAAAAAATGTCAAATTAATCTCAATATTTGAGGATAAAGTTAAGGGTACACAATCTGGACATAACAGAAAAATGACACCCAATGTCACTGATTAAAATAAAATGCCACAATGCTAAAATAAACATTTTGAATATCAATAATATCAATGCTAAGATGCAAAAATCGATCCTTAGTTTATACATTTTGATGGAATCTGTTAACAATGTGAGACTCTGCTCTGCTACCACGTTCCACTACAGTCCTGTTTAGTTTCTGCTACATCATAAAGTATATTGTTATGTTTATGCGTCGCCTTTCATAAGACAAAGCAAAGTGGTCAAACGTTGACTCAAATGTTCAGCCCAAGGCAGAAACATTGCAGATACGGGACAATGGTGGGGAGGTGACTTAAAATATGAGGAGCCAGAGGACACATGCAATAGAAAATAGGGCATAAAAGACAGGTTGAAGAGAATGGAGAGAAAAACAGAAAAAGAGAGAGTGGAGGGTTAGAGGGGTGGTCTCAGCCTGGAACAGGAGAGACCGCTCGACTGGTTTGACCTGACCATGTTACCCTGGCAACAGTGCGAGAGATCTTTGTTGCTGTTCCAGACTACATAGGGAGTGGAGCGTGCGAGTGTATGAGGGTACAAAATTCAACAAAGGTTTTGTAGCTGGCAACATTTAAATGCATGGCTATATGCAATTATCCCGAGGCATCGAGATCCACTGTGGAAGCAAATTCGCCTCCCAAAGGAGACTTAAGGCTTTCTGCATAGAGGAATGTCAGCACTCAAGAGGTCGTTGCAAAGGGTAAGAAGGTCTCCATGAGACATGCTTCAACTAGACAGCAGGCAAGTTTTAGACATGTAATAGAAGAAACTCGTGTGTGAAAGGAGTGAGACAGATAAGGATATGTTCAATGCACATTAAGCTTTCTTTACTGCAATCTCTTTTTTCTCAGGCCAGTAATTATTTAGGAGACACAGAGAGGTCTGCAGGCTACATCTCTCTTGGCAGTTGGTAGAGAGATTACAGGGCCATCATAAAAGATCCATTTGCTTTTATTATAGCTAAAGCAAAACTGTCATTTACACATTTAAAAAAAAAACCTTGTAGGCTATATTTCATTTTAAATGAATGGAGTCAAGAAATGGGAAAACAAAAATTGAACACTCAGTGGAATTCTTGCTCGTGAGATTTAGTTTAAAGTCACGTGAAGTCATGGCTTCCAGCTTTCATTAACCTATCTATAGCAGCTGGTTGCCATTCAGATGTCAGGAGGCTGAAGGCTAACAGCTAAAGCAACTATCCAGTAAGAATCCACTTGTGTTGTTAAGATATCCCTCTGTTTTAACCCCCATTTAAAGTGTAAGGATGTATGAAGAACGATTTGTTGCACCACTTCAGCAGTGTTTAGTTCCCTTTAAGCTTGCTGAGGTGTGGCTGTGAAAATGTATTGCTCAGTTGTTGTGTTGATTCTGTACGCATTACCACAGCTCCTGGCATGTCAAATAACTCACCCTGACTTGTTATGGTGTCAACCGGATTGATTTAATCATGCAGCTTCCACTGGCTTTTGCTTGTGTTGTGCATGAGATGTGCCGCAAAGACAGCAGAGCGCAAACGTCCTGTCTAATGCTGCTGCAAGCTACATCAAATGCCACTTTGATTCACTTACAGCACACAGACTGTTCTAAAAAGCCTCCGTGGTTCTTTTAAAGAAGATAATCAGATGCAACTTTAGCAGAAAACAGAAATGATCAAACATTTCGTGCCGTGGGAGCTCATCAGGATTTGAATGAGAAGCATAAATGTCTATAGCGATCAATGTTGCATAACAGACTGTGCAGGTAATAAATGAAGCGCATCCTTCTCACCTTTGTTAGTCAATGTGGTTTCCTTTCCTCCTCAGCTGAATTCAGTGTAAAAGGTCTAATCCCTTGTGAGACTAATCATTCTTGTTATTACAGGACAGCAAGAAATAAGCAGCAAATCTGAGGTATTAATCTCCAGCAGGTCAGATTTCTGCTGCACTTGTCCAACTAATGGGGACCAAAACACAAGCGGACTTTCTCCCTGCTCAGTCATTTCTGTCTTTTTCCGTATAGCATGCTCTTGCTAACTTTGTCAGTTATCATGCTTTCTCCACACTTTCTTTATAATTCACACTTTCTTCATTTAATAAGATTCAGTAAGCTTTTTTTTTCACTAAACCGCTAAACTACTAAGTATTTCATTCGTTCTTTTTCTGTACTGCTTAATCCACTTCACAGTTGTAGGGATGCTGGAGCCTATCCCAGCAATTAGCAGGCAGGAGGCAGGGATGCACCCTGGACAGGTTGCCAGTCCATCACAGGGCCAACATAGAGACAAACAAGGATTCGAACCCACACTCACTCCTAGGGACAATTTATAGTGGCCAATTAACCCAACATACATTCTTTGGACGGTGGGAGGAAGCCAGAGTACCCAGGGAGAACCCACGCATGCATGAGGAGAAGATAGCTCAAACTGACAGTCTCTTGCTGTGAGGCCACTGTGCTTACCCACTACTCCACAGTAAAGCTCCTAATCACTGTAACATTTAATGAATTATACATTATTGAGATTTGACTTGCTGTCAACAATAAGGTAAAGCTATCCCAGCGTTACATTAAGACCTGTGCAGATGCAGAATACGCAGGAAGCTGAGTAAATCTTCCCCAACACATTTTTAAAATCTTTGTTGTTATATCAAAAGACAGATCATTTTGTTAAGTGCAGGGGTTATGGTGTCAATGGTTTAGCTACATCATACAGTGCAACACTTCCCTGATCCACCTGGACTGTGATCGTCTGCCATAAAGCATATCTATGAGTCTCCTGGTAAAGCAGGAAGCAATTTTGTGTCACATTTGTAGTGTCATGATGGTTGCCTGTTCTACTAGAACAGGCTCCTGGTATGAAAATCTGAACTTTGTTAGACACACAAAAAAAAGATGCAAGGAAAAAGGGAGGAAAAAAGATGTTTCTGGATGTTTTTGAATGTTTTAGAGCCTAATGTGTAATTTTCCAGTGGCTGTCAGAACGTAGATTTCATACTGAAAGGAACGTTGATTTCATGAAAGTTGCTGAGTGGTGTCTTTTTCTCTGATTCTTTTTCCTTAGTGTTACATTTAAAGACATAGTCCTTGCTGAGAGTCTATTAGGCAATGGTTGGATGCAACAATGACTTCCGGATGGGAGTTGAAGAAGCATTCCGACACAGGATACTTATGTATAATTTATACTTATGTATTTCAATAAATCTAAAACAGGATATTGTTGGGAGAAGTGGGTTTGTGTGCTTATTTGAGAGCAACCCACGTGTGCAAAGGCTAAATTAGCTCCTAGAGTGACACCATTTGGCCAGAAGCTGCTGTGAGAAGACAAACAGGAGGAATGCGGCGATAACAGGATGGTGCAGCAACAACAATAAACACCAGCTTTGACACAGTTCAGACTGCAGATACATGAGGGCGGAGACATTCTTAAGGATTTGTAGGAAACACAAGCAGTCAAATGAAGACAAACTGAATCTGATCAAAACTTCTCCACATTAACAAGAGTTTTTGTTTCCTATTCATGTTCCCATCACACAACATAACATAAAATCCTCCACTTTATTTCTACTTCTGTAACCTTGCTTTACCCATATGGGTTCATCTCATTAACAAAAAATGCATGGCATTATTCCACCTCACTAGATATTCCTCCACCTGTTGTCACCATTGATCGCAATGTCATCAGCAAACATCATAATCCATTAAAGTTTCTTGTCTAACCTCACCTGTCAGCCTGTCCTGTTACATAGCAGGCAAAAAGAGTCTCTGAACTCATCCATATCCACCTCTGTAACACCTACGACACACCTCACCACCGTCTCGCAGCTCTTATGCATGTCCTGCATCACTGATACACTTCTGTGCAACTCAGAGAATTATGTCAGAGTGGCATAAGACATGTGCAAACACCCCACCTCCTTCAAAAAAGTGACACATCAAGACAGTAATTGTAATTTAATGCCGAGAAAGGTCGGCTGAGCAGTGTGTGATGATGTCATCACTCTTTTAAAACTGATTGCAAAGCAAATTATCATTACCATAGAATATCTCCTTATGGGACTTACATTTCTTAACAAAAATATGTTTGAATGGTGAGAGGCTTCCCATAGAAGCCGATATGTTGTGTAGACTTCCCATTGTCACGAGAAACTCCCTGATTTGTCCTGTTAAAGCCCACACACTGCAGCCCAAAATATAGTCTGGTGTCATCCTCAAGTGTCTCCTCCAGAGAGGGGGAACTGTTGCCTCGGCAACAAATATTCCCATCGGTGGAGGAAAGTAATAGATAAACTGCTGTCGATTTTGTAATCTGGCTTCACGATGTCAACAAATCAGGCAAGCTGTTGAGTATGTTCCTGATGGGTGAAACTGTGTGTGTGTGTGTGTGTGTGTGTGTGTGTGTGTGTGTGTGGGCGGGGGGGGTGGGTGAAGAGGACCCCCGATCCACCGGGGACATTATCCGC
>JBAMIG010000012.1:20473605-20510416 GCA_037177335.1 Kiunga ballochi | reverse complement strand
GTTTGCTCTGACTTCCTGCAGATGGTCCAATTTGTCAAGACCAACCAACCAACCAACCAATTAGCTAGCTAGCTAGCAAACTAACTAACAATCAACAAGCCAACCAACCAACCAGACAACTAGCTAACTAGCTAACTAACTAACTAACAATCAAGCAAACAGCCAGCCAGTCACATTGTTTTGTAAACCTATGTAAATGTTACACATGCTGGTTTTTAGGAAAATGTTACAACATCTGGAACAAATAGGCAACAGAGGTCACCGTTTTTAATTTTGTTCCAACAGAAAATATCAGAATTGTAAAGTCACATAGCATTCAGTTTGTTTTATTAATTTAAATGTAGAATATAATCAGCTAAGCAAAGGGAAAACACTAAATGACAACAAATAAAACACTATAATTTATTCAGCCCTGGCAGAAGCTTTGTTTTCCATACAGTAACACATAGTTGTTATTACAAGTCCACTCATTACTGTTTTTATTATTACTGGCTCTGCATATATCAGCCCATCATGTCTGCTCTGCTGTTATTTCAACAGGAGTTTAATTCAGTGGCTGTGTGGGTTGATGCCAGTTTTTTTTTACCTGCTATCTGACATTGACTCAGCAAATGAACTAAATGCAAGAAGGGGAGTAGCGTTGATGGATAGATGCTGGAAAAGCACCGATGGACCCCATAAAAACATATAAAAACACACAGGTAGGCACATTTTAACACATTAGCCATCTGGTTTGAGCTATTTATTTATTATTTGAAAATTAAATCTATGAACAAACACAAAAGCCACAATTTCCAAAGTCACATTACAAATAGGGCTTTAACTGATTACAGACATTCTTGCAATTTATCTTGTGATTAGCATGAACATCCACGGTTTAAGACCTCTGCAATAACACAGTAATAGAGGTCGGAGCAACATCTCCTTATTTTCCCGAAGCCATTCTTTTACGTTAGTCAAAAAGAGCGTGGCAGTAGAATAAGCTAAATTTACTTGCTGAATGGTGCAACAATTTCAGTATGCTAAAAGCCCACATTTTCCATCTAAATCCAGAGTATTACTATGCTGAAGAGGACACATTTGTTAAAAGTGATTTATCTCTTGCTCTGTTACTGTTTTGCACTAGTTTTAAGTATACTTGTGCTTAGTGTGGCAGACAGGCAATGATTTATCCGTTTCTTTCTCCCCTGTTTTGCAGCAATACTACATTACAGGAACTGGGGGAAGCAAATGGATCAACAGTTCATCATGTTTGAATAAATGTCTTCAGGCATCTAGTCCCAGAGAGGACTAAGCTCAAGATAGGACCGCTGTTTACTAATCTTTACAGGTTCAGTTAGAGTCACAGCTAACAAAGCCTCCATTAAAGACATAACAGCAGAAGAAAAATCTGTTAACAACTCTATTTTCCCCTTCTTTACAAGCAGTACATGAGCAGCAGTGTGAATACAAGAGGCTTCTTATTTGTCTGCTTTTATTCGTGTGAACACTGAAGTCAGGATGTCTGCTTTTAGCTTGCTGCTGCAGGCTGATTAGCTTTGACAGACTGCCTCTCAGACCCACCACAAACACATGCAGTTAAGAAACCAGGCAGCATTTTCAAAGCAAGAAAGTTAGTCCATGAAATCTTGACGAGTCCCTGACCAGATGTTGGTTCAATTAACAGGGAAACAGGGGAATTAAACTAACCTAAAATTCCCACAACACCCCGAAGTCTCCTAAAGGGTTTTGTTTGATCCTACAAAGTAAATCACTATCTTTTGCATTTTTACAGTAACAGGAACTAAAGTGTGTTACAATTTTTTATATTGATCATGAATTATCAGAATTACAGCATGATCTCAAGCACTGAAATAAAATAAACAGGCATGTGCGTGTCTTACCCGTTCTTTTCACCGCTTATAACACTGATTGCTTCAATCACAAGTTAGCAGGTTAGGTTTACGTACATTAGGGATTTAATGCTATGTGTGTGTTCCATATTTGGCTGACACCCCAAATGTTTAAATTAGGCAACCGGGAAAATACCATCACTGGTCCAGTCATGTATTTTATCCTCAATTGCAATAAAACTTGCACAGAATCCACTCACACAAAAGCTATAACTAATACTATAGGGCTACTTTTAGAAGCAGACCTGCAGCCCTGTTTGCTGGTGGAAAAGGCTGGATTTAAACATTTAATCGTGGTTCTTAAACCACTGAAATGCTACAGTGTCCCCAGCACTCCTATCTTACAGCTAGAGGGTTATGAAAACACATGTATGAAACGTTAAAGATTTGGTTTGAGGTTCAGTTAGTCGCCTTAACAACAGATGTCTGGACTTTCAGCAAATAAATGTTACATCATCGTCACAGCCCACTATGTTATAAAGGAAAAAAAAAACATTAGATACAAAAAAATAACAATATTTTTGCTCAACTTGACTGAGAAAAAGATTCTTATGTTTATATTGTACATAAATTATTCAGTGCCCAAAGCGCCCTTATATGTAACCCATCTGTGGAAATAAGGTTTAAAACCAATGATCACAGACTGGATTAGTCTTTAAAAAAGGCATTAGTCTCTATGCTTTAGTTTTTTTTATTGAATTATGGTCCTGAAATCTAAAATCAAATCCAGGATATGGAGAATTGTGACACCACTAATGAGAACTGAATCCAAACAAGGTAGTTTTGTATTTCCTAGAAAACATTTAGATTTAACATAACATGAAATGGCTGAACAGTGTGAGCTGACTTAAGAGGCAAGTACACCTAGTCTACTGTGTTATGCTTGTGAATGGGTCATTTCTCAATCTGCGACTATTGTTACCTATCGGAATAATTACCAGGTGTCGGATTAAGCAGACAGTTGTGACTGCAAGCCAATTATGAGCAGTGTGTATGGTAATTTATACACACTGCCTTCAAATATGAACTTAAACAATTCAAATCTGTCGCTGTCTTTTATAGGAATCTTTTCACTGATAAACATACAGTAATGCCCGCCGATATTTGTGTTATTTTACTCAACCGCTAAGCAGTAATGAAAAAACAGGCATGCTAATGTGAGGGGAATCTAAAAAGGAAATTATTAAGCAAAGTAAAGCTGGATCTGTCAGTCCTGTCTTACTATATCAGGTCGAATTACATCTTTTTCCATAACTTCAACGTAGTGCATTAAGCAGTGTCTCCTACAGACACTGCTTTGTTATAAGCAGGTGAATAATTCTGTGCTAACAATGTGGTTGCCATGAATGGCTGGGTACAATCAGATAGAGGGAAAGGTGGTCTACCTGTGTGACACAAAAGACACCAACAGATTATAAGGGCTGTGAGCTATGAAAGGAGCTATAAAAGGCTCCAGTGGCAACACTAGGAGATAAAAATACCAAAAAAGAAACATGGTATGATCATTACGCTCCTCCTCAACAGAAAGAATACAGCAATTATAAAAAGAAAGTGGAATACGTTAGAGTGCTATTTTAAGATCACATCTAGGGGATGACACATACTGCTGTGTAAGTCAGTAAGAGTGATGCATTAATGCATTGCTATTAAGAAAATGTAAACTATAAAACTAGCCAGATGTTCAGATTGTTTACCAAACATCCAAACCAGCACATTTAGCTTGTGTTTGCTAGCAAGCACTCCCCCACAATCTGTGTTTTCACCCTCACTTCCCTCTGCTCTGACAAGCTTTCACTTGTACTGGCTTTGAACAGTCGCATCATTGTGCCTTCTACTGCAAACAATGCCAGCTGTTTTGCTTAAGGGGGTCAGAAACACACATTTCCCCACTTTGGCCCCTCTGTCAGATGTGGACTCCTGTCATGAATCTGACTGTAAAGTCAGCAGACTCAGCAAGACTGATTAACGACTTGTAGTCAAACGTGTAGCATACCGGAGCAAGTGGAAATAGAACTTCCTGCCTGCACTTAAACTAAGACATTGATAGTCTTGTACCTGAAGTAATCGTTCGCCATTGTGATCCAAAACTATGCACTTTTTATGTCTTTTACAGAAAATGGAAGTGACTGTAAAACAAAAAGGAAAGACTGCTCCTGTTTTGAAAGTCCCAGCCTGAAGCTACAGTCTTGGCAAAGCCTCCAAAGGTTTGTGACCCTTATCTTCATACCTTCATTTCTAGGGTTCATAAATGATAAAGCGATGTCACAGGTCACTAAATGACTGGGGCTATTTGAATAAAAGCTTTTCTTTGACAGTAAAAACCTGACTTTTGCTTTATAACTTCATAACAATATGTGTGTGCGTGTGTGTGTGTGTGTGTGTGTGTGTGTGTGTGTGTGTGTGTGGGGGGGGGGTATTCATAAGAAGTCAAAGAGTACAAAATGCACAGATATGAATCATGAATTTCCAACTAAATATAGCTGTTCAGTATCAGCTGAGGACCATGTGATACCTTTATTGCTGACTGGGCTGATTTACTAACCATACAGCAGGCGACCAGCAAACTCACTGACAAGCATATTGATTGATTCGGCTGGCTTTCTGATTGAATGTATTGCCAACAAATGATTGCTCTGTAGTTGTGGGGGGGCACCAGAGATCATGTGTGCATTTATACGCAGCACCCAGTTTGGTGCAGCCCGCCAGGGAGCCTAACCGTTTCCCACCTCTCGTATTATTGTGCAAATTGAAACACCAAGGAGAGCCACTCACACAGACCCACACACACATCAGGACAACAAGCAGTGTGTGTTAAGGACGGGTTTGATTGGTAGAGTGTGCAGGGGATTTGGGGGGGGGTATTTGCCTCACTGCCAATGTCTTAGCAACTTGGAAGGGGAAATATGATTATAGCAGGGGAATTGTTTTATCAACAGCTGGAGAAAATGAATGAAAAAAGAAGGATTTATGGTTCCGGGGAACAGTTTAGACGGAAGGTGGAATATGACACTGTGAACTATTTCTAAATCTATTTTTCTTTTATAACCCTCTATCTTCCTTACTGCTACTTCTTTTACACCAGTGGTACACTGATCTGACGGCGGTCCGTGGGGAAGGCCAGCTGGAGGAGAGGGAAGGTATTCATTCCCTCAATGCGTCTCATTAATGAGCTGATAACAAAGCGTCTGGGAAGCGGTGTGATCTCATTTGACTCTGTGTTGGGGGCAAGTGATGGATGCTCACCTCCTGCATAGCTGCAGATAAACTAACAGTGCTCATCCTGTCTGCCTGCTGAGATCTCTGAGACGTAGGAATCCAAAGCGAAATGCATCTCTGGCTTGCAAAGCTATCTAAGGATTGTTTTTGTTTCTGTTTTAATACATTGAAGGAAAAACATGCCAGTGAGATAAATTTTTTGCAAAGTAGTAAGTGTCACTGAGCAGTAGTTAGTCTCTAAAAACGTCTGAATTATGGCTTCTGTGCCTCTTGAAACTGATTTAAAGCTGATTAACTATAATGCGGAACTTCCTAGGCTGAGTAAGATCTATACCAAAACAAATGCGACATATTTTGAGCAGTATATGAATATAGTTATCCAGTGTTATCATGTACAATGAGGTCTGTATCCAGTCCTCACAGATTATATCCTCTGACATTTCCTCTACAGATAATATGAAGCATTTAGGTGATGAGTAGCACACAACTCCCACAAAACCCATTCTAAGATCAGCAATGATTTTCATTTCACTCAATTCAAATCCAATACAGATATTTAACAACCTTAACACCCAATCTAAGGAAAAACGGGACAGAAACATTCAAATTTTCAGAAATGCTTTCAGATATTCACCATGGTGCAGGAGACCAGTATTATATGGTGAATAATAGGCTTTTAAATAGATTTTTTCACCATATAGTGACGCAAAATCTCTCAGAAACAGTATCAAATATGCTAGGTTTGGTCATAAGGGATTAAAGTTTGTCACACTTTATGGTCCGGCCCAGAATCCCCACCCTATGAATCCTGGTTGAGCCTCAGTTGGCCTTCCATTCACAGCACTGGTTTCCTGTTCATCCACATCTTGACAGTGGGAAAATGGAAAAAAAATCCATCGGAAATAAAGGTGTAGTCAACTTTTGTCCAAATAAACCAGAGAATATATTTTAATTTGGTTTTAAACAAAAGCAAAAGTTTGCATTGCATATTTGGTTTATATATTTCCACATTTTTCAGCTATTTTTTCCCAGTAAAGTCACAAAACCTCCCAATGTCAGTGTTATTTCACTAACGTGCAACAATACAAATACTGCTTTATAACACTGAGCATCTTGTTTTAGGTAATGACGTTGTCTTTCAGCTACACTGGCTGAAGTGGCTGCTAAGCTCGAAGCAGAGATGTAGAATGCAAACAGTAGCATGACAGAGTTCTGTTTATGCTCTCTCACTCTCACACGCCGCCTGTTTTCTTTATTGACTCATCCACTGGCCTTGTGCTCAAGCTCTGAGTGTGTGTTTGTTCATGTGTGTCAGTGTGTATAATTCTGATCTCATGCCATGCCTTTGGTGAAGCCCTGCTGGTGTTAAGGTGCGTGTCCTCGTTTCAGAAGCACCGTCAAAGTGGACCCTAGGAAATGAGCTGCGTGGCCTGTTTGCAAAATAAAAAAATTCTTAAAAAGAAACATAAAAATGAGGGGGTGCATTTTCTAGCCTTTGATCTGTGTGTGAGCAACCTGCAGATTAAAAAGATGGGGATACATGTCCCCTTTGGAAAGAGATAGGAGGAAAGTCTGATTATAGCTCTCTGGCAGATCTGATCACTCAGGGCGACAAAGCTTAATGTGTCCTTGCAAATCTTCCTGCCGTGGCTTTGTTACATGTGCCTCATTATATCTCCTATTATATTCCAAACACATTATTCTTGTTTGCTATGCTGAGCACATGACACTACTGACTTTCATAGACAGTCTCAAGATTTTTAGAGTGACTGAGTTTGTATCAAGTCAGAACACTGCAGTAAAACGCCGCTCATGCCCTCAACAAGAACACACACACACACACACACAATGAACTTTGATTACAGCTCTTATAGCTGATAAATGTTTAGGAGAACCATATTCCTTATACTCTTTTTCCATTTTCTTTAAGCAAATTACATAAAGTATTGCTTCTTATGTTATGCTGTGGAATATCCAGATTATAAGGGTCCAAGCCATGTTTTTTTTTTTATTTAGAATTATTCTCAGCATTTTGGGGGCAAATATCACCCCTTAAACACCCATAAAAGGTTATGAAACTAAGCTTACTCGAGCATACAAATCTGAAAAATGTAGTATTTTGGTGTTTTTCTGAACGTTTGGGCAAAATTTCAGAACAGCGCCACCTATTTTAAAATTCCCAGAACTGCCTGCCACCAAGCTTTATGAAATTTTCTACACTTGTTTTACATGATGGGGCAAACTATAAAGCCTCAGGGATTATCTAACCAGGATAACCATCTCTGGTCCCTAAGAGCCACAGTCCAGCAGGTTTCCCATGCATCCCTGGTCTATCCCAGCTGAGCCAAATTATTTAGTCATTATGCTGAGCTTCTTTGGCTTTTTAATCCATATAATGGAAGCCAGGTGTCTTGGAACAGGGAGGAATCAAATATTTTCAAAACAGCAACCCTCGAGGACCAACTTTGGGCACCCTGGGTCAAAGTCAAACAGGAAGTCAGCCATTTTTAAGTCAAAATTGCCATTTTGGCATCACATTTGAACAAACTCGTCCAAAGGCTTTTATGCCACTGGCACCAAAATTGGTCAGGATGCTCAAGAAGCATGTGTGATTAAAAATAGTTGAAATCTTTCAAGAGAAGATTTTGTTTATGAAGGGCAGGGCCTCAAAGTTTGACATCTCACCATGTAAAACAAAACTGATTTAACTCTAACATAAAACAAAACTCCAGAATAGTTACCATGGTGAATGATGGGCCCGACGCCATGAAACAGGAAGTCTCTATCACACTTTGCACCTTTTACACGAATGATGACAGTGAACTGTGGTGAATGAAAATATCCCGAACAATCAATAAAGCTCCACAGCACCTCTCGCTCATTTTTTAATCTATCAGCCCTGCCCACTACATGGGCCAACATAGATCAAATTCAGCACGCTGGTAGAACATTGTGTCTGTGTTTGGACAAACTAGTCCGAGGGGATTTATGTGATTTACTCGAAACTCGGTGGGAAATTTCCTGACAAATTGAAGAAACACTGTTCAAATCTTCCTAATAGGACAAACTGTATTACTATAGACGAGCCCTGAACACTGCGTACACCCCATGAAAGACAGTTTGCTCATATCTGCATTGAAATACAAGAGATCTGCCCTAAATTGACATGATTCATACTTCACACATTACTCCATGCCAAGTCAAATAACAAAAAAAGGGGGGCAGGGGGCACAGACCCATTGGATGCAGCTTTAATGTCATCTTGTTTTCAGTGTCAGCCAACAAAATCAACAGAATTGAATCATTGCAGCTACGTGTTGACAGCATGAATCATCTTCTACTTACTGACACACCTCATTCTTCATGCAATAGATGACTTCAGTCACTCAGCTCCTTCTAAGCTCCTCACTCCATTAAAGTACAGTGATTTTCTTTAATATGGATGTTAAATATGTCACTAGTTTCCCCTGGAATGTAATCACTAACCTAGAAACAAAGAAAGGTTCTAGGCAAGTCAAAAGCTCACTGTTTACAGACACACAGAGGGAGATAATGGGTCTGCATGTTAAATTTTTTTTCACAGAAGAAACAGAAAAATCTCATTCCAATAATAATAAATCATTAAAACTTAAAGTAATCCTATCAGTGGAGTTTAGGATCACACACAGAAACTCAGGAGCAGGCTCCAGCATTGCCGCTTCACACCTGCTTAGACATTGGGTATGGAAAAGGAATGAATGAAGCATTTAATTTTTTCTTTACACTGTAAAACTGCTGGCCAGGTATCACCACAAGATACTTTCACTCCTCTGCGCTGCAAAGAATGAGCACTGCAGATGTTGTGCTGGATTATCACACAATGTAAGCTTTCAGCAATATTGATTTATGACCAGACTTTCAGACAGATACAGTCCTGTTAATAAAATATAGCATGGGAGCAATGCAGCATAGCAGACTTAGAAAGATCATTGCTTTTTAATAGTAAAAACACAAAATATACTATTTATTTTTTATCGTATCATTTTATTTGAATAAAATAAATAAATGTTTTTTTTTATATATAAAAAAAGGATGCTGGTTTAAAAAAAGATATACCATTGGCTAGCAAAGCCAGGGAATCACTCATATACATTGACAAACTGTTGTCACTTACTTTACTGTATGTCAGCTGTGATTAATACCTCACAGACTCCACCTGGAAAGCAATGATTCAGTCTCTGCAAGCAAAGTGTGGATGAGCGACAGAGTGCTTCACTTTGACAGGAAAACGAAGTGTGGCAGCTCACCCCCTTGTCAGGCAAATATCATCCAGACAGTGAATGGAGCAGAAGTGGCAGTGGGAAAGAGAGAAATTCCACATTGCATAACCAGCCTCTTATCTAAGCTCTATTATCTTGGCCATGGCTTGTTCTATGGCTGCCAAAGCTATCAAACCAAACACTGAAGTAGCCATCCTTATTTGGCCTTGCCTGCACCCACACAGACACGCAGAAAATGCTGCGAATACGAACAACACACCAACAGATGATGCTTAACGTAGCACTGCATTATAATTCAGAAAGGAAGCCGAGTGTGGAGCAACTGTTGTCGGCATCACTTGGCCTATGAAGACTACTGTATTCCCCTCAGAGCTGATATCGGTAATGTGTTGGTTGCAAAGGAGCATGTCGACAACTGTGAACGCTAATTACTTTCACACCAAGAGTGAGCTAATAAGAAAACAGAAGACTCATGCAATGTCACGACTGTGTGAGTCACGCCTTCAAAATGAAGCCCTGCTTCAAAACATGACCACATGGACTGGAGGATGATTTGCAATCTCCGTGTTGTTTTTGATGACCTGAGATATCTGCCGGCACATTGCAGCATCATCCTTTGGCCCGTGAAAGATTTCAGCTGTGTTATCTAAACTGGTGTAGATATTTTTTTTTAGCAGTAGCTTAATTTAGTGTCTGTATATCCAGGGTGTATATTCCCCACCCCCTCAAACCATGATATCTAATCCTAATAGAGCACATTTGCATCTGTTTTGTAAGTATTATAGCACTTTCTCTGTGTGATTAAGGGCTTACGTTATCTTGCATACTTGGATAGTAGTAGGTAACTTAGTCTGGATTCATATTTTTACAGGTTGTTTACAACAATCATTTCAGAGCAAAGAATGTGATGCTTATTTTCAGCACTTGATCAGAATGGTTAGCCACACATATTTTCAGGGCATGCCAACCTCTAATTAGCTGTCTTTCAAACACAACACCAAAGCATCTGGGAATCAATGTGTGGAGGTGTGTTTTTTACTTATTAGTCATTCCTGCTTTAGACTGCAGTCAGGGCCTTTTAGTTTGGAGAAGCCAAAGACAGGCAAGATAAGCTCTTTCAGGGAGGAACCATATGTAGAGTAAAAGCAAGTTTATTCATATATCATTTTTCATCTACCAGAATCTTCAAAGGGCTTTGCATCAATAATCAAAAGCGTCACAGCAGAGTGCATGAGAAGCATTAAAAAGAACATTTAATACAAAATAATCAAAATAGATTTAATTAAAAACAACTAAAACCTCTAAAGTTTGAAAGAGCTTTCAGAATACTTTATAGGATATATAACTAGGGATGTATCTTTCCCGGCCAGGTGACTCAAACAGGTATGATCCATCCTACAGCTTGCTCTGGGTTTTTAAACTCTGGGCCTCTCTTCACCCAGAGACACCTTGGCAATCTTTCTGTGGCATCTGTAATTAATTCATGACCAAGTCCAAAATCCCTAGCTTGGTCCGAGACTCGACAGCAAGACCCTCTTGCAAAGCCCTGACGTGTGACCTTGATAGGCTCACAGTAGGTAACCCAACCCTGCTTCTTGCACTCTTCTGTCAGCTCCTAATTGACCCTTTTCTGCTCTTGAGTTTCATCTATGTGTCTTCTCTGGATACAGTGAGTTCTCCTGTGATCACCTGTATGCTGATGCTGTCCACAGCTCTGTATAGATTTTCCACTGCATTGCTTCTGACTAGATTGTTATTCACTGAATGCCGATGTAGCGATACGATGGAATTTTTTGCTATGCAGTGCAGGTAGCAGTGCCATTTACTGTAGCTGGACCATATTATGCAGCTTAGTTCATGTGCAAACAAACCTTAAACATTACACATGATGTGCCACTGAGTTTGGTTTTATTTAAAGGTGGTTATGTTGAATGACACTATTGCAAAAACAGACCATCATGGCTTGTAACTCTAGATCTTCACTAGCAGAAAACACTTACTTACACTGAATTACTCTTCTTTCAACCTCTTTGTCAATTTATTCCTTCCTTTTAGTAACTATCCATATTGGTTTGCAGGACATTTTGGATAAAATGACTATTAATATGTCACCACATACAAATGCAACTCAGTGAGACCAGTCAACAGACTTTTGTGCCAGGACTCCAAGGCTGGAAAAAATGACCTGCTCTCACAAGCAAGCAAAATGTAGAAAGGGGATTCAAGTAGTGTGAAAGCAGAAGCAAGCCAGGCTTTTAGAGCGCTCTCTTTGCTCTACATCGGCAAAGGACACGCTTAAAAAGGAAAGCATCCATTTCTTAATGAGCCACTTAAAAAGTGCCTTCTCTATTTAGGTTTCATTGTATTTATTGCAAATCTTTTACAGCCCTCATCTGATTGTAATTCATCTAAAGTGTTTGTGGCAAAGCACCACTTTATAAATCTATAAAGACTGATGTGAAGTTATTACCAAATCATTTGTTTTTTTTTCCCTCGCCAAAATAAAATGTGTCTTCTTACATTGTTTGATAACATGTAAAAATCTAGCAGGCAGGGAATTGGAGAGGGGTCAAATCAGCAGCAGATAATTACCGGGGAAACCTTCAAACGGTGTAGCTCCTAATCCATAGCAGGCTCAGAGACAGCATCTTAATCACAGCATAATTACATCCTGTCATTCACCGCAATGAAAACACTGAGACAGGAAGATGGAAGAAGGCTCAGGACGACAGGCAGGAAATGGATATATATATATATATATATATATATATGCATGCAATGAGCTGCACGCGTGCATTTACGTGTCACTATGTTTTAACGGCTTCTTGTTTCAGCAGCACCTGAAAACAAAGAGGGTTTTAATTCGTAAGCGTTAAATAAGCCATAATCCAACAAACAAAAACCATCTAATAATTGTGTATTATTATTTCACTTTTCTCTGTTTGTAATCCCTAAAAAGGATATCTAATGCTGAAACAGTGAGATACTTAAAGCTGGGGCCAAATACAATCATCTCATCCATTCATGCACCTACACATTATCAATACCCCTTTTTTCAAGCATAGCTTAAGCCTATTCTAGCAATCACTGGGCGATTGGTCGACTTTATAAAATTACAGTGGATTCCCATGCAACAAACACTTTGTGTGCATCCTTTAAGTCTAAAAACTGTGTCATGCAGAAGCTGAATTCTCTGTATCTGTATGCATGTTGGCAGCTAGCTCAGTGTGTTCATTGCTGCTATGTTGTGTAATAACCAACCGCTGAACTAAAGAAGAGCAAGAAACTGCCAGCAGGAATGTACAGTTAACTTCATTGTCTGCATTTATGTGTGGGCGTTTGATTCAAACACAAGAACACACAAAACAGTGTAACACAGGTTGTTTGGGGCCTCTAGTTTCACACACAGATGTGAAAAAGGTCGGTCATTTCTAAGATTTTAAGTTATAGGACTTAATAAAAAATGAGCTGGTTTTTACCTGATGGTAATAAATTAACACCAACCTATAAAAAGTTACCCTGGGCCATTAATTATTTAATTTAAACTACACCAAAATACAGAAGCTATGTGTAAAAAATCAGGACATCCTTAGTAATTCTACAGGAATAAAGCGGGTATGTAGCAGCCAGGTGCTGCTAATTAAATGCACATAATCAACTGATTGTCCACAGGTGTGAGCGCTTCTATAAAAGCGGAGAGATTTAGCACTTTGCCAGTTTGGAACATTTAGGTAGGTGCTAAGAGGGGAAGGCATTAGCCGCTGTCAGACAGAAGCAGTTGTTGCTTCTGGGAGGAGTCAGAAAGCTTTTACAGAGAGGAAGACTATGTACGAGTGGAAAACATTCAGTACCACTGCCAATCTTTTCTGCCAGTCTCTACAAGTTCAACACAAGGCAAACCATGCAGGGCTTAGAAAAGCTGTAAAAAAACAAACAAACAATCGCTACATCTTCTGATCATATGCACAATCAGAGAAAAAAACTAACAAGTTTGACCTGTTTGGATGGGCTGCCAAGTTCTTCTCACAAAGATTATGACAGCCTGGCTTATGTTTGCAAAGGTGCATCTGAAAAGAAGCATGACCTTTGGAACAATCTCCTTTTTGATAAACAAAAACAAAGTAAAGATATGCCATTATTATTGCATCACATTTGGAAAAAGAAAAAAAAAACCTGAGCACAAAATGTTCATAGCAATGGTCAACAATGACAATAGATGGGGGATGACTTGGGCTTGTGCTGCAGCTGTAGCACGTGGACCACTTTGCGGTCACTGAGTTGATCATAAACTCTGCTGCGCAGTATTTAAGAGTCCAGTTTTAAGCTTTCTGACAGCATCTGACTCAGAAGAGCAACATAATAATGACCCATGAAGATGGCAGCAAATCTGCAGCCGAGAGAGTGAAAAAGAAAATAACCAAAATGTTGCAATGGCTCACTCAAAGCCAGACCATAACCCAACAGAAAAACTGTAATGGCCCTTAAATACTGCCATGCATAGATGCATGTCTGCAATCAGCAAGGAACTCATACAAAACTGAGCCCAAACTCCTCTACAGTAATTTCAGGCTGACAATGTCATACAGAAAATGATTACTTCAGTTTACTGTTGCTAAACATAGCTCCCAAGCTACAAAAATAAATAAAGCTGTGTCTCACGGAGAAAAGATCTAAGAAGAAGGTCAAAATCTCCTCTTAAATGATCCCTTATCTTCGCTCAGGTAAGTGTTTTGTTTTAGTGAAAGCTAACAGTTGAGAAGTTTGACTCTTAATTTGAAAAGTAATCGCAGGAAAATGTATTCATACGCTTCAAACCGTAAACACATGGTAGCAAAAGCACATCAATGCCTAACTTTGGTAGAATATATTCATATTGGAACATTGACTCTTTAAAAACCATAAAAACTCATCATTTACTTTAGATCTGAAATTATGCATAAAAAGGATAATTTCCTATGAATTCTTCCAATAATTTCTTCTCATTCGAATGGTGAAATTGGATTGGATTCAGATCCTTAAAATGCGGGTTTTCCCAACAGAAATAAAGCACCAAATCAGGTACTGTCATTTTAAATCAACATTTAATAGACAAAGCAGATAATCCATAAAATTACTTTCATATTGTTTAAGCTACACAAGACGTTTCCTTTTTTTTGTCCCCTTTGCTTCCATTAAATTTCCATATTTGACATTAAGGACTGTTTGCTGTAAGTGACAGTCATTGCTCCAGATCTAAATTATCACACATCCTAGAACTTTCTTCGGGTGGATATATTTAGGTCACCGGTTGATTGCTTGAACAGATGGACAGCGGAGCTTCAATGCTGAGTGTGTGTCTGTGAGAGAAAGGGAAGGTTTGTCGGAGTGATCGTGCATTTATAAACCACGCTGTTGCCTACAGGGTCTGACAGTAAGGAGGGAGCCAGAGCCTGGGGACATCCCACCGGCATTAAGAAAGCGCTCTCCGTGGGACGTGTCAGCCAATGAGCAGCGGAGCCTCAGGGGGCTGCCTTGTTAATTAAAGCCCGAGTTGTTTGTCAGAGTCGGCATATGATGCACGGCACTATCACTGTTGAGGGAGAGCGAAAAACACCAAGCAAGATTGCTGCAACCCCTGCAACAAATTTGCTGCCTCACCATGGAGGAAAGACATCTTATTGGAGCTGTGGCTTCAGCTGTCAGTATCGCTTTGCCTTGTGTAACTGACATTGCAATCACTGCGCTGACCATGAGGGAATATGGTGAAATAAGGTTTTTTTTTTAGACCGTTTCAGAAATCATGTAACCCATTCATCTTGAGACGGTTTCAGATGAAGCTTGCAGGGTATCAGTGCATCCCAGCACGGATGCAGCCAGGTCGGCATGCCTATTATCCTTGTAGAGCCACATTCTTACTTGAGCTCTCATCTTTTGAGAGTAAGCCGAAGTAATGATGGATAATAGCCGACAAGTGTTTTTTATCTGAGTGCTAACAATAATGGTGCTATTTAGGTACAAATCTTTCTAACCGCTGCTCCAATTGAGGAGTTTATCACAGCACCTAAAATGTATCAACACCTACTTACGAGTAGATACATGCACCAGCAGCCAACAGGCAGAGAAAGTGACACGGCAACTTGAAGCTTTTCTAATAAATACTGACAGGTTCTCCTTAATTTCCCCACAAAACTCAATAGAGCTGAGTCTGTACCAAGAGCAGATGATAAGTGTGTCAAACTGCAGGAAAACATATTCAGAAAAGAGCAAACAAGACATCCCTGGTTAAAAAAAACAAAGAATAAAACAGACTCCGGAACCCATCAGCGACTTTGATATATGAGCTCATGCTTTGGCCAAATTCTCTGACATATTGGTCTCCTGCCACGGGCGCTGCTGTAATATCACTAAATCAACTAAACCTAAATCCCCATTAGAGTGATTTTAAAAACTCACGCTGCGGAATGAAAAACCCAAACAAATCTGTAAATTCATGTTAAAGCAGATGAACAGAAGGATTGTGGATTAACAGGAGAGGATTTTTCACTCTAAAGTCACTTACACAGCAAACGGAGCAAATCAAACATCTTATTAATGCTGTGACAGATGGATAACTGTGTCATTTTATTATCTGCTCACTTCTTCGATACCCACAGGGAGAGTTCTGGAGCTGATAATTGTTTTACCGCAGTGCTGACAGGTAAAAATGAAACTTCTACACACAGAAAACTGAGCTTTAAGATCCACATGTGATCATTTAGATGTAGCCTGTTGTTAGAATGGGCAGCTAAGCATTTCCTACCACTGCAAATGGATTTTCTTTCTCTTGTTGAAGCTTAAAGTAGGAAACACTATGAATCCTAATCCAAACCATGCAAAACATTTTTTTTCCAATCATGATAAGGTGGCTGTGACAAAGGAAACATGGCAGTCCATGCACAGATTTGCCCAGGTAGGCAAGCGGCGAGTAACAAGGGATTCAAAGCAAACAAACACAGCGTAAACATATGATAGCAAATTGCTTTCGGCTTGTTTTGGGGAGCAGGCGAGACCTCTGCACAGCTTAAACCGTCATAATGAGAACTTGATCCCATCAGCGCAGACCTGGAATAACTACAACACAACTTACTGAAGGCTTTTAAAGTCTAATTGCTCTGGTGGAAGTCCACAACCTCGGGTTAGGAACAGACAATGGTAGAAAATTCCTTCCAAAAAATGACTCTAACCCACAGGGTAACATGGAATTTAATGAAACCTTTTTTTTTTTTTTATTAATCTTGCTTTGGATGGATGAAAACAGATTAATTAGATTATAAATGTTGGTAAATAATGGCACATTAAGAGGATACCAGAGAGATAATGATGTACAGCCTGACGTGGACACAACAGCACTGGCCATCAGTCACTTCAAAGAGGTTAAGAAGACCACATGCCAGCTCCTTTTGAGGCTGTGCTGGGTTAACGGAGCATGATGCAATAGGTCAGAGCTATTCACCGACTGCTGCGTCCTCCTCATAATTGATGAGTAATTAGCACAGGTAGTGCAGGTCATGAGCTCCACTCAAGCATATAGTAAGTAGAAGAAAGCATGAGTCATTGCCAATGATGCCATATTACCAGCAGGTACTTTTAAAGGGGCTATTTTATCCACAACGGTTGGACTCACTAACTAGAAACAAATGTTACCTTTAGCTGTCATCTAATAAGAAATAATATGAACTAAATATTAAGTTAGCACTCTTACACTGTTCCCTGCATGCACTGAAATCAACAATTGTGCACCTTTCTTCTTAAAATTGCACCCAATTCACCAACATCCTTTAACAAGCTAAGTCTATTTGCATGCAAATCAGACCAATTACGAGCAAGTAGCTGGCATGCCAGTATCATTTCACATAGAGCCATATCATGCCTCATTTGCTTAGCCTTGAAACATGAGCTTCTATGTATAACACACTGCTATTCTCTGTGTTCACTCAACACAGATGCGGGACTTAACTAAGAAAACTGTTAGCGCTGGTAAATGTGTAAAACAAATGTTGGATGATAATTATCTAGCTTCTCAAGAGAAAGAATGGATCGTTTTTATTATGATAAGGCATGCAGAAGAAACCTATTTAGAGAAACAAGTCTTAGAGATGCACAACTTATTAACTGAAATGACCACTAACTGCATCATAACACCCTTTGAGAATAATGCAACTAGTAATTAGGATAGATTGAGTTGACAGCAGTGGAGATGCCAGCATACTGGCAGAGAAAAACAGTGAGAAGTGCTTTTCTGCTATGATATCTTAAAGTCTTCCACAGTCAGCAGCTAACACAAAGTGGCACCCATGCAGCACAGAGGGTAGAAATACATATGCGACATCAGTTACGGGAATCAAGAAGACGGGGAAGACGGTTTACACATCTTTGATGAGATGTAAGTGTTTTCAAAGGGGCAAACTGCTTTTGCCAAACTTTGGTACCATTTTGTGGAAGGTTTCCACTTTTTATTTGTCATTTTTCTGCCTAAATCAGGTGTTTTTTCCTTCAAAGTTTTTAATCCACATCGGCTCTTTAGTAACAGACGGAAATTTGTTCGCACACTTGGAGCAACGGAGTGCATTTCTAAGCTCTATGTGTGTGAATCATCCTGACAGGGTGGATGACTGGTTTATTTTACAGGCAATAAATCTGCATTCCAAAGTTATCCTGACTAAGCACTATGTAGGAGGCAGGAGTCAGTCATGACTGGTAATTACCACCGCTATACGCTTACATTGGGAGGTTGGGATTGAATATATAATCCAAGGACTTCTAAATGAGCTTCTTACAGAGGAGGCATTAGCTGTGTTTGTTGAAGGCAATGATTTATATCAACAGCAACGAGATTCCCAGAATAACCCAGTGGGGGAATCAAGCTTGTCTCCTTTGTCAGTCTGCCTGTTTCTGTTCCACGGGGGAGCAATGTTTTACTTGTCATGTGAAACATAATGAAATAAAGGAGATAAATAAAAGAGGAGGTCACAAGGGAACCTCCTTTCTGCCTGACATCCAACATACCACAGAGTAATGACAGGAACAGACTTATCAGCATGTGGCGTATCAGCCTGTAGCAGATGAATGGTGCAGTAGGCAGTTTATCAAAGGGCAAAATGTCAAGAGCACACTGATTACTCACAGTGATTCAGAACAGGAGACAACACAAACCAGAGCTATAAGCGACTCAACAGCACCTGTTTATTTTTCCTCAACAGAGCATATGCTGCTGATGATCAACTTCTCAGCCACGAAACTTGTAAAGAGTAAGTAATCAGGCTGTGTGCTGCATGGCTGCCAAACATTTTCATGACAAGGACTTAAAGCAGACACAACACAGACTTGGCACCTCTGTAACATAAACAAATATGAGCCTGCACAGCTGTCAGCGGCCTTGGGAGATGGGAATTAAAGCAATCACTGATCAGAAACACCTTGGGGTTCATATTATCAGATGCTTATAAGTGTCTTCTATGTCATTTTGATCATCTCAAGTAAATTGATCCATTTTAACAGTCCCCTCGTGGCCTCTTTGATACTTAATGTCAGCCAAATGTTAGAAGGAATTGCCTAGTTGTCTCTTACCTCCAAACAGTCCAGAGTGATGAAACTGGTAATGGCAAATCCATCAATGATATCCTCCTCCTGCGAGCTGGACTCCCGTCTCTTCCGCCGAGGCGGGCGCGGGGCTCTGGCTGCGGGCGCGGGGTGCGGAGCCTTTTTACCGGCCAGGGACGCCGTATCCCTCCCCGGACTGTGTCCCTCCCTGTCGGAGCAGGAGGAGTTAGGGTCGGGGCTGCGGGCTTCTCTGCTCCCTGTTTCCCGCAACCTCCGCACCCTCTCCCGCTTGGACCGGCATCTCCGACCCTGCTTCAATTTCCTATCCATGTTGTTGCAAACAGATGCAGTGTCAAGAAAAAAAAAAAAAAAGACTATCAAAAATCTCAAAAAGAAAGAGAATATAACTCCACAGGACGTGCACGCCCACACGCTCGCTGCACCGTGTAATAACAAATATCACACACTGGACAAGAGAATTACAGGCTGCGCTATAACGCAAAGATAGCGCTGCGTGTGAGTGTGTTTGTGTGCGCGCGCGCGTGTGTAAATAGCGACGCAAATACAGCCTTTAAACACTCAGTGACCTTGAGTATAAACCTCTCAAATCTCCATTACGATAAGCAAATGTTCAAGTATCCCGCACTGGCGGCAGACACGGAGCCAAGCGGCGCGGATCCGCACGTTATTCTGTCACGAATCTGCGCCGTATCGACGCGGTATCCGTTAAAGCAGGTGCAAAACGGCGAAACAGTTCAAATCCGCACATTACGCTCGTTTTGCAACTTTTGTTGCACGGGGAATAATAAGAAGCGATGTGAAAGCCTAAGCACGCAGCATGCCGCAGACAGCGCACAGAAACCATGTCGCTGGCCGTTGTTGTTTTCCACCACCCCAATCCATGATCCAAATGCTGTCAAACACGGGGCTCGGGATCCTATCCGTCCGAAACAAAACGGACGTGAGAGTACGTATCGATCTGGACTGTCGGTTGAGTAAATAATCCTGCAGGAAACGGGTGGACTTTTTAAGCTGTATTCCTCTCTGGTCTGGAGCAAAGGATCCCAAGTCTGAGAGCTACTTATATGCGCAATATTTCCTAAATGACCCGAACCGTCCGACTTAGCCAGCCATCCGGTATGAAATCAAACTCCACAAGGCGATGAAGTGTTCTCCTCCAGCTCGGATAATGTAGAGTTCCCTATAAATCCACTCCAGTCCGTCCCCTGGCTGTTCAGTCTCTCAGTGGCTCATGGTATTTTCAATTCGCATAATAAGGCTTTGATAAGTGTCCTTAAAGCGACAGGAGTGATTAAAATCTCATCTACTCCCCTTCACATTCCCTTCATCCGAAATTAAGAGACGCAGTCAAGCTTCAGAGAACCCACAAACTGACGTATTTCCGCCACCTCTGGCCTACAATTTACCATAGGAAGGAAGCTGGTGGAAAAAAAAAAAGAAAAGAGAAAAAAAAGAAAAAGGGAAAATCATCCTTTCTCACTGCTGGGCACATTTGGTCACACATGGCACTATTTTAGTAAGTCTGTCTGCCAGCGCTGATGCCACATCATGTGTTTCCCATTGACGGTTTGTGCTGTCACTTGTAAAATAGTAGCCTACTGCGCACACACACCAACACACACACTAATGCATCAATCAGGCTCTGACAGCTTCTTCATCCTGTTGGCTCTGACGATCATCCCCTCCTCTCTAAATTCACCAGCAGACAACACAAAGTGTGGAAAGCCGCATTTCATTGTCACATAAAGGTCAAAATTTCATGAGCATACAGTAAATATTTGAGATATAGGTTGTCATGCCTGCTCTGCCCGCAGCTTTTTAAAGCCTGAAGCTGGATTTGTGAGTTCCCAATCTGCTCTATGAGGACTTGACGGGGTCCCTCAGGGAATTGGGAATCCTGTGCAAAATAAAGCACAGCTTAATTTATCTGTTTTAGATCAGTAGGAATTAGGGTAATGCCATTATATAATCACTGCATTGTGTAACAATTATTTCCACTCCAGGTTTCACTGTCACTCCTGCTACTATAACTCCACATACACTGTGATGAACAAGGTTTTATTCTATAGCAGTTTTTTTCTTATATTATATTGCAGTCTGGGAGGTTTTCTTATGTGGAAATCTAGATGCAAGCAACCGGTTATCAGAACTAAATTAAGTATGTGACCACCATGCAGGCATATTTGCTCTAAAATAATTATTTTAATGATAAATATATCTCAATTTCAGAAACATAGAAACCCCAAATATTATAAACTTTCCTCTGACTTTCAAAGTAAACCAATTTATCCTCGCCCCATTGAGTCAAGAAAGGACCTTCTTTGTAAATGCATAGAAGAGGTTGCAGAGTCTTTGCTCTGTGTTTAAATCAAATACATTTGCAGTTATTTAAAGTTTATTGAGTCTCTAATAATCCAAAATTATTTAATGACTGGACCCTTCTCAGTTGAACACCACAGTCATATAGTTTCTTGCAACATTATCTATCCCATGGCGCTTTTTCCCATTTTGATGGACATTACTACCTTTATTTTATTTGACATTTAAATTAGCAGAGACTAGCTGTAGAATCAAATTGGTGATTTTATTTAACAAGTTCTAAAAAGTCAAAAGAAACTAATCCGAGAAGCAATCCATAGATATGTTTTTCTTTCCTTTACTTTAAAGCAGGGTTCTCAGACAATCTGTAGTGAATCGCAGGCATGACGTGCTTGCCCTCTCCGACACACCAGATTTAAATAAAATGGCTCCAACAGTAATTTTTTTCAAGTTCTTGACAAAGTCCTGAAGAAGGGAAATGTAAACTGCAACGCTGAAGTTTGAGATTCCTTTTGTTTTAAAGTTGTAAAGTTATGTTTTGTTTAAAGTACTTCAGTCCTGTCCATGTGTCACATGGCATCCCCGAGGACCCAGAGTTCACAAAGGCACCACCAAATAAAAACACAATAATGACACCCCAAGAGGTGGGGGACATAATTCCTAAGGCATACAGATAAAAGCTGGTTTAAAAAGAAACATTATGACTTTCACTACAAAGTGGAAAGAACATAAAACAAAAAAGGGCAGACTGGTAATCCAAGAGGCAACAAGGTCAAACGTGAATTTATAGAAGCTGCAAAGAGAAAGAAGGAAAGTCCACTTTGAGAAAACCCAACACCTTCTTTGACACTATCTTAAAAGTAAAGAATGGTAGTGGTACCATCATGGTGTAGGCTTGTTTGTTATAGCTGAAGCACAGGAAGTACAACACCTGTCAAAAGGTTGGTCACTTTCCCATTAAATCCAATGGGAAACATAAAGACTTGGGAAAGTGTGTCCAAAATTATGGCTGGTACTGTACTTCAGAGCTGAAAGAGGCCTTGCAGGTAAACATGAGCAATACTCCGGTGGTTTAAATGTCCAGAGTTTAAAGTGATGGACAATCAGTTGTAGAATAAAATCTGAAAGGACTAAATGCAAATTTATATCACTGTTTTCTGTTTTTAGACCAATTTCATGATTGAAGGACTCCAAAATGATGCGATGAGTAAAGAGCAAGTCGTGTTGTGTTGTCAAAAAGAAAAAAAAAACTCTGATTAAGCTCTTTACTAAGTATTTAAACAGATGTCTGAGTAAATTAACCTGAACTATATTCATCACCTTTCCTGGTGCAACATAGAAAGATCCATAACATGGCCCTAACCGATTAACAGAATGTGTGCAAACGTTTTGTGACACCAAACAAGATGTATTTTCATCCCAGCATCTTACAGCTGTGTTGTGTCTCTGTGAAGCGTTTACAAAGGACACGGTGTGTATGTGTGGAGAGATTGAAATTCATTTATCTATTTTTTTTCTTGCGCTCTTAAAACGACTGTATCTTAGTGGAAAATGACTTGAAACAAGTACCGCCTTGACCTCAGTGACATTAAATGAATCCTTATCTGTGCCGCAGATGCAAAGAAAAACAATTCTGCCACTTAAACATCACAAAAGCATGACAGCCTCCCTCTGCCTGGCTTCCAGCGTGGCTGGGGCTGAGCGTTTCAAAGAGACTAATGTTTGACTGACTGCGATGTGGGAGCTCAGAGTCTGTAGCTATGGATTAGACTCACAGTAAATAGTAGCATGGAAGAAACAGAGGTAATCTCTTCCCTCTACTTCACGGCCCTCTCTCCATACCTGTTCCTCCTTTTTTAATCTCCTTACTGTATTAGTTCTTGCAAAGCTGCTCAAAAAGAGAAGGGTTTATTCACAGTAGTTACAGTGGTTAAACACACATGAAAATGATACTGTCTTCCTGACAAGTCCTTTTAGTAAAACAAAAAACAAAGTGCAACACAGTCTCCAAAGTTCTTCCCCGTACTTGGACCAATGCGTCATGAGACTACTGGGTGAATATTACTGACTTTGAGGAAGAGAATCTCTGACATCTTCATGCTTTTGTATATTTGAGAACCACCACACTAACGGTAAATATTTCATTAGATTTGCTTTCACAATTTCCTCTCTCTGCTTGCTGTACTATCGAGTTCACATAATAAATCAGAGGACTTCTGTGTTCAATAATTCACACTTCACACAATATTTCAGCTTGCACACCTTCAGAGGAAACCAGAACCATTATGTTTCTAGTTTGGGGTGTTTAGCATGAAATCCCATCAGCCTCATAATTAAACCCTAAATAGCTGCAGTCTCGTCTTTGAAGTTTTTGCGTGATGATTTAACACTAACTTGTACACAAGAGTAGAGCTGTACCACCACCTCTCCACCCCTAAAAAAAACCATAATAGTTTTATTGTAAAATGTTCAAATATATTTGATCATAAAGTGTTTTTGTGGGATATGTGTGGTGAAAACATGGAATTTAAACTATACTCATCTTTGAATGAGGAAACGGTGCATGCAGCAGGTTAGAGAAATGTCTAATTTACTAAACTGGATTGAGTCTGAACACTGGTGTGATATTGTTAACAATGCACCCTCAAACCATGCAGAAGACCTTCATGTTGGTAACTTTATCCTCCATGTCCCAGCAGTGCATAAGGCCTATACAATATCATGTTTTAGTATTTATAACACCGCAAAGCCGTAAGCGTAACAAGTGGTCAACCTACATAACCAAAAGCAACACAAACAGCGAGGCAGACACACGAACCGCCTCAGGCAGGCGGCTAACGTGCTGCTTGTAACTGTCCCACATTCCTGTGTGAACTACAACAAATCAGAGTAGAACAATTAATCCTTCCTAATAAGACCTAAAAAGATTCTGCTTGACCAGAAATACTTTATTTAAGTACACTATACATTAAAACTGTACAAAAAAGTGAAACCTCTACACTTCAGCACACTTTACTTCCTCTTTTATCAAAGACAATGGTTCATAGTTTGAGCCCTTGTGTCCCCCAGACCATGTGATAAAGTGTTCTTGGACAGGACTCATAAACCCACATTAGCTCTGATGTGTTAATTGGCATGCGGATGCCTGTGTGATGAAGAGAAACACTGTTCTTAGTTTGTGCTTTGGGAGAAAGGTGTTATAACTTTTAGGTTAGGGTAGATGACCAGGAGAGACACATTACTGGTTCTTATAAGCCAAAAAATACAAGGGTTTGAATACATATTCACCGTTATGACATCTTTAAGGAGACTACTATAGTAACAAGCCTTAAACCTTCTAAATATCCAATGAGGGACTATTTTTCTGAAGGTGTGTAATGCGTGAACATGAACGCATCATGATAGGTGGAAATTTACTGCACCGTCCACTTTATACTCTGTCACCTTGTCATTGATCACACTTAATGGATTAAGAGTCCATCAGTTTTGTAACATGATTTGTCCTTTTTTCTTTCACTAATATAACTAATTTATATGAAACACTTCACAAACGTCTTTCTCGTTTGAGTTTATAGTGACATGTTTCACTGCAGCAGTTACCCACTGACTATATTAGTCATCTATTTTAGAAACTTGGGGACTTTTACTGGGATTTATCAGGCTATACTGCAATCTGAATGTCGAGAAATGGTGACAAAGGTAAGCGGCACAAAGGAGTGGTTACATGGAAAAACATTGCAATTAGAACAGGTTAAATACATGTTTAATGGGAGATCTTGTGCTGTAGCAGATACTATATGAAAGTGTTTCTTACTCACAATACATCTGCTTTTTGCATTTGATTTGAAACAACTGAGCCCCGGTAAGTTGATATAACTGGAATACTTAACATAATGGATTGATGTGAAGCTTAGAATAAAAGTTCAAGAAATGTGCATTGAGAATCACATATGTACATTTTGCATAGTTTGGAATTTAGCAAAACCCTGTGGACCTGCTTCATATTACCACATGGTAATACAGAGCCAGAACCTATCTCAGCTGACATTGGGTTAGAGGAAAAGGAAATCCTGTATCGGAATATGTAATAAGCATATGTAATGCTGGTATGCTGCAGAACAATGGTTGGCATGTCAGCTTTGGTAAATACTCCTAATTAAAAAACAGAACGTATGCAACGATGGGCTCCTAATCTACAAAATCTCATTCTTGTTCAGGAGGGAAAAGTTTCAAATTCAGTTTCCCAGACAAATGATCGTAGTGTTTTCACTGAACTGACGCACCATTGTTCAATCAACCACAAACAGCTTTCACTTCTTTTTAACTCTAACTGTAACTAGCTGCTGGTTTGAATGTGGACCTGCTGGATTCTGATGGAGTCTCAATTTGCTGCCCTCGCTGTCAGTGAGGAATTACTGTGAGGGAAAACACAAGTCTGTGGTTTTATGCCTATAGGGTTTTCGGTTGCCTCTGTGACACATCATGGAGTAATTCACTGGTTTGGTGGCAATTTACAGGCGGGCTCAACAAGAAACCTGCCTGGGGGCCTCGAGCAACAAGCTCTCTCTAGGGAAACCTCGGCCAGCTATAAGACTGCCTGGAACTGCTCTGGCAAACCGCTGCATAAAATATTAACCTGTATACTCCATGGATAGAGTTTACACATCCTCCATGTAAGACAGCTTCTTCACTCGCTCATCATCATTTTCCCTCTTACTCTCTAAGTGTTTTTTCTGTTATCTTTTCCCCTTACTTCCCTCACCCCTTTTATTTCCATGCTATCTGCCCAACCTGGTTTATTTAGCGCTATCTGAGCCACTGCCCCATATTTCTGCTTCAAAGACAACAGCTGTTTGTTGCATGTTGATCACAGAAAAGTATCTACCGAGGGGCAGACTTATGAGCCTCCCAGAATTTGCATGGGTTATATAAACATTACTATCAATTAAATGGTATATTGTTCTGAGTAGTCTGTCACTGGAAGTTAAATGGATGCCTCCTACTTCAATAAGCAGGACAACAACATGAAATTAGTCAAGAAATGGATGGCAAAAGAAGTAAGGTGTCAATAATTTAATGGCGAAGGCTGTAAATTCAAATGCCTTTGGATATTTCATACCATTAAGGAGCTAAGTTTAATCACACAGAAAGAGTGGCCCCTGAGCTGTGTGGGGGAGAGAGCTGGATTTATTGGAACCTCTGAAACAGTCACTGGGGCTTTTATTACTGGCATCATTCAAGGCAGAATTAGCAACGTGACCACCTCTTTTAAGGAAATACATTGCGTTAAGAAACTGATGTGGATAAATGTCATGTTAAAATTCACCATCAAAAACTATGTTTCCTTTTTATTCCTCTTTGCTAAAAAGCCTTCAGTTTTAAATTCCCATCGCTTCTTTGATTTGGTTCCTGGCTTTGCTCAACATTCTGAGAGAAAAAATGCCATAATGGTTTTTATTGATCCTGTATGTGTAGTGCCCTCTCAGACGCGCAAGCTACAAAGCTTTCCCCTCTTCCAAATCACATCAGCAGATGTTTTGACAGCAGACTTTGTCATGAAAACCCAAAAGCCAGTCAATATTCCTCTAGATCTGTGTCTTTTTTCATCCCTGTCAGACGGTGCAAAGATAGAATCTCATTAAGTTCCTCACTGGAGCAACTCCACTCTGATTATGTAAGACCTCCACTTCAATAACATCATTTAATAAGATGCTTCTACACTGGTGGAAGCAGATATGTGTTGCAGCCACATCTCGTCTTTGTTGCTATTGTTAAATAATCGTTCAAATAATTTATTTTCTCTGCTGATCCAGTTCTACCGACCAACAGTATGTAAATATATGCAGAGTTCAGTGTCTGGATATTCGGCTTTGACAAATCCTTCTGTTAGAATCACATTATGTCCCAAAGCATTTGGACATTTCAGCAAACAGCTTGTTTGGGTTTAATTTGCAAAGTTATTGAATATGGGTTTACAAGACAAGGTGTACAAGAAATAAAAGAGCTCAGAAGCTCTCGCTCCTTTTCTATTAATGTCTGACACTGGTTCACATGCATCATATCTCGTGTAGAGACAAGCGGGACGGGGTGAGAAGTGGTTTCTTTTTCTTGAAACGCCTCTTTTCTCTGGTGCTTTGGGAAACGCAGAGAAGTATTCACACTGGTCATGCTGCAATTAGCACTTGAGATACCAAACCCCACAAGCTGCAGCGATCCCTCCTGCCAAGCCCTCTATAGCTTCCTCCCTAAGACTACTTCTAAACCCTTTCTCGCCCTGTTTTTACCTGCTACTCGCATCTCACTGGCCTTCTCAACCCAGCAGCCATGTAGCAATGTTCCCTGTGACTGTTCACAAGTGGCATATTTCTGACCTATAAGACTGAGTCACACAATACCACATCAAACAAGAGGTGATGTTTACTCAGTCACACTCAACAGGCTGACACAACATGACAAACTGTCACATGGCAGGCATCCCCCACCCAGGATGTGGATTGTTAGGACACATGAATGAGTGAGAGAGTGACATGGAAAGAAACTAATAGAAACATAGAAAGAAAGAGAGACAGAGAAACAGTAAGGGTGAGAGAGCGAGAGAGAGAGCTTGTTTTCCACACATATCTGCTGCCACACAGTATAATGAGTACAATGTTAACAGAGATAGTAAACAAAGAAGGCAGCGTAAACAGGCTCACGGCAGGCAGCAGTCATTCTGTATTCTGAGTAATGATGGAGCTGAGAGACGAGCTTGCATTCGTCCTAATCTGGTTGGAAGTACCTATGACAAACAGCTGAGGACAGTTCACAGTGCATGTTATGGCCAATTATACTATTTCAACTTCACATGTTACAAACTGCTGCACACAGACAGAAACATATACAAAACATAGTCATTTACGGGCAAAAGACGCAGCACAAAATCTGGTACAGCCCGAATCGCTGATGGGATGTGGTTCACTGGTGCTCATGGAAATGGCAACTTCTTCTTCACCTGAAAAGACATCGGTACACAAAGTATGTGCATGTTTTTGGGCCAAGATGCACACATTCAGGAGATGCTTCCTTCAGAGAAGGCCTTGGATTTTTCTGCAAGACAATTCTAATTCATGCACAGCATCTATTGCAACAACATAGCTTACAAGTTAGAAGACTAAGGGTTGAACTGGTCAGCATGGCAGGCATGGACCTTTTACCAGTTGAAAACATTTGGCTGATAATGAAACACAAAATATGGCAGTCAGAAAATAATGGGGCTTTCTTTTCCAAAAGGGCCTAGCGGCTGGTCTGGTCGCTCTCCAAATGTTTACAGAGCTGTTAAAAGAAAAGCGGATACTGGTAAAAACATGACTCTGCATGAACCTCTTTGAGACATGCGGCTGTATGGAGTACAGATGAGCTCATATTTTTGATGAAACATTAAAATGTCTCCCCTTTGATAACTGGTACGTTTTCTAAGATCCATGTTTAATAAAACATCGGTTTATAAGATTGGAAAGCTCTTCCCATTTGCTTTCATTTACAATGAGTGAAGTTTCCAAAAGGATTTGGTAATGTGATGAAGAAACAAATGAGAATACTGCAATATGCCCACATTTATACTGGAAACCAGAAGAATATCAAAACAAGAATAACATTGCAACCTATTTGTAATTTAAATCAAGAATAAACTATTCAGAACAACACAGCTGAGGATATATAAGGGCAATGAAAATGATTCAGACAGAAGATGGTGAGAATTAAAGTCTGACTGGTGATATTTCTTCACTAGAGCAAATATTTTTTTATGGCATAACAGTTAAACCTTTACTCTGATCCAACATGATGCAAACATTCTTAGCAATAATCTAAAAGCAAGTGGAAATATCATAACTTCTTGTGTCAATCAACAGATCCTCTAAGTGTCTGGTTCTCGCTATGCTTTATGCAGATGTGCCCTCAGGGGATATAAAGAATTAACTAAGTATCCAAGACTCTCATAAAACCTGCAGTACAGAGCATTTAACCAATGATGTGTAGGCAGTTGAGTCTCACACAGTTTTTGACTCTGCAATATTTTCTCCTGAAATCATTTGTTAAATTGCAAATTACTAGTCCGTGATACTGATAACAGATGCTGTGCAGAACGCAACAGGCAACAAGTGCTCTGCAGCTTTGGAACACAGCACAATAAATAGAAAATCAATGGCATAGTTTCCTGTCCTTTGAGCAACACTCATATGCATTATCTCATGTCTTATTACAGCTCATACATTCTAGCAGCAGCTGAGAGGCTTGTGGAATAACAAACGAGAAGGAAGAATAGAAAATCAAGGAGTGGCAGATTGAAAGTTAAAAGGCTGTAAAATAAGCCTGTGTTCACATAGAGACACACAGAGAGGCTGTTTTATACCCTCCGTCTTGTAACGGTCCCCTGGCCTTCACAAGGCTCTTGATTAGCAAATAGCAGCCTCCAAGATAAAACACACTCATAGACACAGACTGGATTTGCATGTAAAACGACTTGGAGCTTTTCATGCATGCATCTGCACCCAGTAAGTGAAAGAATGCAATGTTTTCCATGGTGCTCTGACTTGACAGATGGTGTATGATTCCCTGTTTGCGTTTTGCATTATTATGGGTCAAATTATTAATCTTTAATCACATCTAACATATACCAAACAATGGCAACATTTTTTTTTACTGGGAACACGTTGCACGCTCTGTAACTCAAGCAGGTTATGTCTTCTGCAAAGGCTTCTTAACGTTAAGCTAACGTTAAGAAGCCTTAGCTCAAGGTTGCTGCAGACAGCTTGTTACATTAGATGTCTCGTTTAAATATGTAAACCGTGCATCATGCGTGCAAATGATACGCTCATCTAACAGAAATGTTCGCAGAATGCTAAACATATTTTTCTAAGCTTGTAAATGCAACCAGTTGGATTTGTATTCATGCATGATGCAGTTTACTTGTACTCAAATCTGTAAAGTGGGACAAGGGGTCATGGGAAATGGGCGGTGCGTGATGTTGCAGCTGCACACATCGTCCCCCCTATAGCCTTTACCTCAGTGCACGTTCAGACAAAGTACGCATGGTAAAACAATTAGAAGTACACCAAGAAGATCTGCATACAGTGAGAATCAAAGTGATTAAATATATGCATAATTTGGTTTACAAATGAAGACATAAAACCCAGCATATTACTCTCATGTGAGAGCAGTGGTTGCTTAAGTACATTCCTTGTAATGACTTGGTTAAATATAATTCATGACTTGGATCATAAGTTATTCAGCAACGGGCTGATTAACTATGTAAGTTCAAAACGTGATAGCTCTGATTATGTGTGACAGTACATTTTCAGCATTACAGAAGGGAGGAGTTCCTCCAGCCAGTTTAGGCTAAGCAGCTTTCTTTTGTAAATTGATACAGATGCATTTGGGCAAATGTAAAAAAAAAAAAAAAAGTGTTTATCCTCTTGCTTGACGGCATAACACTGAGGGATTTTCTTCTGCAATACAATGCATGCATCCATTAAAATCATTAGTTCAAGGCAAGCACTTAATCCCTGTGAAATATAGAGGATCCAGACAGGAGGAGATAAGCAGATTTTGTTCTACTTTCATTTAAGGGTAAAAGCCACTTCTCTTCAGATGATTGAAACTAATTTATGAAGAGTACTCAATTTATAGCACTGGAGCGAAGTAGTCAAAGGCATCCAGCAATAATTCCAAGTGCTGGAATGAATATGATCAAAAGCTTTCATCCATTTTCCATGCTTTGTTGTTGCAACATGATAAATCCATCATCCATAAAAATGTTTATCTCAAGTTAGTGCCGACAGATAGATAGTAATCCACTGACTGTTGCAGCCCGATACAGTGGCTCTGGACACCTACTTGCACCGTATGAAAGAATAACACATTCTAAAGTAAATCTGGACCTCAGTGTCATTAACATGTCAAGTGTCAGTGACATTTAGTTAAAGAAAACATCCCAAGAAAGCTGTATAATTTTACCCCCCCCGATGTGAGCTGAGTATAAATACAAGGCGGCAGTGTTAATGAGTCATATATATGTATGTACTCTGCACTTCCACCAAGATTTTATATGTAATTCTAAAATTCAATAAGCCTGTTAGGTGTGTTAATGTATTCATCACAGTCTGTAAACCACACACAATACACAGCTGTGTGGCAGACTCTACAAACCGCAGTTAGCATGTTGAAGGTGAAATGGCAAGAAAAAGTGATGGAAAAAAGTCTAAGTGAGAATGGTTTGTTTGAAAAGGTTGCATGAAGAAAAAGTATTTTCTTTAAAAAGAACATGGCAGCAGGACTTTGATTAGCAAATTGACATCTGAAAAAAGGGACTTCTGGAATAATGTCTGTAGAACAGATGGGACCACAGTTTCCAGGGTTTGGTCCCAATCCCATGCACTGCAGGAAATCTACAATAGAATGACTGAAAAAGAAAAGAATTAAGGTGTTGCAATAATCAAATCACAATACAGACTTCAGCTCCACTGAAATACTGTGGTAGAGCTGTGAAAATCTGCTTAGCAAACCTCAAAGTGACACTGTACGGAGGAGTGCGACAGTTTCTTCTCTATAAAAACCCATTTGTTTTAGTTATTAATGCTAAAAAGGCTTCCATAGTGTACGCTTCACACACTGCCGAAGCCAGAGTCAGTTCATCTGTGATGCAATCTAATAAATCATGTTGTTCATCTGAGGTTGCACTAGCGTGATATCTAGATCTGGTAAAGACCATTTAATTTTGTCCTTGGTTTGAGTAATCACACCTATGAACTGAAAGAGGAAACAAGTGTTTTCCAGACCATAATACATGCTGTTACTGATGCCTCAGTAATCATTTGTCATTTTTCCCTCCTATCTACCTGCCTGCACCCTCACCTGGAGAGGCCTGCACCATCTGGATTCATCAAACCCCTCAGCCAGTCACCATCCAACACAACAGCATCCAGGAAATAAAAGGCCACATCACCATTCATTCAGTGAAAAATGGTTTGGAAACAGACTCTTTCTCCTAGGCTTGTGAATCGGCAGACTTTGACCTTTGTGACTTTTGCTTGGTATTTGTGGTATTTGTACATTATCTCATCTTGTGGTGTTTAGCTTAGTTTAGATTTGGGTTTGGTATTTACACACTTAGTTTAGCATTTAGGATTCTTGTATTTTCTATGTGTATATACAGTAGTTCGGTTCCAGTAGTGTTAAAACTACTTGTTTTTTTTTTGTTTACTTGTATCTTTAGATAATGTGTAGTTTGAGTTGGGCTAGTTGAGGTTTTGTTTGTATTTGTACATAGCCATAATTTGTAGTTTCGTAAATATATTTAATATATATATTTTGTCATTAGTATTAGATATTGTTTAATTGTTAACCTTAGTTAATTGGAGCAGCTGTCCCTTTTGCTAACATTTTTAGGAGGCCCGTTTTATTTTGGGTTGGTGTTGTATTTTACATATTTTGGGGGATTTGGCCATCCCAGTTTATGTTTGTTAGAATTTTGTTATAGTCCTTTGTTGATTTGAGCACCTTCGTGAACCCCAACTCTGGTGGTCTAGGACCACTATTCTGTACCGATACCTTCTTGGTAATAATTTCTTTTTCACCATTTTTCAACAGCGCAGCTCTTATGTGGTTACGACAAAACCCCTCCTGCCAAACCGGGTCGTAACACATGCATACATGCACATGATGCAAGCTGTCTTTTTTTTTTCCCTTGTGGTTGTTTAGTGAGACGCTGCCTCTGCAGAGCTGTCTCTCAGCTGATCTGTAGTTAATCTCTCAGAGATCTCTGGTGGGAGGAAATGATGAGGAGAGGAAAAGAAAGAAATTGAGTTACTTTCTGCTGCTGCCCGATGACATTCTCTTTGCCACGGCTCCCCAGGGAGTAATAATATGTCCAAAACCTTTGCAAGACTTCTCCAATACAAATGATTATGTCTGCAATTTGTGCGTGCTTTTGTCTACGTGTGCACTCATGTTCAGTGTTTACTTAACAGTTGACACATAATCCTTTTCAAACTTTTCTCTTGGTGACTGAGAGACTACCCAAAGCGTGTCTGAATTGGCCAAATGCACGGTATATCTGGTCGTTTTCTTTAAGGTTTAAAGTTGAGAGCTTGTCCCTGAAGATAACCAAACAGGAAATAGAATGGTGGCTTTTAGTGAGTTTCCATGAAAGACGTACAGATTCTCCACCAAACAAAACAAGTCTCAAAGTAAGTGAACAAATGCAGTCCAGCAGATTGGGGACATGGTTGTTTCTGGTAATGCTTTCATTTGGGTGGTTTCCAGGTGGCAGCCAGGCTGACAGTTCTGGGCTTTTTCGCTGCAGGCTCTGCTCACTGATCTCTCTCCTGAGATGCATTTCAGCTCCGAGCAAGAGATCAGCCATGAAGACAACAGAGGAATCATTTTCTCCACTTTCTTCTGCTTCTTTTCCTCTCTAAAGAACCACCTGTGTGTACGCGAAATGGCGAGCGAGACAAAGATCTAACTTTTATCCAAGCATGAGTGAAACCCAGCAGTCGTGTATGCATTCACGGAGCAAATGCTTTCACACATGTTGTCCCGGCAATGCATATTTTCCTCATCCTGCTGTGCCCGAAGGCGTTCTCACAATTTTGTACAAGATGAGAGACGGAGAAGGAGGGAAAGGAAGAGAGAGAGAAAGAGAGACAGAGACAGATTGGATTTATTCTCCACCTGGCTTCGCTTCTTCCTGGCACCCAGAGGCTTCTCCAAAGCTTTTAGTAAGAAAACAAGCGGCTGTGTGATGGATCAAACAGCAACAGCAGCCACTTCCCAGCCTACCCAGCAGACTTGGAGCTTTGATATTTCAGTCACAATCACTGCTTGTACTGTTTTCCTTTTACACACAGTATGGTGAATGAATCCTCTTTCCATCAGCCCTTCTAACCTCTCACATATATACCTCCTTTGGTCATCTTTTGTCTCTGTGTTGCTGTTTTATGTCAAGCTTTCTTTCTCTACCTCTAACTATTGACCAGAGGTGCGTGATGAGCTGTAATTACTGCCAGTCCTGTGGGCAGAAAGCAAAACCAGCTTTCAGTCACTTTGTATGAGCCTGTCTGAACTGACATGTCATTGCACCCACTCATGTCCTCCTCTCTCTCAAAGCTTGTGGTGACATGAACTTGTTTCATTGCTCAAAGCTGAGAGTGTACAATAGAGTAGCATTCATGATCAGATTAAAAGCCTAAGCTTTGAGCTTTTTTCTCGCTCAAAAAAATGTGGATTATTCTAACTTGGATAACAAGTCTTGACATTTATTTTAGGATAAAAAGAAAATCAATTAGCAACCAGAGAAATAGGAACATAAATGCAGAACAGCCTGTATGTTTATAGAACTGGAGGGTAATATGTTGCCTTATATGTGTTAAAATGTTTTCATTGATATGTGTTTAAGCGCCTGTTCTTTGTCAGGTGTGAGGGGTGGAACGTTTTCCATTTGCGAATAGATGTAGAGATAACTTCCTTTGTTTGGTTTCCTTATTTATAATGTTACCAAGATATGTCAGCTACAGCCTCAAAGGCTTTCCATCCGTTTCAAGTTAAGTCTACTTCATAGTACACTTACCCACAGCCACTGGGCACAGTCTCCTTTCTTACAGGTTTACTGAATGACCCCCTGAAGGCCTTCTGGCTTTCATCTATTCACATGTATTTTAATTGCCCATGATGGCGAAGGTAAACTTTAAGAGAATAATTTTGTTTGAAGGATAAGATGTGTAATCTGAATGAGCATTTAAGACAAAGAGCCTGCATACCGACGTGTATAATTGTTGATAGATCAAGCTGTGGATAACAGCTGCTGGAAAGCATTTCTTGATGTTCTCTCTGCGGGAATTTTTGTTTCTTACTTGTTTGTCAGCTACAGAAAGCACCGTCTCGCTCATTATCCCTGAATGTGAGACAACAATATGTTTTTGTATGATGTGGCTGTATATTTTTACTAGCAGGGAGACTCATAAACACTTTAGCTTAGTGCTAATATTTAGGATGCATGCATCTCCTGATCTTATGCTACTCTTTTAAGTTTTTCATAGTAACAATAACTTATTTTCTCTCAAATTCCTCCCTTTGTGAGATCTCAGCAAAATCTGTAAAGCTTTGTGATAAACCAGTATCATTGCATAGAATTCTCCAGCAGAATTGCATAGTCTCATATGTAATGGAGATTTTTTGAGGGATATTTCCTTGGCCCTCCCAGTTAGATGTATTTCCTTAACAGGAAACAACAGGGGAACCAAAGCATATTGAACACATAGCCTGTTAATTTATTTTTTGCCATCTGATCCTTGCAAACATCCTTTCGTAGATTTCAGCAGCTACAAAAACAACTACACCAGTGTGGGTTGATTCCAGTTTTTCAATGTGTTTGCAATATAAGTAACGTCTAATGTCTTTTTTCTTGGTGAGATAAAGTACTTTGTACTTGATATGCCTCCTTAGCTTATTTTTCAAGTTTGTGTACTCTATAGTCTTTGAAAACTTAGAGTGTTTTATTTTTGGCATTGAAAAACGCTCAAACTTGTAATTTTAGGGTTTCTAGACTCTCAAATCTTACTTTTCAATCGCTGGTTCGTACCAATATTAACAATAACCCTGCTGACATTATAATTAATAATATCTATTGATAGAACTTGTTCTATCTTGGCCGGTCCATTAATTTTCTGGCTATACCCAGGCATACATGTACATCTTTGTGCATTTTGTAAAATATTCCTCCTCATGCAACTATATTTGAAGATGTCAAAAAAATTTTAGGGCTGCGTAGCTTGACTGTATTTAAGGTCAATAGCTTTCCAATCACACAGGGGTATGTGGTTAATCTTGTTAAAAAAGGGTTCTTTTTATAAACTGCATTGCTTCTTCAAAAATTCACAGCCAGAATCTGGGTTGTAAGACTCTCTCACACCTAACAGATTCAATAGGCCAGGCCTGCATCCTGGTTAAATTCCAGCAATCACAGAGCATTTACTGCATCTTATGTGCTTTTTGAATTTAAAACAGTCATATTTAAGTATTCAGTAAGCAGGCAAAACTCTTACATCCTGCATCAAAACAGAATTTTACTGAGCTGTCTTCCAAACAAGCAACTGTAATAGGCTACAATTTGCATAATGTAGAGTTTAGCAGTCTCTTTTCATCATTTTTTTGTAGTGAATGAATCTATTGTATACGTTTATCACTTGTTCTGCTACAGCTTATTTTATATTATTGCTCTCATAGTACTATAAATGTTATGGAGCTCTTCGGAGCCAATAACATGAAGCAGTTTCTCCTAAAAATATATAACTTCAATACGAGGGAGATGTCTGATACAAACACACCATTGTGATCTGAGGTTTCAGGTCTTGCAGCACAGAGTTTTTACGCCAAAATATTGTGTGATGCAATAAAAAAAAAATTCTTATTAGGTAATTTATTGCAGTGTATTGACATGCCTGGTGATACTCTCAGCCCTGCTCGCATCTCCCATTTATCCATCCATCCATCCATCTTCTGCCGCTTATC